>JACVRA010000161.1:0-504369 GCA_019828545.1 Paracamarosporium sp. OC-R06-R3
CGTGCATTGACTGCCAAGACACGGTAGTCTTGGCGCCCTACGGTACGTACCCCACAGCGGGCACGAGTAGCGCACCCCTCATGTTCATCCAACATTTGCGTACACGATGACAAATACGATTTGCTATTTTGACGTTGAAAACTCGGAGATATCTCTGGAGCGAAAGACGGCTCCGTCATAATTAGCATGAGCGTCAGCTCCGTCAGGCACACACGCGAGGTACACCGCCAACTACATGCATTTGTAAGGCAACTGGATGACCAATGCCTTAGGGTGTTATCTGTGAAGTTATGTGCGTATCCTCTAGCTACATGCTTAAGTATAAAACGTTGACCTTCGTTATAGATATAAACATCCAAGCACTTATCTTCTATAGATACGGATATTCATAGCTCCTCCTATTTCTAATCAACTCCGTTACTAAACAATGTCTACCCGCAAGACCCTCGTACACAAGTCGAAAGGCGTTGCCGAAGTGCGAAGCGACGTGCCTCTCCCTAAGCTTCGAGATGACTACATCATCGTCAAGACCAAAGCTGTGGCTCTGAATCCGACCGATTGGAAGAGTCTGAACGGACGACTGTCTCCGGGTGCGATTGTTGGCTGCGACTATGCGGGCGTTGTGGAGGAGATTGGGCAAGCCGTCACGACACCTTTTAAGAAGGGAGACAAGGTTGCTGGGTTTGTCTTTGGAGGTGAGTATTAATGGATGAGGTATACAAGAACGGACTGAGGACGCATCGTCTCCGAGTAACTTCAAGATACCCTATCAAAACGAGAATCTTCTTCAGTCTTGCCTTCAGATTTTATCATGACTAATTACGTATAGGTAACCCCTACAATCACGACGACGGCGCGTTCGCGGATCGCATAACAGCGAAGGGTGACATCCAGATCCGAATCCCAGATAACGTCTCCTTTGAAGACGCCGCGACGCTAGGTGTTGGTATCACTACCGTCGGCCAAGGCCTCTACCAGTCCCTCGGCCTACCTCTTCCCCCAGCAAAAGTGCGCGAGCCCACTTCCATCCTGATCTACGGCGCCTCAACCGCAACCGGCACCCTCGCGGTCCAATACGCAAAGCTCGCTGGCCTCACCGTCATCGCCACCGCGTCGCCGCACAACTTCGACCTTGTCAAGGCCCTAGGTGCAGACCAAGTCTTCGACTACAAGGATCCCTCTTGCGGTGCAAAAATCCGCGAAGCTACGCAGGACAACTTGAAGCTAGCATTCGACACCATATCCGAGAAGGGCTCTACAGAGATCTGCTGCGATGCGATTAGCTCCAAGGGCGGACTATGCTCGAGCTTGCTATTCCTGAAGGGTATGCCTAGGGAGGATGTAAGGAGCGCGGTGACGCTAGGGTATACCGTGCTAGGAGAGAAGTTTAACGAGAAGTTTCCGGCGAATCAAAATGATTTCGAATTCGGAGTCAGGTTCTGGCGCCTGAGCGAGGAGTTGATTAAAAGTGGTAAGATCAAGACGCATCCTGCGGAGGTTAGGGACGGCGGCTTGGAAGCTATTCCGCAGGGACTAGACGATTTGAAGGAGGGGAGGGTGAGCGGTGTGAAGTTGGTGTATCGGATAGATTAGTCGATATTAAAACAGGCGCATCCTCGTTGTGCTAAGTCACGATGTTTTTACAGTGCTGTAGTCTGTTAAAAGCGCAAACGTCCACCGTAGCAATCTAGGCCGATGCTAAGCAAAAGAAATCGTGTATATTTGATGCCGTGTTTATTATATCAGATCCTGAACAATGTACTCACCTAACGACAAGGCGTTGAAAGGATGTTTCGGAGAGGTCCTTTACTTCACGACCGAGTTTGCGAGTTTTGTAGGCCCAGGGCTCGAACGAGCGACGATATCTAAATTCTGTATCACAACTACTACTCCTATCAGGACTGTAGCTCAAATCTACAACTCCATCATAACCCTCAATACTTTATGTACATTTGATCGAAATGCGTCACATTCCACTCCCCAGTTTCAGTATTCAGGGTAAGATTAGTTTGTCTCATGCTGCCCCTCTGCAATGCACCAGCCTCCACACTACCATTCGCTACACTGCGCTGCAAATGATTTGCACCAGCCAGTACCGTGAAATTGGCGAGGCTGATCTCGAGTGGATTTCGGAATGCTATGGTAGGACAGCCTGTCGAATAGTCAGCTTGTTGCTTCTGCAGCCGAACGTTGAATCCTAAAAAAGAGAAGAAAAAGGTGGGGGGTAGTGGGTTGTGTTGAGGGAGATGAAGGTACACATACCGAAGTAGTTCGCTTTAATCTCAGTGGGTGAGATATGCAGCTCGTAATATCCTCTATAGTATCCCTCAGCCCATTGCAATTCTTCGTTGTCTCGGACTAGGCTTGGTGCTGCAGCATTTCCGAACGTGATGTTCGGCGCATAGCCAGAAGACGCGACTGCGGTTCCAGCAAATTCGACGCCAATAGAGCCGGCACCTGTGACCTGGTCGTACGACTTCTCATCTCTGTTTTTAGTTAGACAACAAATTGAGCATCTACGGAGGTTTCCGAAGACTTACAACCATACAAGGTCCGAAACCCAGTTGGCATGAGAGTCACCTGCCAGGAAGACAGTATTGGAAATGCTGTTAGAGTAGAGGTGCTGTAGTGTGCGGTTTCGATTCGCGGTGTAACCCTGAAAATGTCAACTTACGACAACTACTTGCGAACGTCAAGAGACTTACATCCCACTGGTCAGCATTGAGTCCGGTTTCGGTCCAGAACGGGACAAAAAGCCTTGAGAAAACGATCTGGTTTCCAATGATCCTCCAAGTGGCTCCTCTCTGTGCGGACTTTGAGAGTTGCCCATAAAACCAGTTTTCTTGGCGGCTGCCCATGAGGGTGCGACCAGCGTCATAGATAAGTTCCGCAACATAGTCATCATTCCAATCTAGTGATGTGATCGAGCGGTCGTAGTTACGGGTGTCAAGCATGATAAGATCGAATAACTTGCCGATCTGGAAAGAGCGCCATATGCGAAGGTTATCGTCCATGTCCACTTGACGGATACTAACAACCTTGTCAGCTAGTCAAAACTTGATAAATACGAATGAAGACCCACGGCATCCATTCAAAATACGCCCTAACAGCGTTCATCTTGCGCTGATCAACACTCACGCCTCCGTCCTGGCGGAAAGATTCCTCAGTGTTGTTTAGAACGCTCGAGCCATCTCGATAGCCGTTGTTTGATACCTCTTCGCATTGTCAGTAATAGAGCTTTGGAGTCACTCTCTGACGTACCATGATCGTCCCAGACAGGTATCCACGCGTATTGACGATGCGAGAGAAGTAGGTCTTCGTCAGTACGATCTGCATCACAGTCAGCATCGATAATAACTCTCGAATAAGAAGCCCTACATTGAGCAAAGCGCGTGCGATAATCTAGTTATGCGGTTAGCGGGAAACTTCGCAAGGAGGTGAAAGACAAACCGTAAAGTGTGAAAAGTTCATGGCTGGGATTTGTGGCCCTAGGATCTTTGCCTGGTGTACCCTTTGCATTTTCGTAGATATAGTCACCAAGGTGAACCTTCATAACGGTTAGTAATGTGGGAAGTCGAATGGTTGCGTTAACGAGACAACGTACGACATAATCAATATTATCCTTGCGAGCGGCATTCCCGTATGAGTTGAAATACCCATTTGGATAGTTGTTGCAGGAATAAACCGCCAATCCAACTTTGGTGACATCATCATCTGCCTCAGGGCTTGTCTTTGTGCGGCCAAGAGGGCTCTTGTTGCCAGAGCCACAGACGTTGAATTGGTAGTAGTATTGTGTGAAAGGTTGGAGGTTCTTTGCTTCGAGCTGAATGTCATCAATATCATTCACCATCCAACAGGGATTATTCGGGGTATACCTTCACAGTGTAGTCAATGTCAGAAGTAGTGTATGCAGTTCCTTTATCAACGATTGAGGAAAAGCTTTTGTCAGTTCCAACTTTATACTCCACGCACACTGGATTTGGACTCGCTTTGATATAGGTTTCTGTGTCGTGATTGTAGAGTGGTACATTCCCCTCCACAGTTACATTGCTCGCATCGTTCTTCAATGTTGGTGAGACGCGCGTCCAGAGGATGACTGAATTAGGCAACGGGTCACCAGAGGCTACTCCGTGCGTAAAGCTCAGTGCGTCGGGATCCCATGAGCGAGCCCGTAAGGCAGAACTTCGCTTTTCTACCTTCGGAAGGTTAATGCCTAAGGAATGATGGCGCCGAGAAGGCGATGCGTAGTTCAGGTTCGTGTGAAAAGCTGCCGTAGCTGCCGAAGCAAATGACAGCACTATGAGCCAATAGGAAGTCATCTCGAAAGGATCGCGCTCGATAATCCCATCATTATAGAGAGATTAGACTTGAATATATACCTAAGCTCTGGTGCAGCGCCCACTTCCGGTGTAGCAGCCATTGGTGAGACATCCATGTACATTTCGTATTACATTACGGCGGGGCAGTGTTTCTGCCTCGCATTCACCGCCGTTGCAGCTGATGCTTAACACGAGTAAAGAAGGCAAGCCAATCATACCTTGCGCAATTAAAACATGTCAAGCTTTTTCCAAAGCTTCGAATACGGTGAACTACTCGTGCCAAAGCTGTTGCGTAGGATTGGCCAGGCTGATGTTCGCGCGGGATGAAGCGCGCGATCCTTCAACTATGGGAGTTGGAGTCTGCATAGTACATTCTGCAACACGGGTCACTGGATATGAAGTAGATGTGGATATAGCGTTCATTTCAGTATTTAGGGGGAACCGAGCGATTGGTGTGGCTCGCGGACCAACCTCCAACCCGAATAAACATAGCAAGTGAACGCAAAAACCTGCAATGAAATGATGAACCAATAAAGTGCATCCTAAAATACAGTCATGATGAACAAGTGCTCGGCTACAGTGTATATCTTCGTATTGTGATATTCCATCACGTTGATACTTGAAAACTTTTCAGAAGTCAGATCGAGTGGTTGTGGGGACCGGGCGGGTCGGCTCCAGGCTCCAGGCTCCAGGCTCCAGAGTGAAGCTACGCACTTCTGAATGCTGTACCGTTACTAATCTGTGGGTTTATATGGTTCTGCTCGTCAACAGTCTCCTTTGGAGTCGTTGTGAATGTATAGTTTGGTGAGGATAGCGAGGAGTCATGCCTTGGAGAAGTCGAGTATTTCACTGTGCAGGCTGCAAAGCCTTGCGATCTGGCTCAGAAGACACAGAATCGCAACGCCTTTGTTCTACACACGCACGATGAGTTGAAGTCAGATGTAGTAGTCGGTTTTGATGTACTCGTGATCCTACTCTTGAATCGGTTGTTCATCCTCCTCTTCTCCACCGTTGTCTTCATGGTCTTCATCTTCCTCGTCGTCCATATCGTCGTCCTCGCTGGAATCGTGACTCTCTGAACGTGGCGGCCATGCGACTTCCATTTTTTTGATAAGCTGAGGCATCCAGACGTTCATGTCGCCAGAGCACTCATGGCTAACTTTGCCATCTAAAAAACGGACTTGCAAAGGGAAGAGACTTCTGTATTGCTGGGAAAGACATCCGATGTTCATCCTGGTCAAATGCGTCGTCGTTAAAATATCTCGGAGCATGCGAGGCCAGGGGTTATAACGGTTCTCAGAATCCTTCCAACGATCATCGTCATCGCCATCCAAGGTTATCTTCCAAAAGCTAACATGATTGAGAGTTGTGGAGAATCTACCAATCAACTGGACCAATGGACTGGGAAATATAGACATCATGCCAAGGTCAAGACGTTGGAGGACGGGTAAGAGATTAGGTGTTATGCTCAACCGTTCTAGGGCGTTGGAGGCTGGAACAGTGTCGATTTTCTGAGAATTCAGTCGAAGATGACTAAGAGAAGACGTCCGGAGAAGAAATGCTTCGAGATATAAGGGGCTCAGCGTCATGTTTCCAGATATGTCAGCAAAAAGATTCAGTGTTAGCAACACTTGTCGCAATCCATCTAGCACCGTGTCCATTCCTTGGGTCGCTGAGGGAAGGAAGAAGGCTGAGTCAGTCAGTCCAGTTGAACTCGTTCGTAGTATAGCTTCGACAGAGGGAACAGCTCGATCGGCATCGGCAAGTGCTTGAATGAGCAGTACAAAGATCTGCGAAGCAAAGACACTTGAACCTGTCCGAAGATCGCATGCAATCTCGCGAGAAATTGTCGGTGCACCGTAGCTACGCCAACGATCGCCATCACGCACTCGTCCAAGGGCGCTGTAGTCGCGTAACCCCAACGTGGTCAAATTAGGCAGATTGCGGAAAGCCTCGACAAGCATTTGTCGATCACGTCCTGAACTCATTAGAGTAAATTGGTCTGCGTGAGCATCACGAAAAGCTTCTACTTCAGCATCGTTCGTGTTGCGGGGCAGCCAAGGAACAGTGGCCGCGAAGGATTCCAAGCCGATTATCACATGTTCCAAAGTCTTCTTGAGCGCGTCATGCCTGGAAATGTCGACGAGGGTTTGCAGACTTGACGTGGTAAGCATGAACTGCTTTTTCGTAAAGAATTCCTTGGCAAACGTATCGAATAACGCCTTCTCGATATGTTTGTTGGTGAGTCGGAGGGCGCCGAGATCCTTGGTAGGGAGGTACGTCGCAATGCTTTGAAAGTCAGTGGATTCGACCTTGATTTTTTTTTTTGAAACAGCATCAGGTACGGAGACTCGCGTCGTTCGTCAAACTTACATGTGCACAAGCAGCTCGAGCGGCAGCCCGGTGAGGCTCGCGGTTGCCATAGTGCTGTATCGGAGCTATGTGGCCTCTCTATAGTTGGAAGGAGGTATGCCTTTACAATTAGACTGGGAAGCGTTGAAGGAGCGTGTGAGGCAGAAGCGTCGCACGGAACGCGGGGCCAGGCAGCAAGCGCGCTAAGTCGCGTCATCACCTGACTCTTGTCCAATCACAGCGTAGGAGCTGCAAGTAAAGGAACAGCGTCATTCCACTTCCTTCCCTCACCTTTCGAGGGCCATTGCGCTTCTATTCCCGCTATTCACTAATCTCTGTCCCTTCCGCTCATCAACTGCTCCACGTCGCTCGCAATGCGTTCTAAACTGCCCCTCGTGGGCTACACGGTCGCTCTTAGCGGCACATTTAGCGGTATGACCCACACGGCGATACAGAAGACCATCGTCACTCTCGGCGGAAGTGTTGCGAAGAGTGTGACTGCAGACACGAACATCCTCGTTTCTACGCCGGCCGATGTCAACAAAAGCTCCAAAAAAGTCCTAGATGCACAGTCGAACGGTATACCCGTTGTGTCCATTGATTGGCTGAGCGAGGCTGAGTTGAGCCCGAATTCGGTCACCCCTGACGACTTCCTGCTGGTCGCTGGATCGGCGCCTACTACTGATGCGAAAGGCAAGGGCAAGAAGCGTGCAGCATCGCCTGATCACTCCAACGCACCCACATCCAAGGCCCCAAAGATCGTCCCGCCAGCTGCAGCACCGAAGGTGGAGCCGAAAGTTGGAGAAGGATCCGTATTGAAGTCACGTGACGTCAATATTCCTCTCGACGAAGGATGTCCGCTACAGACTTATCGCGTCTATGTGGATGAAGACGGCGTCGTCTATGATGCGTCTCTAAACAAAACTGATGCGTCTGCGAACAACAATAAATTTTATCGTGTTCAGGTCGGTTGCTCTCTATGTTCGAGTAGTACGCCTCACGCTGACCTTTCTAGCTTTTGTACAACCCAAATACCGGTGACTACAAGACGTGGACGCGTTGGGGGCGCGTAGGAGATCGAGGTCAGAGCAAAGTCCTTGGTACGGGTGGCCTCGGCGATGCCTTAACGAACTTCAATAAAAAGTTCAAAGAGAAAAGCAAATTGTCTTGGGATGATCGTGGTGCCGAGCCGAAGAAAGGTATGTGGGAGGCGTCTGTATAAGGAAGTTTCAAGATCCCTGTGTCTGTACTGAATCAGGAGCTAACTTGGTCACAATATTTAGGTGGCTATGCTTACGTGGAACGTAGCTACGAGCCCGATTCTGATGATGAGGACGTCTTTGAGGCTACAGCCAATGGCGGTCGTGAGTCTCGGGGTGTTTCTCCCGCCAAATCAACGCTCGCTGTCCCTGTACAGTCTCTCATGCAACTCATATTCAACCAGCAATACATGAATGAGGCTATGAGTGACCTAAATTACGATGCCAACAAAATGCCTTTGGGGAAGCTGAGCAAGGCTACTATCAACCGTGGTTTCCAGACTCTCACTGCATTGGCGACAATGCTCAAGGATGCACTTTCTTCCCAACAAGAAATTGAGGAATTGTCAAACCGGTACTACTCTTTGATACCACACAACTTTGGTCGAGCGCGTCCTCCCGTCATCGGCGATCCTGGCACACTAAAACGGGAGGTCGAACTGCTAGACTCGCTTGGTGATATGAAGGAAGCAGCTGAGCTCATGAAGAAAGACCTGAACAGTGCAGAGAAGATCCACGCTCTAGATCGCCAATTCCAAAGCCTTGGTCTTGATGAGATGTCGGTCATTGATCCGTATAGCAGCGAGTACCAAGAACTTGCAGAGTATCTGGTCAACACTAGGGGCGCAACTCACGGCATCACCTACCAAGTCGAAAACATCTTCCGGATCGAGCGACAAGGAGAGCTCGATCGGTTCCAAAAGAGCAATTTTGCCAACATCAAGAGTGACCGACGCTTGCTCTGGCATGGATCTCGAGGTGCGTGTGACTCTGTACTGCTTATCCTAGTGCAGCATATGCTAGTCATCATTTTGACATGGTGCTGCGTCTCTCCCGCTATGTCAAAACCAATATGACATACTCAGATTGGTGCATTGTGTTTTACTGATTTTGCTTCAGCAACCAATTTCGGAGGCATCCTTAGTCAGGGTCTCCGCATAGCACCGCCCGAAGCTCCAGTCTCTGGGTACATGTTCGGTAAAGGCATATACCTTGCTGATATGTCGTCCAAATCCGCAAACTACTGCTGTTCATACAACAGTGGAGGCCATGCTCTTCTCTTACTCTGCGAAGCCGAACTCGGACAACCTATGAATGAGCTGACAGATGCTTCATATACCGCTGGAGAAGACGCTTATGCGAATGGAAACTGGTCTACCTGGGGAAAGGGCATGACGGGTCCACTCGCATGGAAGGATGCGGCCTGCGTGCATCCCTCTCTTCGTGGAGTGAAAATGGTAAGTACCCGGTACATGTGTCTTCCATGCCGAAGGCTTGGGCATAAACCCTATATGCCGGGTCAACAGCCTAAAACGAGCACCCAGATCTCTTCATACTTTAAGCTCTCATGGACTACTGCTAACGTAATGATTTACAGCCCGACACCAGCATACTTCCAGCTGCCACCAATGTCCGCGGTGCCTACCTCCAGTATAACGAGTACATTGCCTACGACGTTGCCCAAGTCCGCCTTCGCTATCTTTTCCGAGTCCGCATGTGATTCGTACTTTGCACCATGTGCCACATGGTCCGCCATCATATGTTATGATGCCTGTTTCTTCCACCATCTCACGCGCTTTCCCAGCATAAGGTAGCGTGAAGTATCCCTGCACAACGGCTTACTCTGGGTATGAAAAATAGCGATCAATGTGGCGCTAGCCACCAAAGCATTTATGGCCAGGAAGATACTACCAAATAATATAGGAGGTCAGAGTGGTAGCTTTAGCCTCCATATCGGTTTCAATGAGCACTAAAGGAGCATGGCGATGATGGATCTTTCAACTGATATCATCTTAGCTGTATATCAAACAATGAACCAATGTTCACAATTTTTTTTGCAATTCTTTCGTGTAGTTAAAAATGCGATCGTTTTGATCACATGCAGTGCCCCATGTATATTGTAACGATCACTGCCATGCGAAAAGAAAAAAAGGCCCGGGATTTCCACGATGTAAATGTGGCGCAAGATCAATATCTAACGCTTCAAAAACTTACGATCAGATGGTTGTTAATGATGTGCTGTCTAATAGTAATATCTGGCAGTGATTGCTTCGGTCACTATGCCCCCTGCGACCGGGATATAAGTAACAGGAATTATTCAAGAGTTCAAGAATCCTACCAACTGGTTCTATGCATGAGAATGCTCGTCAATCTATGATGAAGTTCGCGTTTCTGATACCAGAATAGTCAGTTTAAGGAGAACAATCACTTGATTGATAGACTCTCATGTTGGTGCCTTGATTAGGGCACCAACTCATGAACCATGGCAGATACTATCGTGTATCACTGGGAGACACGTGATAAGGCTTCCAACATGTCATGTCACACGAAGAGCGGCAATGTGTGGATCTATAGTAAGAGAGGTTGGTGGAAGATGGGCTGTTCCGGGTCGGAAAGTGTAAGGAATAGGCAGTGGAGATGCCAGTAAATGCGTACCGACGGGCAGGAATGTATAGAGCTGGTGGTGGTATTCTGCAGGCCGATGCACCTGACGATACTTGAAGGAAGCAACTATCTTGGTTTAAATAGATAAAGAACGATTGAGTGATGAATCTAGTGTTTGCTAGTATATCAAGACATGATTAAAATGAAGAATTGAGAGCTAAAATTCCTTATTTGCGGTACCAAAATTATATACGTGACACAAAGGCGGAAATTTGCATCATCGGAACGACATTCGAGGTTCGATGTGGCTTCGGATGTAATGGAGGGTTCAGTGTGCGGGCTTGGTGGCGTTGAGCGCTTCATGGCCTGGTTTAATAGCTTGAGATCGGGCGATCGAAGGTAGGAGCAAGAAAAATCTGATTCTGTACGTCCTATCATGTGGATGGCTGCGACTGTTCATACCGGTGAATCGCGAGTGGGTCTTCGGGTCGGGATCTCAAACAACCCCCTGCTTCCAGTACCTTAATGTACGACCATCGCTACCGTTAGCCTCACTCGTCACCATGCATACGCATGTAAACACCATTTCGTTCTAGTGCTTGTGGATCAGGGAGTCTCGATTGCGTTCAAGAAATAAGCAGCAGCGTTAGAGCCATTACGCGACGTGGTATCAGAATTGTCAGTCAGTTATGAAGCAGTACATTGAGTCCTAGAGACCCGTCAAACCTGCACATAGAAGGCACCCAAAATTAGGTTCCCGATATTATTCTTTGCGAATCGCCAGCCATGCGAATGTAATTGTTAGGAAAGGTGCTGGGTACACGCTATAGTAGAGCGAGGCGTTCATATCTAGAACACTCGTCGCTTGCTCATGTGCGGGTAGTCATACGATGGCCCGTATGCGCTGTAGAAACGTGGAATTTTCGCAACTACATCGACAAAGTGAGCAGAATTTTTTGTTCAGAAAAGAAAAAGTAAACGAAAACTGTTTTGAAACATTCTTCTGTTAGTTAAAACAACTGAAAAAGCTTGGCATCATGAAAACCCGGTCTCAGGTAACGAGAGCTCTCAAGACAGTTAAGTTTGTGGAAGCAATCTCCATATCCCTGCGACGTGACCGTGACGAGACTAGAGTAGCTTTGAGATGGTCGAGAGGTTGCTAAAGTAGTTGTCAACGGCAGAAGGCTGCACATATTGTATGTTCCTGGTAGACGCGTGGCGAGGGACGAGGGACCAGAGACCAAATCTGCTCCGGGTTCTACCATTACCCGGTGGTTATAGTGTCTGAGTATCTGCATTCGCCTACAGTATCTGATGGAGCCATGCTGAGCACTCACGGTATCAAATGTAGAATGAGCGAGTCTCCAGCGCCACCCTGCAGTGTATTTTTTAATCAAATGTTACAGCTCACACAACATATCTAGTTCCCGTTATCGCTCAATTCATCAGTAGGAGAAGACTGATGTGCGGATCTGTGCAATTGCCGTACTGGTGTTCGAATCTATCAGCAAGCTTCCTTTCATTGGTTCATGCACGCTTCCCATTCGTCTCGTATCAATCCGACTAGGCGGGTAGTTTGTGCGAGGGTACGACAAGCCCTTCTAGTTAGGTTACAGACTCACCGCTGAGTTATTCGCGATGTCCAGGTGGGCGCTCGGAACTGGTCTCTCGGCTACTGCAAGTGGTCGCCCTGTCATGTATTGCTTGTAGTAATTGACAGATGCCATCTGCCCTACACAAAGTCCCGTCACACATGCGCTAATTTAAAGCCTCTCGATATGTCTCTTTGCTTAGGGTAGTAAATTTTGCTATAAGACTACATCTCCACAATCCACAATCCACCATCAGCTATCACTTCCATTCTTTCTCCCTTCACCTTCGCAACGCCTTGCTCGGCGTCATAGTTGAGCTTAATCACAACAAATAGATCACATATGTGGGTCAATAACCTTCGAGTTCCAGACCTTAATGTTTCCTCCGTCTGACACTTACAAGATTCGGGCGAAATTAGCTCTGCTCTTAAAGTGCATGTCGGAAGAATGTCTGAACTGGAGAGATATCAAAAGACGGCCATCAAGAAGTTCATGAAGAATGGGTTTAATCCACGAAGTATCGTGGAAGCTTCGCAAGGCAATGAAAGCGGAACGATAAACCTCTTACAAGCGCTTCAATGCACGGCTCGGACTATCGATTTTCATGACAGTTATGGTTTGGATATCGTACATCTCGCTCAGTTGTACAAGCAACTGGGACATGGCGTGTTCGAGGGCCATTTGAATGATCTCGTACGAATGCCACCTGACACCTTACTGAAAGGCATACGAGATGTCGGTATGCTACCAAAACCTCTATGATCTCCCCTACTTACATGCTTCTAGAGCAGGAGATAATACCGAACGGTTCGTCTGCAGCTATAGACCACGATCGGGAGCATGCTACGCCCAATAGGTCGGCATCATCGCTCAATGTCCTAGGGAAGAAACGAATTCTCCTGACCTTCTGCGATTCGGGCTGCCCCCAATATACTCGCAAGGGACATTTCATAAACCATGGTCTTACCAAGCATAGCAATAAGCTCCCCACTGGCACTCACCCAATCCATTGCTGTGACGAGTCTTTCTCGGACCCCAAAAAATATCTTGCACACTGCTGGGATATAGACCATCATTTCCGCGGATACATCTCGTTCATAAAGCCAAGCGAGGCTGCTCGTATTGCTCAACAGGAACCGTTATCCAGCTTCAATCCTTCGCCATTCTCAATGCCTAATCTTTCTACTGGTGCACAGCTACCTCCTGCAATGGCAACGGAACCAAACAATACGATACACTATGTTGGCGACGATTCGGTGTCCATAACAGGAACTATGAGTGCTTATCATTGAATGATTGTGATTGCGCGTACATCATCTCAGAGTGGCCGGGAGAGCAGATGGGAATTGGAAGACAGCTAATAGATGCAATAAAACCAATATCATTCGTCCGATCGTAATTGAAAGGTGACAGTCTTATTCGAACGAGCCCTTGACAACACGCCAAGCCTCCCGACCCCTCCTGATTTGTGCGTTTGGTCGTGGCTCCAACTGTTAATTTGTCGTTCCAACGTTATCGTAACAAAAAACAGTTGGGAACCATCTGTGATGTCCTCTGGATCATCCCGCAACGCCTTTTTCCCAACTCAGCGTCTATATTCCGACGTCAGGTATCATGTGCCTGTTGATGGGGTATCTACATCTCTGCTCCGTGTTCTTTCAAAAGCCTTGCGCAAGCATCATGGTCCTCCATCACAGCTTTTTGCAGGGCCGTGATTCCTACACCATCTTTCAATCCAACGCTTGCTCCAGCCTTCAGAAGTATCTTTAAAACCTCTTCTTCCCCATGGTGGCTCGCCTCCATCAGACTCGTCCAGCCGTCTTTGTTTTTTGCATCAAGATCAGCCCCATGCTTAAGCAACAATCTTACGCACTCCACATTTCCCTTCTTACTGGCATAATGCAGTGCCGTGTGTTCTCCTTCAGCCCGAGAAGTAAGGGCTCCAGTATCCGCACCAGCTTCCAGAAGCAGCTTGACGATTTCGTCATGGCCCCGAATAGCGGCATCATGTAGGGGCGTCCACTCCCAGAAGTTCTGGTTGTTCGGCTTCGCTCCATGAGCTAGAAGGCGACGGACGCATTCGGTTCGCCCGTTGATACTCGCTTTGTGAACGGGAGTGTCGCGGTTCACGTCAATAACTTCCAGATCTGCGTCAAGGTCGGCAAGATAGTCGATTATATCAGGGAAATTGTGCCACGCCGCTTCTGATATGATGGACCAGTCTGAAGTGTTATTCTGCTCATCGACGCTGCAGCCTCGATCAACGAGAAGGCGAATAGTTTCGAGGAGTCCAGCTTGACCTGCTCTGTTTATTGGCGTATAGCCCCATTTGTCACGACAATTGAGATCGGCGCCTTTGGAGATCAGATAGTGTGCAACTTCTGAATGCTTATCGACAATTGCTACGAACGGTTAGTGTGGTATCATTCCGGAAGAAAGATTGAAACCCACCTGCGATTAATGGCGTGAAATTTTGGTATTCTCCGTCTGTACTTGTGATTTCCAGATCTGCTCCTGCGGAGATGAGTCTTTCGACAATGGACAAATCTGCAAATAGAAATCAAAAGTCAGCGATGCTCAAATAGCAGGGCGGACCGCAGCCAATCTCCCAACCTGTGGACTGTTTGGAGGGTATGGAGCTAGCTGAGCCTTCTCCCCCTTACCAGAGTGTTACTTACTTCCTTTTCTTGTGGCGATCATGAGCGGCGTACAGCTACCTTTGTTTTCTAGGTCAAGCTTGCATCTCTGGTCGATCAAGAGATCAATTATTGCTGAGTTTTCCGACTCACATGCGTAATGCAACGCTGTGTTCTTCGCAGGACACTGGACATCTAGATCTGCACCTTGATCTATGAGTTCCTTTACGCTCGTCTCATCACCTCTCTTGGTAGCCTGTATCAAAGCCGTGAATCCAGTACTTGTATCAATAGCGTTAACATTGTGCCCAAATTTTCGCATCCAGTCGAGCAAAAAGTTATCTCTGTTTGCGTAATAGAATGGTTTTCGGTCTTCGTCGTTCTCGAAATCACGGTTCGCATGGCGCGACAAGAGGAAGCGCACGAACGCGGCGTCGTCACTCTGAACAGCATAATGGAGCGGTGTCGATCCCGTGTCATCGTCTTGGTTGACGTCGGCACCCTTTTGGAGCAGATACTTTGCGATGTTAAATTGTTTGTTAACACAAGCTAGGTGGAGCGCAGAGCATCCTTCTTCGTCCAGTTCGTCCACGTGTTGTCGTGGGTTACGCAGGATCTTCCGCACTTGCTGCAAGCTTCCAGACTTGACAGCTTCGTGGATGGTGAGTGCTGGTGTTGGAGAAGGCGTGTTAGCGCGTGATATTGAAACCCAGGAGTCGTCGTGCGGTTGTGGAGCGACGTCAAGTGTGGACGCGCGGCTGACTTGGAGGAGCGTGGCGTTCAGCAAATCGCGCGTCTTTTCATTCTCGGCCATGATGAGCCGGGAAAGCCTCGTAGTCAGGACCGAGATGTCCATGGTGACTTCGTTGCGGTTCTCCATCAATGTAGATAGAATGTTCTTTGCCTTTTCTTCAAGAGTATCTAGGCGTCCGTCGTGTTGGGCGGCGCTTCGATCTAGGCGTTCCCTAGATGTAGGCGAAGAGTTAGCGGGTGCACTCTTATTTAGGCGGGGCACTTGGGGCCTAGCAGCCTGGACTGGGCATGGTTACCTCACCGACAATAACAACCTAGTGTTCAGTTGTTCACGATACTGTCGGAGCCGTGCATTGATTGACTCAATCTCGCTTTTGTCCCACGCGACACGAAACGCCTTGGTTGCTGCCTTCCACTCGTTTTTCGATGACCCAGGCCTGAGCCTCACCTTGACAAGCTTCAGAAGAAGCGTATCCGCTATGCGGTTGCAGTCTCGACAGAGGTCTGCAAGCGCTTGCTCATCCGCATTCGCAAAACCCCTTGGCTTGCCTGGCGGCTCGTTGTTCGAGACTAGCGTTGTGTTACTGTCGCCTCGTTGCAACGGCCGTTGCACTGGATCGATGCGTTGCAGATAGTCTAGCAACAACGTGTTGCAGGTGGACAAGTCAATGGTCAATTTCTCGACATCGCTAAATTCCCCAAGCATCCCATCGGAAGACTTGTAGATGCGGTAACCGTGCGAGACCAGATCGATGGAGAAATTGACGACCTGGAAGACGTTTGCGCTAAGGCCAAATGCAGTGAGGGGGTCCATATCGACCGGTGAAGTAGTACAGACACACCAAAACTTAGTAAACAGGGAAGCGGAAGCTTACATACTTTTTTGAAGAGTTGTCGTATTACTCACAAGGCTCCAGCACACCTTTACGGTGCGCAGGATTTCGGGGCGTAACTGCGCCATGCGACTCAGCCAAGGCTCTGCAGGATCTATAGGCGAGAAATCGACGCAATGTAATAGGTCGCAAACTCGAACCACCTCTTCAACAAGCCCATATCATGCCTTTTCGGACCCCACTTGACCACCTTATCCGTCCGAACCCGTGGTTGAGTGCTGTGCATATTTCGAGTACAACCTGAAGCGGTAATCAGAGGGTGCCGCAAAATTTCAGCTGGTTGGGTAGTATGAAGAAGCTCACTGGGCATAACAAGGCTCTCGAACATGGGGAGACTGGATGTCTTCTGTTGTGCATCTACACCTGTCGCTAGTAGGCGTGACCGAGTAACACGCTCGTCCTTCTCGTTCGCCGGATATGATGTATGAAATCAGCTTTTTCCAGGAGATTGAAACCGCTGAGCCTAGGACCTCATCAACTCCCAAGATGCTCTGCGTCAGATATTTAATCATGAATGAAGATCCATCATTTGAGTGCGAGCTTGAATTTCACTGAGCTATCTTGGACTATTTACCATCGGTGTTCTTCGCTTCACAACCTCGAAAGTAGCATGAATTCGTATGTAACAGTGCCAGGTTGAAGTTGCCTCGTCCCTGTTGTCTCTTTCATTGTCCCTTGCCAATCATTAAGAGATTATCGTGAACCGGTGGTCAGTCGTAAGTACCTATCTTATCACGCACTGGTACGACTCTTCACCACTTAGAGTCCATCACGCGCAACGGTCTTCTGCTAAAGTAAAGTATGCAGTATCAGTGTTAGTTTCGCCTCCGTCAGAAGACCGGCATTGGATGAGAAGGAGTTTCAAGAGAAGGAATCTACTTGGTGGTTGAATAGTGAGCAGAAGGCGATGGGTCAACATAAAGCTTCCATTACCACATCGTTGGATTGCCGAACTTAGAGGAAGACGACTGGGTGTTCTGTAAATGCTATGTAAGTAAGGCCACGCGTACTACGAAGTATGCAAAAAGGCTCGTGCGTGGATCCAACAAACCCCGCACTTCGGGAAACCTCGCCCCACGATCCGGGATCGACACCACAGACCAACTCGTTATCTAGCTGTGCTAAATGCAATACCCACATCGCATGCAAAGCCCATGTACTTAAGGTTTCTATCTTTTTGTTGTTGATGTTGAAGCTCTTGTCATCAATGGCATCAATTTAAGGGCGCTTCGAGATTGGAGAGCGTGTTTCTCTTGCTAACCGTGGCCTGCAAAACGATGACTATTTATCGTCGACGTTGTCATATAGAAGTACCTCGACTGTCTCAAGCTAACAATCTGGTCACATGGTTCACTAGTCCCGCGTCATGTGGGTCCACTTGGGTCGTCAATGGGAAACTATGACACAATTGGTAGATAAGCGTGAAGTTCTCATTCAACCTTCCGAATGTGGCCCTACCTTGCAGGATCAGTATGCTTCACTCAATAATGCCCATCAACTTTACTTGATCAGTCTACCTATGCTACGTTTCTATACTCGTTATGACTCCGTTGGACGCTGCTAGATTGATGTCATGTCTCGTATGCACAACATGACACCAAAAAGGCAACAGAAAAAGCGACCCACTCAACCGAAAGTGAAGGGTTGGTCACACTGTTTTGTCTCGATATCGGCATCGCTAACAAGAGCCTCATTCAGGGTGCTATGAATGCTCTCAACGGCGCATTAGCTGTGACCGGGGTGAGCCCGAATGTGCCAAATGTCTCTCCCGGAATCTGCGATGCAGCGGTTTGGGCATCCGTTATCGCTTCGAAAGCGGCATCGCTTCTAGGGGCAAATTTGTCGGCAGAACTGCGCGCGATATCTGCAGAATGGAAACCGAACAACATGTTGTTGAAAGCGAGAGGCACAGAGAGCGAGATAGCACCTTTGGAGACCTGGATGCAAACAGTTGTCCGGGAAGTAGCCCTGCAAGGCCTGCATCGCAGTCACTCACCTGTACGGGATTTCAACACCCCAGGGAAGCTGCCTTCCGATTGGCAGACAATGAATTGCCTATGCAGACCACCGTGATAATCGAAAGAACTGAAGTCAACACATGCACTCATTCGCACGATGGCGGCGGAGTAAGGTCCAATCTTTTCGACACCGTTCCTGGATGGAAACGGTCTTTCATTACGTATTGTAAGCCGAGTTTTGGGAAATCCCATGTTTTATGTCAGCAACTAACATCGACCAAGTTTCTACCTATATTGCTCCGTACATGCTGTCAATAGATGATTCTTCCAATGGGTGGAGAGAGTTGATACTACCTATAGCACTCGAAGACGAGGTAGTTATGGACGCTGTGATTACTGCGTCGGCCTATCATATAACTGCAAACTTCGATGCGACTCTGTCGCTTGGTCCGTCTTCATACACAAAAGCCATCAACGGTCTCATGCGAAGACAGGACTTCAAGAGCCTCAAGCCATTAATCAACGGCTTCAGCGTCATTGCTATACTTGTACTACTTACTTCGGTTATGGTCACAGGTTGTGATGATTTTCCTGTCATGTTCAGGATGCTGAAATCTGCCTTCAAGGTCATGATGGAAGATGGAGGATCCGGTAACAGAACTCTAGATGTTTTTCTAAAACGGCAGGTAAACAAGTGAGTCTATCTGGGCTAGTATGCTCTTCTCAAAAAGCTTACTCGGTGTTAGAATTCGTGCCTATGGAGAGCCTATGGTCAGCGAACCAAGCGGTATAGAAACTATCCGCACAAAATCTTTACAGAGTTTTGATTGCCTACAAGACTGTACGCTCCGACATCCCGAGCACGCTTCGAGTCTTCGAAACGTCAGAAGCCAGATCGAACAAGCTTACCACATCTACCTCCGCCGAGCAATGGGAGACCTTGACCAGACTTCCTCAATGCAGCTGGTCGAGCAGTTTAAGTCTACGGCGGAAGTATATCCAGGTACTGCCCCAGGTCATCACGTCCTCATTTGGGCGACGTTCATGGTGGCTTGCGAAAGCTTTACTGCAGAGCACCGACTGTTTCTTATTGAAAGGTTGAAGACGTTCCACGGGATTTCAAAATTTGAAAACAACCTCAAAGCGATAACACTTTTGGAAACGGTTTGGAACAATGCCTCGGACACAAAATGGACATCTACCTTGCCTGACATGCGCATATTGATAATGTAGAATCTTTCATGATGATTAAATACATGCCGCCAGAGCCGTAACCCCATGAACAGGATATAAAAAACTCTGCATCTTTTTGGAGAAGTCCGAGAAGCAGCCTCCGAGAGTAGCTAAAATGATGTCGATTGAGCAATAATTGCACTCATTCCTAATTCGGAGAATAAAATTGAATAGATTAAAAGCGCAAGACATTGCTAGGAGTATGTTCAGTCTAGGGTGAGACTAGCAAGCTATGGGGTTGATGCGGGGTAACGTTGGCCAGATTATGCGCAGTGACGACACAACCATCACATAATGTCTGGGTATACAAATCCGCCGGCCAATTTTGGGTAAACCATTACATGTATTATTGGTAAATCTAAAAGCATAAAGACAACTCCCACTAACCTGTGTTCGCGGAAATGTTGGTCTTCACAAAATGTCGGTCTCGGGCCGAATAGCTGCATCTGGCAAGCCGACTGAACGCGATTCTAGACGCATTGTAGCGGAGACCCTACTGGAGCCGCTGTAGATGAGAAACGCGCCTTACTTAATCTAGTAGCTTAAATGAGAGCATTTCGTCCCATCAGCATACCCACCAACGCGTGTGATAAGCCCTTTGGTCCATGCTGAGATTTTGCCGGGCTTCGAAAAATAAGGATATATTCACGCATCTGCTCACATGTCTACGGCTGATTGCTCAACATTCTCGTCATCTTTTCTCCACAATGGCCCACTCGCCCGACGGCATCTATGAGAAGGGGATCATCGACCCTGGAACACCCGTCTCAAACTCAACCAAGCCATTTTGGTTGACTGAGCCATCTCCAATTGCCAAACTTCAATCACCATGGGTGAGCGAGGCGGATGTCGTAATAATTGGGTCAGGGATGACAGCAGCAAGCTTGTGTCGCACACTCTACGCAGAGAGTCCTGGTATCAAGATTGTTTTGGTAGAGGCCCGGGATCTCTGCTCCGGCGCGACTGGTCGAAATGGAGGTCACATCAAAGCCATGAGCCCCGGTGCTTGGCTTGATCGAAAGAAAGCTTATGGGCTCAAAGAAGCTTTGAAAGTGATGAGATTCGAGCATGCGCATGTGGAAGAGAAGCTTGCGTGTATCGATGAGAACGGCATCCAAGCTGACCACCGAAGAGTCGAGGGCTTAGACGTATACCATGACGAGAAGACATGGAGGCGGGCTGTTGATGCCGTGGAGGAAATTCGCAAGCACGACCCGGAACTTGGTGAGAAGTATACCATTTACGACAACAGGAAGCAGCTACGAGATCGCAAGATCTCCGATATTGCTGTGGGGGCCATTGGAATGCCTGCGGCTACTATGTGGCCATATAAAATGGTCGCAGGTCTGTTGGAGAAGTTTGTCCAGGAAAATGGCCTTTCCATCCAAACCAACACAGTAGTCAAAGCTGTCACAGAGGAACCCAACGACGATTTGGCGACTCTCAAGACGACCCGAGGTAATATTAGAACGAAGAATGTCGTCCATGCAACGAATGCCTTCCTCGGGCATTTGGTCCCTGAGTTGCGGCCATACCTCTCTCCCGTCCGCGCCAATGTACAACGTCAACTGCCGCGCCCCATCAGCCACCAACTGTCATGCTCATACTGGCTCAGGTATGGTGAGAAGGATTACGACTATATGTTGCAGCGACCAGATGGTGCTACCATTATTGGTAGAGGCAGCACTGGAAGGAGGGCAACGGCTGATGATAGCCAGACGGATCTAGTGGCCCACGTTCATCTAAGAGGAGCAACACCTTATGTGTTCGACTGGGGCACGGATAAGATTGAGGTGACGCACCAATGGAGTGGCGCCGTTGCCTTCACTTCGGATGGCAATCCTTTTATTGGCAGAATTCCATTCTCGAATTCGAAGCACCAATGGGTCTGCGCAGCGTATCAGGGAATCGGTATGGTGAGAGCGTTTAAGTCCGCGCAAATGGTCGCATACTTGATTTTGGGGAAGGAGATTCCTGAAGAGTACCCCCACTCCTTTTTTACTACCAACGAGCGTTTTAATGGCCTGCAGGCGGTTTTCAAGGCAGCGAAGCTTTGATGAGTCCAAGTAGTTGTTAGGAGAGCCAAGATATCGTTTCCCCTAGCTATTATATCCCACCCAGAGGTGGACATCTACTGGTACGAACCTATTTCACCGTATGTGCCTACATTGCTTTCATATGTACTATGTTCTTAGTCTATACAACGGTGAATCAAATTGGCGGTGTGCATCAGGCCGTCGCTAAGTCACTAAGCACATGCTCCATCACTATTCCATGCGCAAATTTGATTAGCCTTGTATTGTTTTTACCTAATAAGTGAATGCTCTGTCATCGTTACGTTCCCAATGAAAGGAATGCATGATAAGGCAAGGGGTGACGCTAAATTTCCAGATATCATCCCGAGATCACCACAGAAAACCCGGTGCCAAAGCGAGATTTGGGGTCATGACGATACTTCTAGAATTAAACTATTAGTTAGATGGAGTTACCGCAAAGCGTTTCTCGTACGAGTGATCAAGTAAGATTGAGCTCTTATCGAAAGTAGCAAGAAGCGTAAGAACGGAGTTATGAGATAATGCGTAGCTACTAAATTCGTACTCAGCTGAACCATGTTCGCCAAAATTACGGTATCCAAAGAAAAGGCAGCAATTATATCATGTTTTGGGAAGAAATCACTTTAACCTCCAGGAAGCATGACTTCGACGCATTCCTCTCGACCAGAGTACCGGGTGACTTTCAGCTACCCTCAGGGCAATCTAAACCAGGCATTTCCAAGTAAAGAACCTTTGGTTTCTATCCCTTGACAGCCCACATAATGTCACACAGTTTAGAGATTGTTACACACATGTTCACTCGCAATGGAAACACAAGGAAAGGGAGCAGAAGTCACTACAAAGGCAGACGGTTATCTGGGAACAGAATGCATTTACATTGGCTATTTCCCCTAAGACGGTGAAATTACAAACAGTTCCTTTCTAGGTAACCCAAGAATCTTCCCCACGACAGAAAACAAAAGAGTGACATGTCGATCTCAGCGCAGCACCCACAAATTGTCGCCATTCGTCTTGATTATTCTTACCCTAGTCTTCTACACCACCATTAAGGTTGTTGGAATTGTTCGCGTTCTTCGCAGCGGCTACATTCGCTCGAGCAGGGAAGGAGCCTTTGCCGACGTTTTGGCCTTTCTTCGCCTATTCAAGGTCAGTAAAACGAGCATGCGCTCAAAGACGACGCGTTTACTCACATTGGCTGAATTTATGACAGAAGCCTTTGTCTGAGTCATTGGACTTCCGCGCTTGTTTCCGCCTATTTTCGTTGGCTGGTGAAGTTGTTGGACTGTCATTTTGAAAGTGTAATCGTGTAAAAAAGATGTTGTAGCTTAGAGTTGGGAAAGAGTTGTTATCCACCCCGATCGAAAGCTTTGGACGATGGGCATATATGGCTTTATACGTTGTGCATTTGTGTGTTTGTGTGTTCACTTCGGAATCTAAGGGTCTGATCTACAGGGTGTCAGTAAGGGATACGCAGAAGTCGGGTACCGATGTTCGCACCTGATCTATATGCATACTGTGAATGTTGTGCAAAGTTCAGCTCTCAAAAAATACCAAGAATGCTGGGATCGCGTATACTGGGTGTGGGTGCTTGTGCGATGTTGCTGGTTATCGCAAGACAGTTGATGATGTCATGGTGAGGGACAGGTACGACTCAAGGAGCAGAAGCAACTTCCCGTAACGTTCATCATGTTACAAGGGGGAATGATTCTGTGCTTCTCAAAGGGAGTGTGCAGTTCACCGGAAGCTGAACCGAGCAGCTGGTGCATGCGTCACATCATCGATAACGCAAATTAGTACTCATGGAATTGTCATTACTGAGTACAACGGAAATTTCACTCCATTTTCGCATTCCGACGAATTTACATCACAAATCACGCCTCAAATTTATCGCTGCTCAGAATCATCATGCCCAAGATACTCAGATGTTGATGTATCGGAGTAAGCTTACATTGTCTCGCTTATTCAACAACTCGTCTTGTTTCCGTATTCTTTGCATGATCTGATAAGAGAACATATGGGCGAACATCATTCTCTGTTGCTCTTTGTTGATTCATCATGAAAGCGAGCTCGACCCGACTGTCAAGGGGGAATCTGTGTGCACGTTCCAAAAGAGCAAACCTTGGGGCATGTTTGCTGCACATGCTCATGACCATACAGATCAGAGTGGATTCGCAGAACCGTGGGTGAATTGAACCAAATTTAGAATGTATTATTATCTAGACATGATATTGATCCATAACGAAAAGCATAACCGTATCAAAAGCTCTGAATCAATGTGGTTGCAGATTGTTGTTCGTTCATGCGTATTTTATCTTTGAGAACACTAAAGACCACATAGACTACACTGCATTTGAAACACCTAGTAGCTCATTGCTCATTTAAAGTTGTTTTTCATCTACCAATATAGCCTGGTATCTCAACAAAGGCTATACAAATACCAATCATGCCAACTATTCACTCAGGATTACTCTCTTCGTCACTTCTTCTTTCTCGTGTTAAGCAACACTTTTTCTAGAAATCCACAGCGCTGCTTGATTGTGGCTTACAACTCTTCCTCTCCTAAGGTATCAAGGGAGGAGCCCAGTGATGAACACGAAGAAGAGGGAATGACTTCATCAATATTCTTCTGGGGTGGACTAGAAAGGGTCAAATCCTTGACCCGTAGATGACGAGTGGGAGAAGCGACCGGAGCGATGCTGTAAGCGACAGTAGAGCGAGGCGGAGTGAGCGTGGGAGACGAGAGCCAATCCAACGAAGGATACGAGACAGATACACCAGTGATACCTGAGGATTTGGGGGCAGAAGATTCAAGCTTCTTCCGCGGCTGTTGGCCGGACTGATCTGAAGTTTTGATCAAGCCTGAGGCGTCACGCTTGACGCTTTTAGGCTGGTGACGCTTCTGCTTGTACTGACCTTGTACCCGATCTTGAACCTTGGTCATGGCCTGGCTCACTTCGTCGTTGTGAGATAATAGACATTCTTCCAACTCTTCTCGGTCGACGGCAGACTGCTTGAGCTTTGCGCGTACCTGTGTCTTAGTGGCCTGCAAGTCCTAAAGAACAATCATTAACAATATTCCTTAACAAATGAAGATGGATGACTAACCCGGATCTTCGCGTTGGCATCGTCGATGGCGACACAGTCAACTTCGTGATCGCCTTCGGAGTCGAGCTCCCCTGTGTGTTGGCGGATGAGCTCTTGCTGATCCTGAATGCTGTTCTCGATCTGCTTGAGCTGCGCATCGTCCTCGCGCTCGGTGTTCTGTATATGAAGGATAATGTTGAGGAACTTGGTGAAATCGTTGCTCGCGCGCATCATGCACTTGCGAGCCTCAACCGCTTCATCAGACAGACGCTCTTTTGCATCGATCGCAGCCTGAATGCTCTGGTGTTTGGCTGTAGCATCTTTCTTTTGCTCGCCCTCCATGGGCGACGCATTAGTCATGGCTTGGTTGTCACCGGGCGCATCTTCGTCAGTCTGCTTCTGCTCACAGGGCGGCTGTGCTTTCGGGCCTCGAACTTGTAGCCGCGACTTGCTTCCGAAGGAAAGGAAGCGGCTCGGGCGCTAATGATTTCTGTTAGCACAACCTTGGTAAATCTTGGAGTATAAAGGCTCAATACCATGATGTCAGTCAGTTGGGGATTTGGTGAAGTGTCGTGGAGCAAATCAAAGAGTCGACAGTAGCCGGAGTTGGTGGTGGTGACTGTTGAGTATCTCACAGCAGTGGAGAGCAGGGTTTTAAATAGAGGTACGAGGTTCATGCCCGCAGGGTTTGCTGTGAATTTATTAGGCACGTGCGTAGTCGGACGGCTCTAGCACTGCGTTACGCGCGTATTCTTTCATTACTTAACATACTGTGTTGATTTGGCAAACATGATTGGATGGCAGTCTTGATACGCCAGTAACAAATCGCAAACACCTAGGTCATTGTTTTCGCCTTGTCTTGATTGATAGGAAACTTGATACAAACAGCCTTAGAGACAATTCTGAATGGCTACCACAAGCACCATAGTTTTCGGTGCATTGAACAGAGGATTGGCCAGGAAAGACAACCCAACGCAAGACCACCCCGTATATAACAGCGCTTTCTAAAGGTAGAAGTAGTTTGGCCTTGCAGGTTGCATAGTCTGCTATTAAGCCGATTCTCATTCTCATTGTGACCTGCCAATCTTGCTTGAAGTAAGAGGCCTCATGCTTCGAGAAGAACTTCGCTGTTCCTATATGCCTCTTGAAAAAGAAAAGGCTTTGCAGCTGATCATTGCAAGCCTTGAAAGTCACGGCCAACATAATTCTGTATCTCTGCATCATGTTTAGGGTAGATCCAAGACTCCTTTTCATGCTTTGTACGCCTTTAAGGTGAGTATACCGTGGGGGAACTATCGACGCACACACCGTTCCGCCTTACCTTTGCACCTGCAGCGCATGAACAGTTGAGGGACCATTATTATATGGGAAATTGCCTCAAGCTGCTGCATTGATCACCGCAACCTGATCGATTTGAGAAATAAGATTATCTGATTGTTGTCCTCGAGTTCACAATGAATTACTTCAATATCCGATAAACGTCCGAATCCTTCCACGCTAGAACAACGGTTGCTACTTCCCTGACCAGGTGCTATGCAGGTTGACGAATGTGTGGCGCTCTGTCCTTCTCAACAGCGGTACCTATATGTGGGAGTGCGAGTGGTACGATGTTTTACGGGAGTTGGAATGTGATACGTGAAGTTATTTTTTATTGTAATTGCATATATGACAAGGTTGTTGGAGTCGAAATATGGCATTTACCAGAGTTCGTATATCTGGAGGGCAGAATGGCATCCACGGGAATACGATGACCCGAATCCCCAGATCTCTCTTTGTCCCCTTTCTATCAGCTTCAGGCCAGGTCACATCATTTTCTATGCACATCGCCTTTCCTTCGTTTCGCACGAAATCCTCAACACCACAACCGCACTTCGCCACCCTTAATTCAATCCAGGACAATTCTCTGACAACTGTGCCGTAACCCCATCATCGTAAGGATACGGATCAACCCAAATGATATCAAATCTTCACTCTCGTTAGCATATACACTTCCCTCTTGACTAAACCATATACTCACGCATCATCAGGGTAGGTAGGCGGATTGTCGTCCTTGCCCAACTCGTCCACAATATCAGATAAGGCATCGTGCTCCCAGCAAATCAAGATGTTCCCCGATCCTGAATATCCTTTGACTACATCCTCGACGCATTTCGCGTCATCCCGATCGCACGAGGTATCCACGGCAAGACCGAGATCATCGGCAAGCGGCTTGACGGTGTCGTAGGGCCGTTTTCGTTTGCCGTCTTTGGAAGCGTTAGTATAAAATGACGGTGGATCTAGAAAGGGGAAGAATAGCACCGGACTTCGGCGTCTGCGCCATGATGTGGCCGATCTGGAACTGGGAAGTAGCGCCGAAGACGGAGCGCAGGCACTGTGCGCGCTGCTGGCCTACTGCGCTCAGGCCGTTGCCGCTGGCGGGTTTTTCGCCATGGCGGATTAGGTAGACCGTTGGTTCTGCAGCGGCGACGGCGAGGAGGCCCACGGCGTTGAGAATTTGTCGGAGTTGCATTGTGTGTTCTGAGATAAATTTGCGCCGAGATTTTGATGTGTCGAAGATGTGGGTGTGCCCTCACTTTTTGTAGCGGATCCAATGGTTACATTATTCAACTGCAACTGTCAACGTGTACTTGCCATTCGTGGTGTCGCGTGGGCAGTGCTCGTGTTTGAGCGATCGCAAGGGGAAGGAGCAGACCAATTGAAAAACGCACACGTATACACATGGGTGTATTGAAAGGTCGGACAAATGACAAGCTTCCTAAAGACGACAAGCTTCCCGGAGTCTTATGCGGGCCGCGTCGATCGTCAATATCGACGGCGAATCGTTCGCCCACGTTGATGCGGCAAGATGGGATGATGTATTCTTAGCGTGCTTTTTTCTGCAGAACATTCATTCGAGCTGCATCTCGGATCTCATTTGTTGCAGCGATTTGACTGCAATTTCACATCATCTTAAGAACAGTTATTGTATGTGTTACATCTTCATCTTGAGACCGCAAAATGCCCTCCGTTCTCGTCGTTCACCACAGTTACTATTCAATCAGCAGACCCGAAGGCTAAGAACACAATCGAAAGCCCGTATACATTACTAGCCATCCGAGTAATCACAAGGACTACAAATTTTGCAGCTCATACGATCTATTCAACGCAGTGGGCAAGCAAACCAATACTTTCCATGACCTGGAATCTGTGTTACCAACAACTATTCCTCGCTATACTGCTCCTCCATATGTGTAATACAAGCATTAATACCAGCCCAGCAGCTATGGCTACAAACTTTGCTACCGCACGGGTATATCGTCGATAGGGAATGGTTCGGACCGTTGTAAGCTCCATAGAACGCTGACTGTGGGTCTAGACAGCTAATCTGGGTTAGCGAGATGCAGTAGATGTAGAAACGCTGGACCTACTGTTGCTCGTTGAAGAGTACGTGTTCTGCAACGTGCTGACCAAAGTCGAAAGAATGATCAGGGTCTGACTATGTCCAGCTTTGCTTCGACCGTGGCTGCGTTCTCATGGACACAGAGTTGGTCGAATCTTGGTCCGGCTTTTTGTTGGCAATCTCCATGATCTTGGAAACCGATTTCAATGTGTTTCCGAGTCGGCCGTTGATGTTCCTTGCTTTGTCCGTCAGACCCATCCGCTTGTCAGTATCGCGCAACACATCAACCACAGGGCCCATATTTGGAAGGGACATCAGTGCTTTCCTGATGTTGCGCAAGATAGTAGAGTCTTCTTCCAAACACTTTTGTGCATCCGAAGACATCTCACTCATCTGCGCACAACACACCCTCATCTCTTTGTGTTCTTGAACTACTTTCGCGTAGTCATCCTTCGCGGTTTGCGAGTTGCTCTTGGATCTCTTCTCAAGCTGTTGCGCTTTGATTAGATTGAAGTAAACATCTGAATCTTTGAGACGCTCAACCTCTACTTTGAGAAGCTCAACCTTGCCGTCGCGATCTTCGACTTCGGCTTCGAGAAGTGCGATCTTTTCGTCGCGATCTTCGACTTGAGCTTGAAGTGCCTCTGCAAGCTGTTTGTAGGCTGCTACGCTCGTTAGCTGATACTTTCGAAAAACGAGATAAAGGCCTTACAAGTGCTGCTTCCAGCATCAGATTCATCGTCTCCATTACCGTCAAACTCGTCGCTCAAGTTGCCCAAGTAACTATCCTCGCCGTCGCTCGACATTGAGGACTTGTAAGCTCCTGGGCAAGTAACGTGGATATTATCGTCTTGAAAATGGATGTGAGATAACGGCATATTACACACTAAGTTACTGAAAGAGAGCTGTAGCGCGACGTGTCAGTGAGAAGAAACACGATACACACAGCACTACGAGCCAGGCGTTATGGGTGGCGGCTTCCGTCGCTACGACGACGATAAACAAGGAAGGTACAAACAAGTATGGGTATGACCACAAACAGCAACACAACAAGTACCTGCCTCTCTCGTGCAATGCTTCTATTCGCTTTCACTCTCCCCAGGATTCCGCAATCAGCTGGCCTACATGAGCCAAACCTTGCCCCAACAGTACAGATCCACAAGTTTTCACAGCTTTTACGCCCGAATCAGTCCGATAAAGCACAAGCCCAAAGCAGGACAAGTAATTGTGAACACCACTCCTACAACGTCCCGGGCCAAAACCTCTCCCCATGCCTATCCCTCCACCCCCCATCATGCGCAACCACAACCTCCACCTCCACGATCCCATCACCCTCCTCTTTCACCTTCCCCTCTCCCAACAACCTCCTTACCCTCTCCACCGTCCTCGTAGCACACTCCGTATTCATATGCACGCTCCTGAGTCCACCCTTCCCATCATCATACATAGCGATTTCCCTCTCCCCACTCAATATCCTCTTATCATGACAGCAGTCACCGCCGAGGTATACCCATTTCCCTGGCGCTGTGCGCGCAAGCAAGTTTACATGGCCGTGCAAGTGGCCCGGCGCATCAACGATATACAAAGAGCCGTCGCCGAAGAAGTCGATTGCGGCAGGGAAGCCAGCTAGCGGTTGCCACTTGTGTTCCGTTACGCGGGTGTGAGACGCGAACGTATCATCATCATCTACAGGTGGTAGCTCCCTCGTTCTATCCTTTGGAAGCTCGTCTGCGTTGAAGAGGGAAGAAGGGTACAGTGGTCCACCGCCATGTGCAAGGAGATGCAACGTGCCGTTTCCGACTATGAATTCGGCGTTCGCGAAGTCGGATGGTGTCCCGACGTGGTCCCAGTGTACATGGCTTAAGACGACTGTGTCGATGTCTTCGGGCTGCAGACCGCCTTTTCGTAAGCTCTCGGCGACGTCGGGAGATACGCTCGTAGGTTGTCGCTGCGCGATGTGATGCTGTTGCGCTTCACGATAGCCGGTGAAGTCGCGCTTTAGGCCCAGATCGAAGATCAACTTGGTAGTCTTGGGACCTTGACCGAGTGCCTGGATTGAAGGTGGATGTTGGATGAGGAAGGATAGAGATGGGACTGTTGCGCGTTTTTGAGGGTCGGCCGGCGTGACAAATAGACTCTCAGGGAGGGTAAGCTGGCCGCCTTCGAGAGCTGAAATTGTCACATAGATTTGGTTCGATGAGGGCGCCGGGAGTGTAACGACCTCGTCTTTGACAGGGGACGCAGCCATGGTAATGGTACAGATTAGAATGCTTGATGTGAATTGTGCTATATTCTCGATCTTTGCAAGATCTAGCCAATGTCGTATCACGGCTTAGCTAGCATGATGATTTGGAGAAGGCATGACTTAGACAAGCTTAGCCCCACCTTATGCTCCCCCATACCCCGCTGCGGGGTTCAACCCTTGATCCATGACACGCAATTGGGATGGCACGACTTGACCGAATCGCTGGTTATTGATCTAGCAGACCTAAAGCCTCCAACTACTCGATTATCCAAGACTACAAGAGCCACGATGGCGACCAAACTCCCCGAGACAATGCGCGGCCAGTTCCTCGAATCATTCAAGCAACCATATGCATTACGCACCGTTCCTCTTCCAGAACTCTCGCATCCAGACGACGTACTGATCAAAGTCGACGCCGCATCGTACTGCCACACCGACTATGTTCTAGCTCAAGGGCAGATGCCAGGATTTCCTAAGGCCTTCCCCCACATCGGCTGCCACGAATTTGCTGGAACAATAACCTCACACTTCGACCGCCCAAGCCCTGAAGCAGCGCGCTTTAAGGTAGGGGCCAGAGTTGGGGTCACTGGACGAGCATTCCACGCTTGTGGGGAGTGTTTCGAGTGTCAGGGTTCGAGAGATCCTGTGGCTGAAGACGAGAAAGGCTACTCAGTGCACTGCACACGTGCAGAGAACAACGGAATTAGTAAAGACGGCGGGTTTGCAGAGTATGCAGTGGTTGATGCTCGTCAGCTAGCGCCCATACCAGATGAGTTATCGGCTGCAGAGACCGCGCCGCTCATGTGCGCCGGGATTACGATATACGCTGCTCTGAAACGGTGTAAACTGCATCCTGGGAGCCGTGTAGCAATCATGGGAGCTGGTGGCGGCCTTGGACATCTTGGTTTGCAATATGCAACGAAGATGGGATTCAAGGTTCTTGGGGTAGATGCAGCTGACGGGCCGCTCAGCTTAGCTAGATCACTTAACACCGATGCACGAATCGTGGACGCGAGATCAGAGAAGGCGATTGACATTGTGCAGCAATTGGGTGCGGAAGACGGGAAAAGAGATCTTGGAGAAAAGGGTGTTGATGCTGTGATTATTCTGCCAGAAAGTCAAGCAGCATTCGATTTTGGCATGACCTTACTAAAGTCCCATGGCAAGTGTGTGGTCGTATCTTTTCCGGAAAATGGGTTCCATATATCAGCTCGGGATGTCGTATTTCGCGATATCTCCATTACAGGCAGTCTCGTTGGGAGCAACAGAACACTGCGAGAAATGTTGAACTTCTCTGCTGAACATGGCGTACGGGCCGTGTCCAAGTCATTTCCGCTGTCGAGGTTGAACGAATTGGTCGAGGATTACCATAAAGGTGGCGGAGGGAAATTGGTGGTTGATCTGGCTTTAAAAGACCAGGGTGACAAACACTGATTGCTCCCAGTAGTAATTACCTTGATATCATAAATTAAAGTTCAACCTGACTCCAACATATCTGCGTATAGGTTCAAAGCGCTGCCGATGACATCGACGATCGCCCAAGTCTGTGCGCCTTTGAAGATAGTTGCCCACACCCTGAGTACTCCAGCACTCAGACCTTTGGTATATGCTGGGGAGTCCACAACCACATCTGCCGGGAGGGCAAACTCCGTCTCATCCAGCATGCTCTTGACAATCGAGGTGATCCGGCGTTCATCTTCCGTGACGGGAGGCTCGGGCTCCGGAACAGAGAGCGCCTCTAGCCATTTACTCATCAAGTAGGCGCATTCTAGTGTGCATAGGGAGTGTTGTATTGACCAGATGAATGACTGCGTCTTGGCTACTAGTCTATAGCCAATTTTGACGGGAATGCTTAACGCGTGCGCTGAGTGTAGGACAGCTCGGGTGATTTTCGGAGAACGTCGAATGGCAGGCCCAGCTCGAAATGCATTAGCGATCAACACTGGATCTCGTGTATCCAAAGCTCGACCGGCAGTATCCACGTAGAGGCGTATGTATGCTAGCCGAAGAAGAGCAGTTGAATTAAACGCAACCGGCCCATTTGGGCTCATGGGATCCAGTGAAGACTCAGGGTTATTCTTCCATCCCGTTTGCCAGTTTCTCAAGGCGTTCTCAAGGGATGACACATCATCTTGGCTAAGCTCTCCTGGTCCGTCAAATCGACAACGCACTACTTGGCGGACGAAGAATATGTGCTGAATAAGGGCGTGTATTAGGGCGTAGTTGCCAGCGCTTGAGTTCCATTCTGTTATATCTCGACCGTTTCTTGAGAATAACTTTTGTAGAGCATCTTGAAATTGGATTTCTGGAGCACCATTTTTCTTCGCTTCCCGCCAAGCGGATTCACTTGGAGCTTTGAACTCTGCAGCGCTGCATGGAAGAGTTAATTTGACTTCAGAAGTGAGAATGAAAGGCGGAATGTTATAGACAATGCAATGAAGATTTGAGAATCCATAGACAATGAACTTGGTCCGCTTGATCGTTTCGCGGTGTATCCAGTCTTCCCATGATAAATCGTGTCGTAGTGGTTCGTTTTCCAGCCCATCGTCACGGATCAGGGTGGCTAATACACTCTGAATAGCAAGGGCTTCTCGAAGAATCTCTTTATGTTTTGCCCAGGTACAGAGAGCCATGAGCAGGAGTAAAGCCTGTGCTGTCTGCATAAGATCTTCTCCTATTGGGACAACGTCCGAAGCGGACGGAAGACCAAGTGGGCCGACACTTGATGGAGCACGCACGGGGCTTCGTGGTACCGACGTGGCACCTGGCTCGTGTGATGAAGAACGATCCGAGTCGGCTCGACGATGATGCTCGACTAAGCGAGCATCTCTTCTCCGAATACGATGTGTGGCTATCGTACGACTTACATTGAACAACTCCACCCCTTTCTCGCCTTCAAAGGTATATTGTGCACCGATTGCGGCAAGGGCAAGGAGAAGTTCGATTGAGCAGCTGTCGACTGACATGGTAGGAATGTGTAAGAAAGGCATATGCTCATGGAAGCCGTTGATGTACGCAGCCAAGTACCTACAGAGCGCCAACCGCGTGGGTAATTTGAAATCACCTGGAATTACGGTTGCAAATTCGTCGAGTTTTTCCACAATCTTTTGTCTGTCGTCTAGGGATAAATCTGAAAAAGATCGATGTCCGTTATGTTGACCTGGATCTTCGGGTTGCAATGACGGTAGCCTTGAACCGAAACGGGAAAAGGTATGGCTTTCGTCACCTTGGGTTTGCGGTGCAAGCGTAGAGGCCAAGGGTGTACTTGCATGTGGAAGGAACTCATTTCCATAACCAAGAGATTCTGGGGAAAAGAATGGCATGGGCTGTTCGGTGTTGATGATGCTCGAAAAGCGGTATGAGGCCAAGGGCTCATTATCCCAAAACGCCGCCAGACTGTCTAACGACTCTCCGAGACTAGGGCCGCTGACCTGCGCAACATTCATGTGAACAGTACTCGAAGGCAGCACAGGTTGTTCAACCGTTTGCACGGTGGAGCTTTGCAGCGGCAGCGAACTTGGGTGGCGAGAGTCGCCGTTCGTTACAGTTCCTTGTGACCCCTGCAAGGATTGATATTCTGCCGCCATGGAGAGTGCAGCAAGAGAAAACTCTTCATTCTGACTGTAATGCACAGGCCCAATAGGGGCTGGGTGAGGATGCAGAGGCGGCTGCATATCCATGTGAACAGCTGCTGGAGTGGACATCATGCTGGGGATTTCGGGAACGGGCCGGCCAGCATCGAAGCTGGTGCGCATTCGTTTTGGTGGCCTCGGATCTTGAACAACATATTCGTCGATGGGGGGTTGTTGGTCCTTATTGACGTTGTGCTTATGGTGGGTCAACCGCTCATGCCGGACAAGGAGATCACTTGAATCATCAGCATGTGACCTGCCTCGGCCACGGGTTATCTTACCTGCGTGTGAACGAGTAATTGCACGCACCGCAGCTGAATGGCTTGACTCCGCTGTCTTGGGACCGCATTAACAGAGGTCAGCGTGGGCGTGTGCGCGACTTACGAATGCGCTCATGGCGTTGCAAATGCTCCAAGCGCGCGAAGCTACGTCCACAGTGATCGCAATGGAAACGTTTCTCCTTCTTCCCCGCGGGCGCTTGTTCACCCGAGCTTGGTTCCATGCGAGCTAGATGAGACGGGCGCTTAGAGCTTCATTGGCTCAGGTAACAGCGTCAGCATTTCAGACCGACATCAGAGGGTTCTGTGCTCCGTTGGGGATGCCAGACGGTGTTCGGCGAGAGGTTGGAGGTCGGGGAGGAGGGAGCATCAGGAAAATGCGGAGTGCGGGATGAAAATGCGGAGACGAATCACATGTGGGGGGCGCCACCAACCGTCCCAGGCTTGGCGGGCAGGAACCCAGAGCTTGCGTCATCAACGAGGCACATATAGGGGCGGAAAGCTTCAAGGTTTGCGAATTAGACATTTTGAGCGGTGTAGTATGGTGTTGAGCAAGCAGATGCGCGTGTGGGGCTTGCTGACCCGGTATCCAGGTCGCACCTGCCGCTGTTTCATCTAATAGACGCGTCGCTCCTTCCAATCATGCGTCGCGACTGCCAGCTTCAAACTACCCATCCGATCTACGCCCGACCTATGCCCGCTCGCTCTTGTTCCCTAGCTCTCGCGGCATCTCACCCTTCTCTGCCATGTCATTCAGCACCTTTTCTGCCGTCTTCATTGCATCTACGCCAGCTGGCACACCGCAGTATGTCGTCGCGTGAATGATGGCTTCGCGTATCTCGAGTTCGGACAAGCCATTGTTGCGAGCACCGCGGATGTGGACCGCCAGCTCTGGTGCCCGGTTCAGCGCCATGAGCATGCCGATGTTAAGGAGGCTTCTTTGCTGCTTGCTGAGACCTGGTCGAGTCCAAGCATAGCCCCAGCACCATTCGGTTACGATTTCTTGTCCTGCTCGTGAGAAGTCGGTTGAGCCATTGGCAAGAGCGCGGTCGACGTATTCCTCTCCTACGACGCTACGACGCATCTTCAAGCCCTCGTCAAAGAGCTGCTTGTGTAGCTCATCGTATTTTGGGTCGGTCGACATGACGGTAGTGATGCGTACGAAGTTTCTCGGTGAAGTCTAATAGCTACCAAGAGCTTAGGAGATGGGTGATATCGAATGCGAGTACGAAGGAAAAAACAACGGGTGTCGAAGTATTTGGAATCTGGGAACATGCCCCAGGAAAGGGCAGGACATTTCACATGGGCCGGCATCGGTGTTCTCTTGTTGGGGATGCCCCTCATTCTACCCCTCTTCTCCAACGGATGCAGCGTTGCGTCACCATACAAGCAGGTGTGGAAGAAACGGAACCGTCACTGATCACATGTCGCATTCCACGACGAACAAATTACTTTACGATCCATTTGTCTCTGGCAGCCAGTCTTCGTCCCCACCAAGGTATCTGTACACTACCCTAGAGTCCAAATCACGACAGCTGGGGTCTTTGCTGGCACCGTCATATGTCTCAAAACCCACCTCCCCCAGCACATTCTTAGATCCGACACGCTTTGCCATGTCCACGGCCAGACCGAAATCTTTACGCATCAATTGTACCTTGAACCCCTGCTTGTACCCGCCCGAGGATGGCGCCTCAGGATACACGTGCGGCACAGGGCAGAAGCGGTCACATATGGTGTTTTGCGCGGTTCCTGCAGCGTACACTTTGGCCAGTGTACGGGGGTCAAGGCCAGATCGCATACCCATGTCGAACGCTTCTGAGCAGGCAATAGCGATTACACCTGAGAGATAGTTGTTCGACAGCTTTGCAGCAAGTCCCAGAGAAGGACCACCACAAGGGATGACCTGCTTTCCCATCATTTCCATCAGCTCTGTGAGCCTCTTGATGTTTGGATCCGACTCTGCGCAACCCAAGAAAAATGCTATTGTGCCTTTGATAGCGCCCACAACACCTCCGCTGACCGGCGAGTCGTAGAAGGATGCGGTAGGAAAATGTGTCTCAATATGTTCTTTGACATCCAAACTGGTCGCTGTGTCTATTGTCGAGCAATCGATGAGCAATTTGTTCGAGATATCCGCACTGCAAATGCCATTCGACGTGTCGAGGTAAACCGAGCGAACATGCGAGCCTTCGGGCACCATGGTGATGATCGTGTCCTGTCTTTCTGTTAGTTGGGTCATCTGACGAACAGATATCTTGCTTACAGTTTGTTGTGCGACGTCCCTGGCGCTCGAGGCTTTAAACACCGTCTTTGGGTATTGTGAGCAAATTTCATCCATCGCCTCATCTACGACATCGAACACGTATATCCGCGATTCGGCTGGAAGCTTGTTTGCCAGATGTACCAGCATAGGTTTGCCCATCGCTCCTAGGCCGACGAAGCCTAATTTGCTGAAGTTGGATTCGCCCATGTTGATTGCAAAATGTCAGACAGGTACCGTCACTGATTTGCAAAAGTATAACGATATTTTGCGCTCTGCTGGAGACGAAAGCACCTTTCGGGACAGAAATGACTCCCAGTCAACCTTCTCCGCCCCACACTAGCTAATACTGCGTAGTCGTCATGGCGGGGTAAGCCTCCAAACAGCCCTTGGGGTAGCTCGATGTAGAAGGCTTGGCACGGTGTTGCTCAACCCATTCCTATGGATGTTTCTGCATGGTTCAGGATCATTTGTATTATGGACAGCTAGAACGCATGATTGTCTAGACACTAAATATGTCTTCATCCATTCTGGTCGAACAGAGAGGGCCACCATCTCCGCCGCCCGACAGATCAACAGTCTCGGTCCATGCGCTATCAGCTGGTCACTTCACACTTCCCGAATACCAATTCGTGCACCCAGTCTCAAAAGAAGCGCGAAAGACAGTTCCTTCGCTGGCTTTTCTAATTCAACATCAAGACGTCCAAACGGGCAAGCGTACGCGTATCGTGTTTGACTTGGGCTTGAGACGAGACATCAACAGATATGCTCCTGCAATACAGAAACACACGACAACGCGCCAGCCGATGACCACGAATCCGGATGTAGTCGAGAGCCTCGCACGAGGCAGGCTAACACCTGAAGATATCGACTACGTTCTCTACTCGCATGTAGGTAGACATTCGCATTCATCCATTAATATTACTAATACTACCTGAAGATTCACTGGGATCACATTGGCGAGCCACGAGATTTCCCCTCCTCTGCATTCGTAGTCGGCCACGGTGCATTTGCTCTGCTAAATGGCACATCTTCAGCATTGCGTGGTGGACACTCGTTCTTCGAAAGTGATCTCCTTCCTGAAGGAAGGACTATCGAACTATCACAGCCTTGCAGCCATGGAAATGCTTCATATAAGCCAAACGCAGATCAGAACTACGGCAAGATCGACCTATCTCGACCATGGAAATCATACAAGCACCTCCCGCATACACTCGACGTCTTCAACGATGGCTCGCTTCTGATCGTAGATGCACCGGGTCATTTGCCTGGTCATGTGAATATCCTTGCCCGAGTATCCGACACGCAGCAGATCTATTTGGGAGGCGACGCCTGTCACGATAGAAGACTGTTGACGGGCGAAAAGCAGATTGGGGAGTGGAATGATGCCGAAGGGCACGTATGCTGTATCCACGCCGATAGGAAGGGGGCTGAAGATACGATAGAGCGGATCAGACTTTTGGAGAAGGAAGGTGTAGAAATCATATTTGCGCACGATGTAGAATGGGAGAATGACCCTGCGAACAAGGCTCGCTTTTTCGGTGCGGACAGCGTCAGTGGAACTTAGCGAGTTTACAACGCTTCAGAGTTAGATCAATCCTGTTCCGCGTCATTTGCTGGTTGGAACTATCTCCGTGTTTACACCAGCAGTCACTACCCCTAGCTAATGTTTCGTTGGAGAAGGATGTCTGGATCGGAATAGCCGCTACTTCCGGCTTCCCCGCTCTTGGTTTGGAGATTGTGGGGCACGCATCAGCACCAACGGCCTCTCCCCATCCCTCATCCGCCAAGCCCTACCCCTCTGCAATTCCATCGCGTACACCTCCACACAGACCTCATCTACCTACACGCAAGCTAGACCTAATCCAGACGATTCCTCTCCCTGCACTCTGTGCTACGTCTCGACAAAATGAGCCACTCCCAGCGTCCACCCGCATACTCCATTCTTTCCACACCGCCAGACATGTCCCTCACACCGGAGCAACAAAGTCTGAAAGAGCGTTTCGACGCCGAGCTGGGCCTCGATGCGTTCGACACTCCGTGGTCACGCCTCCTTAAGCACAGTCCCGAAATGTTCGCAGCATCGCTGCGTCTAACCGCCGTGCCAAAACGAAAAGGCCACCTGAGTCCAAAGATCCAGTCCCTAATATCTCTCGCTGTAGCAGCGGCGTCGACGCATCTCCACGTCCCCAACATCCAACGGTACACAAAACAAGCTCTCACCAACGGCGCGTCCAGGGCTGAGATTGTGGAGGTCTTATGCTTGACGAGCACGCTGGGGATTCATGCTTGTAATATCGGTGTTCCACTATTAGTAGAGGTTCTGAAAGAGGAGGGAAGGGAAGTTCAAAGTGGGATGGAGGGAATGAGTAAGGAGCAGTGGGATTTGAAGGAGGACTTTGAGAAAAAGCGGGGGTATTGGCATGCGTTTTGGGAAGACTTTTTGAGACTGAGTCCTGAGTTTTTTGGTGCGTATGTGGAGTTTTCGTCGGTGCCGTGGACGAACGAAGGGGGCGCCGGGGTGCTGGAACCAAAGGTATGTCGATTCTTTGTCTTGTCTTGATGTTGTGGAAAAAAAAAGGTGAACTGTGTATTGTGCACTCGGGCAGTCACGGCCCACAGTCAATCACCAAGTCTCAACGAACTACTCGATCACTGCAGCATATTATATGGAGGCTAATCTGCAGCTAGATCAAAGAGTTAATATACTGTGCATTTGATTGCGCAGCGACGCACTTGTATCAACCGGGGCTGAAGCTGCACATGAAGAATGTGCTAAAATACGGGGGGACGCCGGAGGAGATTATGGAAGTACTGGAGCTAGCATCTCTGCTGAGCATAAGCACAATGGACGTCGCTTTGCCCATTCTAGAGAAAGAGCTGGCAAGTCAATAAACAATGATACCAATTTCCCAAGCGCAGCTTTTCTTGATCTTCGCATATGTACACATCAGAGATCCTTGCATCGATAATTGAGACTATCTATATGGCTGCACAGGTATTGACGCTCACTTCTTCTCGCTTTCATTCAACCACTTATACACCACCCTCGCATCTTTTCCCTTGTACCTCTCATCCCCCATCGCCTCACCAAACGCCTCTAGCGTAGGCTTATCCAGAATCGTCCGCGCACCCACCATATCCGCAAGCTCACTTCCCATCTTTAGCACCTTGGCACACAGCTCTATCCTGAACCCTCCCTCATAGCCTCTCGAGCTCGGGACATTCGCCTGGATGCCAGGCACGGGATTACTCTTCGACGTGACCCAGCACTGGCCTCCACTCACGTTAATAACGTCCGTCAACAGCGCCAGATCGAGACCCATTTTTGAGCCGATGTTCAGCGCTTCCGACGCCGCGAGCGACGTGATAGCAGAAAGGTAATTGTTGATGACTTTGAAGGCCGTCCCAGCTCCCACGTCCCCACACAAAAACACGGCGTCTGCCTTGCCCATGTGCGAGAGGTATGATTTCACCGTTGGAAACACGTCTTTGTTGTCTGTGCCCACCATGAAGGTCAGCGTCCCGTCTTGCGCGCCCATGGGGCCTCCTGACACAGGCGCATCGACGAATGTTAGTTTATCGGCAACACTACTTTCTTTTGTACCCTTCGCGACTTCTAGTATCGTTGTTGTTTCAATGGTACCGCATTCCATTATAATTTTCTCAGCTCCGCCATCTTTGATAGCTTTCTCTGCGCCGGCGATAACGCCCGTGGTGGGATTCAGATAGACGTCTTTTACGGCTGCGGAACCGGGAAGCATGGTGATCACTGTGTTTGCGCGTTGGACGGCCTCGAAGCCGTTGTGGATTGTTTCTACGGGGCCGAGGTTTGAGGTGTCGGTGTGAAATTTTTCGAGAGCGGAAGGAACGACGTCGCATACTAGGAGCTTGTAGTCGGAAGATAGGCCTTTTCGAAGATTGATGGCCATGGGGTAACCCATTACGCCCAGACCTGGTTCGTAGCATTAGCACGGGGCATGAAGACGGGGGAGAGTCGGTGCGACTTGCCTATGAAGGCTACTGTTCTATCTGGAGACGACATGACAGTCTGAAGTGAAGTAACAGCAATGCAATGGTAGTTTGTTTCACGGCAAACACCTGTGAGTAGGTAGTTTGTTGGCTGGTAGGCAGTGTTGATGTTTGACCCAAAGCAGCGCGCTATGCAACTCGGTCATGTCAAACAAAGCGGAATAATTTGGGTGTACGCCACTTAGTGGTTTTTGGGGAAATCCAAGCGCCAAATTGGTGTTCTGTCCTTCCGTGACACCGATCAGCATAGTAAACTCCTCATCTGACGACCCCGCATCTTCTCCCCCAACCTCCACATTCTCCAATGCGGAGATCTGTAGCTTCGACCAATCAGCCTCGCTTTCAGCTGAGCTCGAACTAGGCAGTGCATTCTTGTTTTCTGACTCGTTTCTTCGGTTGTGAAGACGAAGATAGGTTAGACAGTGATATTTCTCCTTTTATTTGGAGAAGCGGAGTAACGCGCAAGGATGCCACTCCTCGTCAGTGACGATGCAAAATGACGGTGTGAGACGCTAGGTACCCTGGACTACACCCCGCTTTTTACTGGCAGGAAACGGGCGTCCATGCCGGGCGTTCGGGTCGGGCGTTCTGATAGCACGGGCAACGCATCAAAAGTCTGCCTTCACCGCAAAGTACCTTCTCATCACGATCCATCTCATCACCCTATCTACCCATCGTCTTCCCTTCGTTAAATTTCCGTCTGTATGACTTCTCCTACTATGGTTGATATGGTCGACCCAGAGAAGAAAGATCCTCGCGACGTCCTCTCCCTCGCCGAAGACGAGAAAGAGAGACAAATACACCGGGAGTACCTGCAGCAAGATGAGTCTCCCGCAGAAATTGAGGCACGCAAGAAGGAAGCTGCGTTAGTGAGGAAGTTGGATACGTTCATTGCTCCGGTGATGATGATGCTCATGTTGATCTCGTACTTGGATCGAGGGAATATTGGCTTCGCGGCGACACAGGGTAAGCAATGCCAGGGTACAGAATGGTGGCTCATGCTAGCCATTGTATGGAACTCTCAGGCTTTCCACTTATGTCTGAGATTTGCAGACATTGAGAGCTGGCTAAGAAACCTACTTTTACCCACTGCGTTGATGTTTGAACATTATACTGACTTTGTACCCCACCTTTAGGTATGACAGAGGACATTCATTTGAAAGGAACAGAGTTGAATGTGAGTTTTCTTTCTGGAATGGACGTGATCAGAGAGGCTGACGAGGCATAGACTGCGGTGTCCGTGTTTTACATCTTTTACATCCTGGCCGAGGTAAGAGCAGTTAACAATCCATATACGTTATAGAAGCCCTGATTTCATCTGGTTCGGGGCTACAGATTGATATCTCTACGCACCTCCTATTATATGATTTGGGCATTATGGGTTATCTAACACACCGCACAGTTCCCAACGTCCATCGTCGTAAAGCGCCTCCAGTTCAACCGCGTTATTCCAGCCATCACTTTCTGCTGGGGCATCATGTGCATGTGCACAGGCTTTGTGCAATCCTTTGGCGGTCTTGTAACCACACGCATCTTCCTTGGGTTCTTTGAAGGCTGTCTGTTCCCATCCATGACACTCTTTTTGTGCAACTGGTCAGATAACCTCTACCTATCCTTTCAAAGGTCTCTTTGCTAACTCTTTCATGTGTAGGTATACAAGAGAAGAGCTAGGCATCCGTGTCGCCTACCTGTTCATTGCCTCTGCACTTAGTGGTGCCTTCGGCGGCCTTATCGCCCTAGGTGTGTTATACATGGACGGCGTAAACGGATGGTCAGGATGGCGCTGGTACGTCCCTTACCTCTTTCTTCTTTACGTCTCCCTCTAACAATAACCCTATCCAGGCTCTACGTCATCGAAGGCCTCATCACCATAGCATGGGCCTTCGCCTGCATCTTTCTGGTACCCAAAAACTACGAAACGGCATACTTTCTCAACGCTTCCGAGAAAGCCATCATGCGCAAGCGGGCCGAGCGTGCAGAAGCATACTCGGGCGGAAACGGGCACGTGTCTAAAGCCGACATCAAAGAAGCGGCCAAGGACATAAAGAGCTGGTTTCACGGATGTATTCAGATCGCTGTTGTGACCATTCTGTACGGATTCGGCACGTTCTTGCCCATTATTATCAAATATGGGTTCAAATATTCGACGCAGCAGGTAAGACTTTTCCCTAGACGAAACGGCGCAATTGATGCTAATGACGATCAGGCGCAATATCTCGTCGTACCGGTGAATCTATGGGGCGCGATTGTGTACGCTGTTGGAGCGTACTTGTCCGACCGGTATCAAACGCGCTTCCTCCCCATGATTATCTGCGCTCCCGTAGGCATAGCCGGGTACGCAATCCTAATTGCGCCCGTCAGCGCTGGAGTGTTGTACTTCGCAACCTATCTTGTTGCGACTGCATGCTTTCTTTGCACTGGCAGCAACATCACGTGGTTATCTGTGAATAATGCGCCGGATGGCAAGAGAGCTGCGTCCATGGGCATTCTATTGACACTCACGAACATTGGCGGCGTCGTCAGCGGGCAGATATATTATACTGGTGCGGCACCGCGGTACATATTGGGGCATGCGTGGAGCCTGGGGTGTTTGACGTTTGCATGGTGTGGTTGGTGGGTTGTTCGAGCTATTTACAAGCGGAGGGAGGCAGAGAAAGACAGGATGTTGGCTGAGGGGTATGTCAGGCCTGAGGGAACGATGTATACGGATCGCGAGCCCAATTTCCGATACCAGATATAGTGACGATCGCACTTTCGAGATAATGCCATCCTTAGTACCATTGGATCATTGTTCAATTTTAAGCATCATAAAAGTGAGACCAAGTTGCTAATTGAGCATTTAATGAAGTTGTTAGCTATGGGAGAGCGCGGCGTCCGTAAAATGTCATCGCGTGCCAGTGTCATGCACGTCGATCGTAAAGGTACGTGCTTGAACCGATAGATCTGCTCCACAGAATGCAGTACACAACCCAAGCCTTGAGACTTCTTACACGTGTAGTATGGTTCTAAAGTTGGTTGAGGAAGATTAGAGATCTAATCTATAGCAATATAAATTAATCAAAGCGAGCAGAGTTAGAAATATCTATGAGATTTTGGTCTACAAAGAATTGGCCTCGTGTACTTAGGACTAAGAACGATAACTGGAACCAAGATTTTATTCTCCCAAGCTCGATATCGCAACAAGGAATCCCTGAGTTTAGCAATATGTAGCACCCTCAACAAAGTAAACTGGCATTACCATTACCGCCCCTTATATCAAGTAAAAGGCCAGAACACACACATATACCTTCCCACCAACCATCAAATCCACACACTCTCCACACAACATCCCATCCCAAATCCTACCTCGGCCCTCAATAAAAGCACTACTCAAGCACAACCCTAGCCCCACCGCCAACCTCAAAGATATCTCTGCACGCACCCAGAACAAACTGAAACACACGCCTAACACTATCCTCGGATCTCTCGCCGAAAGTGGATTCAGGGTCGCGAACCCGAACGCGGATCAAAGGGCCAGCCCGAAATTAGCGCGAGCGAGGAACGATCGGATTGTTCAGCTCGAACTAGAACAAGAGTAGAACGCGCTACATGTTAAGTACGATACGCTGCGGAGACGACCATGAGGTAGGCTTTGTTGAAGAGTGTTTGTAGATGTACAAGTGAAAGTCGCGCTGAGCTATACTGTGCGAATCAAGGAAAGTACGCTTGTGTGTGTGTACTGCATGTTGTACCAATATCGAGGTACGAGGAATATGAACGCCCGATGCAAGAGTGATAATCGATAATCACACTTGTTCAACCAATCGCCGCGAAAAGATAGAGCAACGACGATAAGCCTCCGCGCAAGTATTCAGAAAACCACTCGATAAATAGATAGACAGATCATCAAGAAGACCGTCTACTCTCCGCGTAGCCCAGAGGCGATAAAGCCAGTGGGCTCGCGGGCCCACCCGATCCGATCCGATCCGATGCCGATACCTGCGCTGATCCGCAACGCAAATCGTATCGCAGAGCGCAACCCACCCAAGCCTCCACTCTACACCATCCCAGGAAGTTCGAGTGTCTGGCACATCCAGCATTGCTAGGCCTCTATGTGGTTCTTTGCTAGACAAGTCCCCTGGAAGAGATGCCGCGCCAGACACTCAGACTTCTTGGGAAGGTGCAAGAAAAAGAAAATCATCTTTAATTGCGTCTGCGGATCAAGGTGTACGCAGATCAAGCCTTCATGGGGGTTAGCCAAGGTCCACAGGTCTAATTCCCCGTTTTCTGGGTGTCGAGGTGGTTGCGGACGGTGTTGCATTAGCCTGGTGGAGATGATGGGGAGATTTGATTTGTGAGCGGAAGAAAGACTGGGGGTCAGGGATAAAGACGATAGCTTCGTCTCGAGCACCTATACTGCATTGACAGTTTTTCTTTTTATCGTCGTTGGTGCTTGCTATGGTAACGGTATGATTTGGGTACATACTAGTCTTCTGCAGGTATGCTAAGGCAACATTTTTCAAAGCAATTCATTGTCGATAGTCGTAATAGTTTGACCTTTTTTTTGTTTCCTCTTTTGCTTGTCGGGAATAATGGAGGACTTGGCATTGTCATAGGCTGGGTACGTTCTTATAATGTTGACCTGGACTAAATACGGCGTGCATGTCGTTAGTAGGAGATAGATTACTTAATATAAAGCCTATTGTTGGCCTCTGCAGAATTTCTGTATCTGGAAATATACTAATATTGGTGACACTCATTCAGGAATTAACAGTAAAAAGATTTCGAGGCACATAGTATAAGTCAGCATTGACTAGGCAAGTGTGACAACCGCGTTCATACGAATTAGTAAACTGTGCTTTGTTTCGATGTCAATTGTGGTATCAATGCTTGTGCGATGCAGTAGACAAGGCCAAGATCCGGGAAACCTTCCCAGCGCGAGGAACAAGAGACTTGGCAAGCGGTCCGATGAAGCGTGCTAGTTGACGTGGAGCCGTTCGTATTCCACAAGACAGGGCCAAGCGTATCTCACGCGTAGGGTGTATCCCAGTAGATGGGTCAATCATCCTCAGTGACTCGACCAATGTCGACATGCCTGGTGATTACAATGGCGTGCTACAAAAAAGCGTCGGTCCTGGAGGCGTCCCACCAATCATTCCACGCAACACCACCACTAGAGCCACTACGCATAAAGAGATTGCCAGACGGTGCAGTGCTGCCCGAATCCCCGACCCGCAATATTCAAAATTGTGGTCTTCGTGGGTATTTAGAACGGGAGGCCTTGGCGAAAGATACTTGAGGAAATAGGACCCATCATGCTGGGACAGAATGGGGACTATATCTATATTTCACGAGCGATCGCACGAAGTGCAAACGTTGGTGGATATCCTAGCTTCATAGATAGATGATCTTGATCGTCGCAGCGTGTGCATGCTTTGCCTGGGCCAGATAAGCGCAATGGTAGGTTACGAATCCTGGTCATTCTCTTATTTTCATTCTGACTGATGGACCAAGAGCGGCATTGTTGATCCTACGGGTCAGGTATGATACAGACCTCTCCCTTGGAAATTGATGGGACTGACAGCTAGGAGTTTCCTCCTGGTTTCCTGGAAGAAAGCCGGGTACCCCAAATCATTGCCGGCAATGCAGTTGTGCAAATTTCTGGCTGCATTGTGTTCTTCGCCCGTGTATACTCCCGGGCTGTTTTAATGGGCACATGGAAAAGCGAAGATTGGGTTCTGTCGGTAGCGTGGGTAAGTACGAGATAGTTTTGGATGCCTATTCTTGCTGATGCCATTTCATAGCTGCTGGCCACAGGGTACTCGATTTGTCAATATGGTCAGGTCAGCCATGGATCCGGACGCCATCTCGCTGCAACTCCTAGCATGAACGATGCCATCACATCCCAAAAATACGCGTTCGCTGCGCAAGTCTTTCTCATCCTCGGCATTCCTATGCCGAAAGTCAGCATGTGCATTTCATACCTGCGAATATTCTACTCGGATGTACTCGGTCGGCGCCTCATCTATGGCCTGCTACTTCTGCTGGTGCTGTTGATGGTACCGTTCTTGATCGAGAACTTCTTCACTTGCCAGCCGCTAGAGCTGTACTGGGAGGAGCTGCGACCGGCAGACAAATGTCTTCAAGATGGTGCAACATTCTATATCCATGGAGGTCTGAACCTAGGTGTCGATGTTGCTTTGATGGGTATTCTTATTCCACGGATCCTCAATCTGAAACTCAACGACCGACAAAAGTGGACACTCATCAGCATTGTGCTAGTAGGATCACTGGCTGTGGTTGCAGGGATTGTGCGACTGGTGCGCGTGGGCACGACACTGAACAAGGCACACAGTGCGACGGAGCGATTCGACCCGCCGTGGGATATGTACGACGTATCCGTTTGGACGTCGACGGAAATCTACGTGACGCTTATCTGTGCGGCGGCGCCGGGCGTAAAGCCACTCGTGAGCAAGCTACTACCCAAACTACTAGGAACAACACTTCGCAGTCGGACTGCAACCTCCGGTGGGCATACGAAAGGGATCGAGTTGACGCCCAAGATGAAACGATCCACGCTCGGGACAAGTCACTCGGTGCTGAGGGGCAACAGCACGACGAACCTAACGTCGGCTCATGGGCCATACTCGGAGATCCACAGCCTGGGAAAAAACGATGATGAGAGCTTGGATGGCAAGAGTGACATAGACGGAAGAGCAAGCCGCATGCGATTGGAAGATGGCATAATACGAGACACGGAAGTAGTAATAACGTCGGAGGAGCGCGTCTAGTGGGTGAATACACGTGAGACGCGCGTGTACCTGGAGGGCGATGAGCAGTCGGAGGGATGATATACCCACGTAGTACGATTGTACCTGATAGAGAGCGTTCTGCACGACGAGGCGTGTGAGCCTGGCCCTTGGAACCACTTGTGATGTTGAGCGTGGGGTTGAGGGGTGGAGGGAGCTGGAGCTGAGCTAGACCTGGGGAAGGCGTGACGTCATGGCACGCGTTCCTGCATCTGCGTTTCTGAGCAGGCAGTTGCGATGCACTTGAGCGTACTGTGTCCGCGGTGTCGTTCCACGCCATGCTTCATTCCTCCTCTCCATCCCGTCTTCTCCTCTCCCCCCCGCGGACGCTGCATTCGCACAATCGACATCCATGGCGCGTCATCCGCAGCCTCTTTTGCAATGGTCCGCCGGTAGACCCGACTGTGCCTTTCCTGCCAGCTGCACGAGGCTGCTCCTCGCTCGCTGATAGGGCGTGAGCGCTCGATCAACGCGTCGCTCACCACGTCCTGGCCATGTATAAATCCCCTGCTTCTTGGCTGCCCTCGGCGAAAGCTTGTGTCTGTGTCAAGCTTCGCTGTTGAAACACACGCATTGATTGTCGGACATGTCTCCTGCTGCCGTCGCGCGCTTCGTTGCCGCATCGGCGCTTGCCCTGGCTGCCGCCGCCGCTCCGACGACAACAATCTCAGCCGCATCCTATGCCGGCTCGGAAACCGCGGACTCGTACCCTCCGACCGACAGTACGTCGCTTCTGCTCAACCGTGTTGGATACGCGTATGCAATTTCTGTATGCATGCTAAATTGCTCTTGCAGCCGACGTCAATTCATCCCTGTTCCCCCCAGAGAGCGTGGTTGGCTTCCCTGGCCCTACACCTACAGGCCTTGAGCCCGCAGCAATTCAGACCGCTCCCGCTTACCCATACAACGAGGGCAACGCAAACCAATTCCCGCTCGTCAATCCTCAGCCGCATGGTAGCAGTGCAGAGTCCCGCTTTGACATCTCCAAGTACTGGGGTAACCTCGCGCCTTGGTACAGTCTGCGTTCGGCCGATTACGGCCTGCCCGACGCAAACCCACTGATTCCGGCGGGTTGCGATATCACCCAGTTGCATCTGCTCTACCGCCATGGCGCCAGGTACCCCACCAGCGATGCAGCACCTCAGATTTTCGCCCAGAAAATTGCGAATGCCACCAAGACCGGCTTGGCTGTGTCCGGCGAGCTCGCTTTCCTCGGGAACTGGACCTACAAACTAGGCGCCGAACTCCTCACGCCTTTCGGACGCAGCCAAAACTTCCTTTTGGGCGTCTCGTATCGCGAGCTGTACGGCCAACTGCTCAACAATTTCACAGAGGCTGGCACCTTGCCCGTGTTTCGCACTCAATCGCAAGATCGCATGGTCAAGACGGCTGAGAACTTTGCGGCTGGCTTTTTTGGTGTACCTGAATACCTGGACCAGGTCAACATTGAAATTCTAGTCGAGAACGCGACCTTGAACAATTCTGGCGCTCCGTACGAAACTTGTCCAAATTCAAATATCAAGAGTCGTGGCAGTATAGGTAGTACAGTCGCCGCGCAGTTCGCTAACAATGCGTTCAACGCTACAACCGCTCGGCTGCAGTCGCAGGTAAGTTGGGTTCTTGGACCCAAGATTCGGATGGAACTTTGCCTGATCACACGACTAGGCCTCGGGAATCAACTTCACCTCTACCGATGTCGTTGCTATGCTTCAGCTCTGCTCGTACGAAACTCACGGGCTCGGCTACTCAGCCTTCTGCAACTTGTTCAGCCAAGAAGACTTCCTAAACTATGAGTACTACTACGATTTGGTATGACTCCCGCTGCATCGATTACTGTGCATGTGCTGAGCCGACTGACCGTCTTTTCTAGTCATTCTACTACAACAACGGCCCCGGTTCTCCAGTGGCAGCGGCCCAAGGCAAGGGCTATCTCGATGAATTCATCGCGCGTTTTACAGGAGAATACCCCAAAGCGCAGTCAGCGCTAAATGAGACATTTGACAACACATCGACTTACTTCCCGCTCAATCAGTCCATTTATGCAGATGCCACGCACGAAGTCGTCGTTCTCGATACGCTGACTGCCTTCAACTTGACGGCCCTCTTCGACGGCCCACCTCTGAGCGCCACCGGCAATCGCGGCCAGAATAGCTTTGTAGCTAGCGAGATTGTACCCTTCGCCACGCACTTCACCACTCAAGTCCTCTCTTGCCCTGCTTACCAGCCGACGAAGCAGATCCGTTTCATTGTGTAAGCAACCTCCCTTTCTTTTCCACAAAGACCCCCTGCACTTTTATGAGGAAGTATCTAACAGGTATTCATAGCAACGATGCAGTTATTCCCATCAACAACTACCCTGGCTGCACTGAGGACCCAAACGGCCTATGCTCGTTCGACAACGTCGTATCAGTCCTCCAAAAACGAAGCAGTGAGATTGACTACGACTACGACTGCTACGCAAATTACACTGCTTTTCCGGGAACTGATTATAACGGCCGTGCGCCGAGATCTTAGGCAAGCTTTTGTGCCTTTGTGGTGATGCTACACATGTTCCAATGCCTCATGACGTGAGTATGCCTAACGATAATGAATATCTCGAAGTCAATATATCAACATATAACCCCGTCTAGAACACAATCCTTTTTAAATAGATCAGACTAGGCCTGGGTAATGAAAGCATGTTCAGTCTCAGTGTCAATTAAGTGTCACTTAAGTGTCAATTATATGCTGTGCTTCATGCTGTGAACGGTCTGTGCCAGATTCTACGGGGTCTGTGCCTACGATTACGCACCCTCGAGACCCCGAAGCCTGAACGCAGGCAGCATTACCAATAAAGGAACATCACCTCTCAAAGCGTTAGACATGGGGTATTTTGATTGTTTAAATTGTTTATTGAGAATATTCCACTTTGTTTCGTATACTCGTGACTCATACACAGTTTTTATCATAGCACGTTGCAATCGTAACAGCACGTTTCAGCGCTCCTCGGCTTCTATCTCTTTTGAAATATCCATCTCCTTGGACGTCGAATCTATCTCTCTTGTCGAGCCATCCGTATCTCTCGCAGGATCGACCTCGCGCGACTCCACGTTGGTACTCATTTTAGAGTCCTTCCTTGACATGGAGTCCCGTTTCATTACCGCTTGGAAGTCGGTCCCGCCGATGCTCCGGAATGCCATGCCCTCTTCGAGCTCGCGATCCGACGAACAGCTACTAGGGTCCTCGGGGAAGACCCGGTTTTGGATTTTGGAGAAGAGCCGAGAGATCCAGGTGTCTGAGAAGATGGGCCGGAGGACGGGAAGGCAGCAGGCGATGAGGGCGGAGCTGATCTCAATAAGACACCACATGACGACTTTGGTGTTCTCTCTTATAAGATTTGTATGGCCGCGTTTGGTATCTGGAGAGCAGTTAGTACTCTAGTGTCGGTCGGGGATCAAGGGTCTAGTAAGTACCGTATGCATCTTCCCACATGATGAACACGCGCGACGCCGCTGCCGCGGTAGACATGAAGCCCAGCGCAAACACACCCACAATCTGGACCTTTCTCCAGAAGGTAAAGTTCATTTTCCAGATCATCACAAGGGGCGCCATCAGGATCAAAACGTCTATGAACAGGTCGGAAAAGCACAGCGCTACGTTAATCCCGCCAGTATCGTTACAGTACTTCCTTATAGTTTCGACCGTTGTCCAATATGCCCAGGGTCTCGTCCCGCACTGGAGAACGCTCGCGCAGACGAAAGCGAGCGCCCACACAACCAGGAGCACGCATAGCCCGATGGAGTAGTAGTGGAAAAATCTACTAATGTGGAAAACGCGGCGGTAGAGAAATATGACGCTGAGTTTTATCGGTGCGAGCGCTACGACCGTTATGATGGGGACAATCCATGAATACTGGTTTCTCGGTTAGTATACCGATTTCTTGGGATGCATCCGAGTGGGTTGTCTAACCATAACGTTGGGGCCTTCTCTCCATGAACGTATCATCTCGCCGGTTTCGGGATCGATATGGGAGTTTCCTCCGAAAAGGTGTTTCCTGGTTCCTTTGTCGATTTTTAGCAGTGATGTGGTGAGTACGTGGTGCAGATCTTACCATGAAGAATGACGCCTGTTACGCCCCATAGGCCGATCTTCACCACATTATTAGCATAGTTGATGGTAGAAGGAAGACAGAACGATTCAATTGGAAAAAAGAACTTACCAGGCCAGCAAGCGCAGTCCAGTCGTCAACACTGAACTTCTGCTTCTTCATGTTGCGGACATAGAAGCGGGCGCCAACAGCCAGGCTCGACAGGGCCGGCAAAACGCTGCAAAGCACGAACATCCCCGCAGCGTTGGTTGACATAGCTCGTTGCAATGCAATTTGTAGTAAACTTGCAATGGAGGGGTGCAACTGTGCCAGATGGGTGCGTTCGCGCGAGTAGGCCAGGGCACTTGCGGTGTCCGAAGAGTTTATCTAGCACAGACACTACACACGAAACGATGGAGCAGACAATGAGAGAGAATCCTTCGCTGGGACCGGCTCTAGCACTGGGTCTCGCATGGCAGGCAAGTCTTTGCGTGTTGGACGACGACCGCTTTTGACAATGACCAACACGGCGAGGGATGCTGACCCTTGGCCGATTGCGGGGCCTCGCAGTAGAACCAACCGTCTGCTAACGCACACTGGAGTAGGCATACGACGCCACCGAACAGCATGGTGGCGCTGCGCATCTCGATCGTAGGCGTGCTCGTGTGGTCGCTGCGCTTGGCCGCAAGTGTCCCGTGGTGAACGCTGCGTGGCCCGCGATTGGTGGAGGCGCTTGGTAGACCGCCGAGAGGGCCCCCAACGGCGCCGGGAGGATGGGTGACGACTTGAAAATCAGGCGCCGAAAGACTCCATAGGGCTGGGCGCCTCGCTGTGCCTCAAACGTACGTGCGATCGGCCTCGTGGACGCATGTACACATCACCAGTAGCGCATCCACGAGACAGATATTCAGGGTCTTCAGGGTCCAGCAATGACCACCATCTTGCAGACTCAGCATTTTTGCCGGGAGAGAGGGAAGACGGCTCCAGAAGCACTCCCTGCAGTCATTCCTGACCAGACCAGCCACCCGCGATCCAAAATCCCCACACGCAGGCGCACGCATGCAGCTGAGCTGATACGAAGAGCTAGTGATAAGGCACGTGCCGTCTATTCGTCTATTCTATTTGTCTAATGCTGATTATATGAACAATGCTGAACAACCGCAAACCAGTAACACCCTCGATGCAGAAAGTCTAAGCCCATCAATGCAAAAATCTGTCTCCCGGCGGCGTAACTACACCCCGCCATGTCATGCCATGCCATGCCATGCTATGCAAATGCAAGTCTATCTTTCTCTATCCGCGAACCAAGAAATGCCGCACGCAATGCCAAAATAGCAAACGATAAAGAAAACCGGGAAAATGCAACGAAGAAAAAAAAAACACCGCCAATGCGTCTAGTCTATATGCTGGTTTGTCTATAGCTCCAATGCAAATGCTCGTTCGCTCGTTCGCGCCGTTAAGTGCTGATGTGAGAACTTAATCAATCAATGAAATCTGTATGTACTGGGTAAATGGATGGTTGATGAGAAAATCGGACGTCGGAGCCGGTGGGTGGCGCATATGTACAATCCTACGTCCGTCTGTCACTAAATGACGAGTGACGGTGGCAGTGACGCTGAGTTGTTTCGTGAAAGGTATTTACAAGCCAGAGAGGTCGGCGGCTTCGCGTTTGAGGCCGGAGAGGTCGGTGGTGGAACGCTTAAGGCCAGAGAGGTCGGTGGTAGAACGCTTCAGGCCGGAGAGGTCGGTGGTGGAGCGCTTGAGACCGGAGAGGTCGGCTTCCCTCTTGAGTCCTGAGAGATCGGTCATGGAGCGCTTCAGACCTGACAAGTCGGCAGTGGAACGCTTCAATCCAGAAAGGTCAGCGGCATCGCGCTTCAGGCCTGACAGGTCAGAGGCATCTCGCTTCAGGCCAGATAGATCAGCCTCCCTCTTGAGCCCGGAGAGATCCGTAGTAGAACGCTTCAAGCCTGACAAGTCGGTGGCTGAACGCTTGAGCCCGGAGAGGTCGGTGGCGGCTCTCTTCAGTCCACTGAGGTCGGTAGTCGAACGCTTAAGCCCAGAGAGGTCTGTGCTTGAACGCTTCAAGCCGCTGAGGTCGGTAGTCGAACGCTTCAATCCACTGAGGTCGGTGCTGGACCTTTTCAATCCGCTGAGATCAGTGGATGATCGCTGGACGAGCTCCATGATCCACCGCTTGAGGCCAGATAGGTCTGTGCTTGACCTTTCCTTCAACCCAGAAAGGTCTGTGCTTGAACGCTTCAATCCAGATAGATCGGTGCTTGAGCGCTTCAATCCACTAAGATCGGCAACAGCCGGATCAGCGTCCCGCTTGAGACCTGACAGGTCCCTCTCTATTTGTGAGGCTGCAATAGATTCGTATTCCCACGCGATAGGAGCAGCAGTAACCTGGAGCGCCATGCTCAGAACGACAGTAGCGGCAGCGAATATGGAGCGCATATTGACAAGGGATGTAGTGATAAGCCTGTAAGATGGGAAAAACGCAGATCGCAAAATGTGATCTTCAGTGGTGTGAGCTGGGCAGTGGCGAGGCAGAGTTGGCTATTGCGTGGACCTGTGTCGTTGGTCTAGATGCGTTGGAGGCGTCGTATTAAACCTTATTGCTGCGAATGATGCTGATCTTGTGGTGATAGTTCGTGATGCTCGTTTTCAGACGAAAGCGTCACAGTATATGTATACACAATATCGGCCATTGAACACGCTCGTCTACTCCACTCTGAAGTTCGTCAAACGACCGGTTCCCTATGACGGTGGCCGTACGGGCTCCACGAGCTCGATTATTTTCCACGGGCACTATCGTCGTCGTCGCGAAGGTTAGCATGCATCGGTCAGACTACCAGTTGAGAAGCCTTGATGTGGCTTCGCGATCTTTGTCAGAATCCCCGTGATGCTGTGGCACAATCCCAGATGATGGGCACCGGGATTCGAGTGATAGTCGGTCAGGGTGTGCGCTGAGCGCGGACGCCATATAAATTTCGGTCCCCGAACGCCAGGCTAACGGCTTTGGGCTGTTCTTCAATATGCACGACATCCCCTCGTGCGCACGGCAAAATCAACATCCATCTCGTCTATTGTAGCAGCTGCGTGCTGACGTATTTCCTTTTTTATCTTGGCTCGTGTTGGTTCGATCGACAATCGACGATCTGTTCCTCAGTTTACGCGGTGTGCAGACGCGTCTCGTATTGCTCCAGCCACTCTGCAATTGCATGTGTCATGGTACCATGCTTTTCGCAATCCTTTCCTCCTGATAACGGTGTGCCGTTGCCCCGCATAAGACATCCTTACGGACGCCTCAATCCTTACACTAGGTACCCGTTCAAAAAGCCAGAATCCGCGCGCTTCTAGTAGACGCTGTCCGGTAGATTTCCGAAAGGAACATTAACGTACGAAGAGCGTTCGGCAGGTCACATTAGCGGTCCTCATCGCTTCGCGGCAAACATGCTTGGATCGAGGCGACGAGTATCGTTCCACGAGTTGATCACCGCGGCAGGAAGATATCCCTGCATGCCAGGTACAAAACGTGGGTGTAGATAAGATCCGGGAGCTCGGGCCCTCCGAGTTGGACCAACATACTTACGATGGACTGCCCGTTGGCGGTGCATATGTTCCTCCTCAACATCGAAATTCCCTATATGCACGTATAGAGAGCTGGTGGTGTATGCCTGAGTTTGTCCCGGAGGATTCGAACAACAACAGACACGCTGAAGCGACGGGATCTGAAGAAGACGTGGATGCCACCTTCCGAAAACTAACACAGGTGGATACTTAGTATAGAGGTGTATTGTGAACATCTTCTTTACCTTTGTCCTCATCATCAAATTTCCCACTCAACTTTCTTACCATCATCAATATGGATCGTCCTTCAGAGAAGCGTTCTTTCGAAAAATTGTCCCTCGATGGGTCCTATGACGATGATCAGGGTTCATCAGTGCAGTACGATGTGTCTGAGGCACTGTTAGGGGCGTCGGACTCACACAGGGTCTCCCACAGAAGATCAAAGTCTTGGAGATCCTGGATGGTAATCAACTCCACGAGGATCTTTTTAGGGATTGCTCTCATCATCATTGCGGTCGAGAGTATATGTATTGTCGAAGTCCAACGGCGAGCAAATGCTCGCATGCGTGGCCCGAGTATGTCACCACCAACAAACACAATGTTCCGCACTCACTAATAAATCCCCAGCGGGCGTGAGCCATGAGCGTACAGTCCCGAGAACGATCTATGCGCACTCAAAGTACATGTCCAATGACGAGGAGGTGGCGTCAAAAGCATGGGATGAGATTCTCGCCGGCCATGGAGTGATTGCTCTTGATGCCGATTATGTTGCAGAGAAGAAACTCCCACCGAGCGTACCTCTCCCAGATGACAGTGGAAACTTCATGTACGTGATTGAAGCGTACCATGCAATGCACTGCACCGTAAGTCTTTCCAGCTCAGAGAATTACACTCTCACTGAAGCATTTTTAGAAAGTCATTCGTGAACATTACATCTTGATGGAGCAAGGTCGTGCCTGGAATTGGTCCCGTCCGCATGACATGCATTGCTTCGACGCACTGCGACAATATATCATGTGCAACGTTGACGATACGATTCTTTGGACAAATGGCCACAGAGAGACAGGCCATGGACAAGAGAAGAAATGCAATGATTGGGATGCACTTCGGGACTATGCAGAGTCCAAGTCGGCCAATTACTTCGATGTTGAACCAGAGAAAGGCATTATGCATTTGGACAACTACCATGCTGGCGATGGATTGACTTGGTAGTGTGTAGTACTGGAACAGGCGTTTGGGTAAAAAGTTATGGAATCTATTAGTACACCAATGTCTAGCATAGTATTGTAAATCGGCTCCAACCAACTTACTTCTCGGTTATGACTATCTCGCTTGGATCATGAGTCTAGAATGAATCAAAATGTCGTTGTATTCTGTTAGTGCGAGGACCCCTGCTCTTTAGGTATCTGTATGCATTTCTAGTCTTCTCCACATGGTATAGAGCTGGTTCCAGGGTTCACTCGTAGTTGCGCGCTAATGTTGCTTTAGCGCTTCAACCGCGACCGCCGTAGCGTCGGTGTACGAAAATCAATACCGAATCTTGTCATCCCCCGTAATGCTGGGAGTTGCTTCCGAAGGGTAGGAAACAACACGAGAGGATCCACCAACTCGGGTCTGGAGGCGTCAAAGAAGCTTTGGTTCCCGGTCGCCGTGAAGATCATAAGGCTGAATATGTGGGGAAAGGGAATGGACACAATGGGTCCAGGGTACCTAGGATGGGACGGCCCGATCAAAGTGTGCTTGATCAAGGCCGATCACGGGGAGGATGGCGGAAAGTCAGGGCAATGCTACCATTGGATGAAAAAATTCACTCAGCAATACATTCACAGCCTTCGGAAGCACCAGGCGCTTCGAGTAGGTTCGCCTTGTTGGTGGTGTGGAGATGGTCAATGGCGATCTAAAACGCAATACGAAAAGGCTAAAGGCTGAATCGATCCAATGCAGCTTCTTAGCAACTCATCGGTCAGATTCACTCCTTCGGTCCATTTCCAAGTAATGACTCTACACTTCGTCATATTCTTGGGCCGAAGCCAGCTTTACGAAGGTACCTTGTAAAGATATCTGGTGATATTTGCCACTCTTAGATATGTGCCCTGGATTTCTGTAGAAGCGAGGCTAATGATATCCGAGATAACGTCGTTCTGATCGGCAATTGCCTTTCACCTTCGGTCATCGAGCCCGTCGATTCGGCCTACCGTAATATTTCAATTATTCAAGCAAGGCTAACCATTCGGAATCAATACCAAGCGAGCAAGTAGACAAAAAGCACGGTCGGGTTGGGACTAATCACCGTGTGTAATAGACCATTTTGTAGTCCTGGCCACCCTTGTACATTATGCACTACGACTTTGTGCACGTCTCAATTTAGGATCAAAGCGTGCTTGCTTTCAACGGTTAACTTGCGTCGGTGAATAACCAGTGGCGCAATTGATGTTCGGAATGTTCTGGACCTCTAGCCTATCAACCCTTTCCTGTCTGTATGCTCCGAAAGTCGATAGTTCTTGAGCATGAACACCCAAAGGAAACTAGGTACCCAAGCGCAAGTACCAACAATGACCATCAACCTCTGCGCATCGCCGTATGCATGAACAAGCGCTTGCCTTTCTGGGCTCTCCCATGGAAGAGCAAGTTGTACTGGGAGCGAGGCGTAGATCGACGTGGTCTGATTCTTGGATGCTTCTGGCAGATACTGCATTAGCCTTGTAGGAACAGTCTGCGTCCAGATCGCGGCCGAGATAGTCTGACCAACTGATCCTCCTATAGACGTTATCATGCCTAGCATTGCGACAGCAACAGCAACGTTCTCGTGAGGCACAGCCGCCATGACCGCAAGTTGTTCGATCATGACAAGAGAGCCACCAAACATGCTGCCAAGAACCTCGACCATGACCAGAAGACCGATAGCGGTGTTTGGTTGTCGGAAATGTATCATGAGGCCGGTCAAGAGCATTTGGATCGGGACAATAATAACGGCGAACCACTTGAAGCGATCGGTGTACTTGAAGACGAAGGAGATTATGACGGCCCAAGCGCAGCTGACGATATTGAAGATGTTGGTGATGTAGCCGGCCTTGGCAACGGAAAGCTGGAAGACGACCTGTAGATACGAACCGAAGTACATCTTATACGAGCTTCTAAGTTTAGCTAACGTTCCTTTCGCTTTCTGGGTCAATACTCACTAAAAGGCGACCCATGAATTGCAACCCAACATACAAGCGGCTACAACGGTTCGATTCGTCATGAGATGGAAAGGAAAGAAGGTTTTTGGAGCCCAAAATCGCTCCCAGGCAGCGAAGAGCGCGAGTGAGACTAAACCAAATACGATCATGCATATGATCATCGGCGACTTCCATCCATCTGTCTGGTATGCAGCAAGACTGAAAGGCAGCAGAAATATTGAGAAGCCACCGCAGACCAAAAGAAGACCGATTACTTATGAGATGAGCTTGAGCCATATGCTAGTGGAGTTTTGACTCACCATCAAATTCAATGCACCAGTGTCTGATGCTCTGTAAAAGAGTACGACCGCTCTTCTCCCTAATCATTACGCCTTTCTTCTCTGCTCTTCTCGACATGATGAGGAATATAGTCCAGAACGGTAAGCACATGAATGGCGTAATTATGGCAAATGCACCATAACCCCACCTCCAACTGACTTTGTCTAGAAATGTCTGACCCAGTTCTGGTCCGGCAAAGGTGTTGCATATGTAGGGTGTCGACGTGAATGCAAGCCAGATTGCGCGGTTCTTGAGCTTGGAAGTGTCTGCAATGAAGATGTCAAGCACATATTTCATACCGTTCATGCCGGTCCAATAGAAGACTTGAGCTGCACAGTAAGTTTGCACATTTTGGCAGACAGCCATCAAAATCAAGGCTACGAGTGGTTAGCGAAGCATGACTTAGGAACTTAGTTTCGTACAAAGAAGAACGCTTATGAGGCATAGTATGAAGCCCTGCGGACGTCCAACGAGATCGATAAATTTAGCGAGCGGTAGCTTCGAGATGCCCCCAATAAGATTGGCTACAATGCCAGTTATTCCAGTCAGTCCATGCAATAGAAACTCAGACGTGACATATGGCGTCCACGAATAGTTTGATTGCTGCTGGAGTGAGTCGGTAAAACTGATCAACCAAATGCTATAGCCCATATTAGCCTTGTACATCAAGGCCACTGTCCATGATCGATATACTTACAATATATACGCTGCGATGAGCCACTCTTTTGTCCAAACTAGAGTGATAGCTTCCATCTTCTTCAACCCGATGGGCTGGTTCGAGTCGATCGATTCCATATCTTCGGGTTTCTGGGGCAGGCTTTCGCTGTCCGCTTTAGGTTTCTCCATCACGGTGATTGTCTTGTCCTTTCCATCATGACTTTGTGTGACGGACGAGTCCACACCTTGAACATGAGGTACCGTCCCAATTGAGGCCATTGCAGCTTCTGTGAACAAGTGCTACCTGGAAGACGTGCGAAGAAAAACAGAGCGATGATCATCAGTTAAAAGGCAAGAATGCTCGGACATGTCCGAGCTGAATGTTCTGGCTCCCTATTCCTACCTTACACCACCCGTTGTCACCCCACGTACAATGATACCTAACTGCTCAGGATCACACTTATGCGAATCGCTACAGGCCATGCGTCGTAACCGAGCCATTAGGGAGACATTTCCGAGGAGTTTTTTCTTTGAGCCGTCTTTCAAAAGTGCAAGTGACAACCTGCAGGCACATGACTGGTGGAATGCTGAGATCTATTGTCGAAATAAGCAGTAGGTGTGCGAATATGGCATCGGTTCGAGTTCAGTGCATGATCAGGATGATCTGATAAGATGGATTAGATTAAATTTTTCACTCTAGCGGCTGGGCGTCTTGACGACTGAGCGGCAGTCAAAGTTCGCGCCTTCCTTACTCCATCTCGATCGTCACCAGAATGCGCTGATCAACAGCCTGGTGTTTGCGGCTTTGTGATTTTTAGAAGGGCTAAAATCACTGGATCTTTGTACGATTGTTCATTACTGATCTTGATGTTTCAGCGATCGTGTGGAAGACCGCGCCTCAAATGCCAATCCTTCGCCAAGTCCTTTGCGAACATGACTCTCCTCGAGACCTCTTGCCAAGTAAGCATGTGCTCTCGGCAGTAAGGGTCGCAAAACTGCCCATGTAGATCAGACGCAAAGACCTCCCATCTATGCCTCCATAGCTACTTCTTCGTCGTATTACCATGCTCAAGTTTTTCTAACATCAAAAATATCGGGCAAGCAATACATACCGTGGTGTGGTGCTATGAGCAAGGAAGATATTGTATTGAAAGAGGAGCACGCAGCCTAAGAACATCACACAACCTCGTATCACTACTACGAGCAAGATTCAAATGTGGGGAGGTTTGATCTCATCCTACGACACCGCATCCAACCGATTCTTGCAGACCATAGAAATCGTACCTGGTCGGTTTCTCATCTCTTCAAAGTTTCACGTTTCGTTGAGTCTCTCGATTTCTCCAAGCAGGCCTTCCATGCTCTCTAAAAACCCATCGAACTCTACTTTCAGCGTATCCATGTTCTCCTCAACGTCGTCCGTCCAACGCCTAACGTATACCGTCTTGATACCCACCTCCTTCGCACCGCGCAAATCCCACGCATGTGCCGCTACTTTGACCACCTCATGAGGTTGCGCATCAATGAGCTGGAGGACTTTGTGGTATGCTTCCGCAGCAGGCATGTACAGTCCGAGCAGCTCGGATGAGAAGAGCATATCGAACTCGGAAGTGAGGCCAGAAGAACCGACAATGTCGAGCTGCAGACGCGTACTCCCATTTGCATGAACGAAAGTTTCTAATCCAGCAGACCGGAGAGTTTGCAATGCAGGAGCGACGTCGGGCCACGCCTTTTGCTTATGGAACGCGCGGACTGCCTTATGTCGGGCCTCAGTATCGAATTGTGATGATAGATGTGAGAATTCGTGGCTGAGTACAAGGTCGAACGCTCGGGCCAATGTAGTGTCGAAGGATTCAACGGGCTGGTCGGCTTCAACGCGGGCACGGTTTAGGTCAAAGTACTGTTGACGCCATCGGAGTGCTAAAGACGATGCCTCGTCAGATTTTACGGTGGTGGGGAAGGCAGTGAGCACGCTGGAGTGCCAGTCGAGACAGGTTCCCATGAAGTCAAAGAGGATGGCTTTGACCGGCATTGTGAGATTATACTTCACCTGATGAACAGAAGTATTGCAAGAGAGTGGTGCACCTGTTCAGATGGTCCCTTCAGTGAATCATAGAATTTTGCGTTTTTAACACTGAATTAATTGATCTCAGTACGTGGATGTGGATGTGTATCCTCAAAGTAGAGGTTCGTGCTTGGTAATCCTTCATATTATTCATCGTCAGCAGGAGCGCGGGGTAGATCGGCTGGTACGCAAGTATCCTCATTTAAGCTAGGAATCACAATATCACGCACCTCCATACTACCCGCATAATTCTCTTATGCAACAATAATGCCTAGCGCACTGTCTCGGTTCGCTCTCCAGGTGCCTGCCTCGATTTTACACTCCACGAGCACAGCTACAGCTACAACTGCCTCCACGGACGGCCCCATTTTCTCAGAATGATCGATCCGAACGATTTGTTCTTTGGAGGCCTGATAAAGGACCTCAAAATAGGCCCCTAGGACTTACCTAAGTATACAAGCCCCAACGCCACATCAATGTGGGCTGCACACGCTCAGCTGCCGACACACGTGTATCTGCGCCCCGGATTTTATCCCAGCCGAACATCACTTCTATCAACACCTGAAACCGCCACATTACCTGTGTTCATGAGAACGAGATTCTGACAGCTCGCCAAGCGTCAGCGGCCCTACAAATAGCCCTGTATACATGCAAATGTCTCGCTTGGTTATCCAATGAGTGCTGTTTCACAAGTAAGATACAGGTAGTGTCAGCAGCTTAATTACCGTACGGTAAGCTGAGTTTGGGAATGAAGAGAATAGTCGTGCACGTGGATGGCTTGGCTGCGGCTGAGTAGTTGGGGCGTGAGGGGCTGAAGTGCTGCCACCAACAGGACTAGTTTGATTGTGAGAGGAGACGGCGAATTAGACCTAGGAGAGCCACGATGGAGTTGGTTACGGGTGAGAAGAGATGAGGGCGCAGTCCTCGTCTGATTCTTGTATGTCTCGTGCTGGATGACGATGTTACTTTGGAAAGAGGGGCGAAGCTCGGAAGAGGTTACAGACAAGGCAAAATGGCTGAACTTCAGCTCAGTATGATGACAGTGAAGAATGTTCTCATGGTTTTGATGGCTATGGGAATTGTATAAAGCATGCTTGTATCTTCACGATTTCTTCCATCATCACAACATCGCATCACATCTTCTCTTCTACAAACACCACTTCAAACAACCAAGTCTCTTAACTCAATCACTTCAGTCTTTTTCAAAGCACCAACAAACCTTCACACTCAAAATGTACTCCTTCATCACCCTCACCACCCTCTTCGCCGCCGCTCTGGCCGCCCCCGCCAGGCAGGCTCGCCAAACTCTCCCAACTCTCAACTTTGCTGTCTCCAACGACGTTTCCGGAGCACAAGTCGGCAGCTCCATCCTTGCCGATGGCAACGCTGTTACCTTCAGCCATGTCTTCGCCGGCACGGCTCTCGACCGCGACGGTGCCATCATTGCTACCAGCATCCAGTCAACCTCGAACGGCGCTGGAATCTTCTGCATCATAAATGATGGCGAAGGCAACCAAGTTGGTCTCTTGAACGAGCAAAAGACCTTCGTCGACTTGGATGGCCAGGAGGGCGCCGTTGAGACAGACGTCAGTGCTTTCACGCTCCTGTGCGAGGCATAAACGAAAGATGATGATGAAACTTGTGGAAAAGATGGTTGCGGAGTAGAGAGTCAAGAGATGTGGTAATCAAACGGTCCTTATTGGGTTTTGCATAGCGTTGGGGTTTCGGATATTGCATTTGGATTTCATCATTCCTTTGCCTACGTGCTTGACAGACAGCACCTTCCTATCCTTAATTGTAATTCTTTATTATCAATCAAATCATTCTATCATAATATTGTTTGACCATCATAAATACTGTTCTTACGCTTATTCCAGAAAATTTCATGAACTATTCTCACTGAGCTACTTCGTAAACCGCTGCTTTTCTTGGGCACAACATCAGATCATCATCGATATTTTCTTTCAATGTAGATGACACAGATAAGGGATGACCACATTGCGGGTTCTTACGTCATCTAAACAGCTTGAGCTTGAGCACTCACCTAGTCGTGATCTAGCGATAGAGGAAACCATATTTCCATATTCCAATAACAGACGTGTTCAACTAATATAGACTTATCTTAGAATTTGGAACGCAAGGCCACCGTCTATCCATGATCGTACGTGCAGAACAAACATAGTAGAATTAACATTTGCTTCCGTATCTCCCATATCCCCTAAAAAGTTCAGAGAAAATGCTACCAACCAATCAGATTCTGAACCCAAAAATTTCACTACACTCTCAAGAATGATCCCTGGATTGGCCAGCTATGAAGGTTTCACTTCCATTTTTCATACCTGAACAGATCGTCGTTCTCATGGTCTATACGTCTTCTGAAGACATTGGAAGAGTAGATAATCTATCTCCTAGTGCCGTAGATACACACCTAATATCTGAGTTGCTAAGCGGGCGAGTGATGTTATTTGTGTCGATCGTTGTCGCTCTAGGTTACGGAATACCAGGTTACACGGAATTAGTAGGACTAAACAGGTAAGAGAAGCACGTGAGTTGGCGGAAAGCCGTCAGACGTAGTATATAGGATTACGTTAGTGATGCGTGAGAGTCGTCCTGCGTAAGGAACTTCATTTTTAACTATGCGCTGCTGTTCGTACGTGAAAGTGGCGCAAAGGCTGGGCTCATGAGACAGACGAGAAGATTTATATTCATAAAGTGCTTCACCTGACGTCTATTGCAAAGCTAGTAATGATATTGATGAAACTTCATGGTATCAAATTCGTAATCTATAGCGGCAAGGACGCCACGCAATATATTTCGCTAGTAAAGACACAACGCATACTGCACTCCCAGCATTACCGCCTTACACAGCAGCATGCGAGCTATACCCCCCCTCGCTCACGACGACGCCACCTTCCGCGCGCAACGGAAAGCTCTGCGCCCTCTGCATGCCCCACTGCTGCTCCCTGACCAACCTCATCGGGCCCCTCACAAAACAGCTCATCAAATCCGTGATATTGAATGCCTGGACCATGGCCGTGATGGGTCCGGCAGCAGGACCGATTCCCTCGCCGGTGTAAACCGACACCGGGAATGCAACGAACAATAGCAGAGCAAACAACGGCATTTCGCACGCCAGAATCAAACTGGGCAGCGCGACCTTGATGTCGTGGTACGTCATGTGCTCGTTGGGCTTGATAGTGTCGTTTCCGACGAGGATGCCGATGATGAATACCTGGAGAGCGTTCAAACCGATGATGCCCTTGAAGGCGAGGAACTTGAGCATGACCTTGTGCGGCGCAAGCTGGTCCTTCTTGAGCTTGTAGAAACGCAGACAGGCGAGGACGGCGAACGTCGTCGATGCGATCTTGATGACTTGCAGCCAGATGTGCGCGAATCTGGGCTTGTTGGAGGCACCGCAGTAGGTGCCGACGGCGAGGGAGATGGCGGTTGCGATCCAGACGATGATGGCGACGGGGAAGTATTGCAGGACCATGTACCATGTTCTCTGAAAGCGTTGTTAGTTGAGCTGTAGAGTGGGTGTGAATAGAGTGGATGTACCTTTAGCCATTTAGGGCTGTCGACGCCTTCCCTTGCGACCTTCGCAGCGCCTGCACCGAAGAGCTCATCGAAGCCTCCAGGATTTGCAAGCACAAAGTCGCAGAGCAACAGCAGGAATGCTGATATCGCAATCGAGCATCCAAAATCCAGTGACTCGACCAGGTACTCTCCAGCTTCCTCTTGCCAGACGATAAGGAACGAGAACAGTGCAACCCAGGGTACGAGCATCAGGATGCGGATGACTTGTCGCTGCTGGATAGGATTTGAGAAGTTTATGGCATGTCGAATGATGGCGACCGAGACGATGAGAAGGGCTGCAAGACCACATGCACCGGATAGGATAGTTGCGAAGCTGTGGAAGGTTAATGAGCCGACCACAGGCTTCATCTGATCCGCGGGAAGGCTGGTTGGGTCTGCGGGACATGCATTATCAGAGCTATCGTTGTCGTTGTCATGTCTTAACTTGCGTGCGACAAGGTAAGCGAAGTCCATGCTCTTGTTGAAGGAAACGATGTAATGGCCTGAAGTGGTGTTTTGTGTGTATGTAATCGTGTGATGGAGTAGGCGTGCAAGGAGTTGCTGCGGTAGAAGTGAGATAATTCCATTCCCACGCCAGGCACCCCCGTCCTATATACTCGTGGCCTTGATCGTCGTCCCGCACATCGGACCTGAGCGATAAAGTCCGGTGGGTGTAAGCCCTGCCTCCCTCGAGGTTGTTGGGGTGTGCAAGGCTGAGCAGACTGTCGCTGTACGAACCCAACTAGGTAAAGTCCACAAGGTCCAAAAGCTTGCTAAAGCTTAAACCGAAAATAATTGGCGACCGCCCGTCATCGTTTCGTGCAGGGTCCAACCGCACCGCCTACCGCCCTATGTTATGCTAGACTTAGTTGGGGTTCCTTTGCGCCCGACGAATCGCAAAACGAGGACATGTCTTTGACACCGCTCAGAGGTGCAGATCCCAAGAGCCTCCATCAAGCAATGTCGATGGCTGTAACGCATAGCTTACGCTGGACTGTGGCTGAGGGCGTTGACCACTGCTCTGCGAGTCGACGCAATCTCAGCCATGAGCAGGGTGCATACGAAGGGCAGCGCTGTACGAGCCCCAAGTGACGGAGAAGTCTCCATGTTTGATGGGTTTGGGGGCGGAGCGAAGGAGCAAAGGATCAGGCTTGTGTGGTCGTTGGACAAGCTAACGGTGGGTTCGTATACCCCTTGGCGTAAATTGGCTTTTCAACCTGAGCTTGGCTGCTGGTCAGATGCACTCCAAGCTGCCGTTCTAACAATGCGTCCATACTGTATGAGAACCACTTATGGGACCTTCCGAGGCGTCCTGCCGACTAAGATGCAAATAGGTATACAATCGTGGACCAGTTTTAAAGCGCATTTCCCGAAACGGAAAAAGGTGCTCAGGTATGAATGTAAATAATGCTTCTTGACTTACGCGTACGCGGATCGGCGGCCGATGTTTAACGAGTCATATCGGACAATCAAAGCGACCGACACCCGCTGCGACGCGGACACATCGTTCTGCAGGAGATGTGAATGCTTTTCTCAAGATGAGGCCCTCGTTTGGCGCTCACGAAGAGATCCAGCTTCGTTAGTCCACCCAGCATACAGCTGTCCAACCTTTGGCATTTCAACGTCTCTCGTTGAAAATGCGCAATGACCCACACCATCCGCATTGACGCCAACGACACCCCACTGCACCTTAGCTCGCGCAGCTTCGGATCCATCCACTTCTTCCACCTCCCAGCACGCTGCGCTCATAGCTGCGCTACAGCTCCCGGCGACATTCATTCCTTCCTTGAGCGGTATCCAACCAAGCCCGATGACTGTCAGGAGCATCGCCGTGCCCAGCATAATCGTAGTAAAAATGGCGATAGGTGAGTAGCCAGTCGATTTCCAATCCCCAGTATATGGCTCATGCTGCCCATCGTATCGGTACGTATCAATCGCAACCAGGAATATGCTTTGCGAAACAAGCCAATGGAGCACCCCGCTCAACACCATGAGCGGCAATGCAAAGCGATACGGCAATTGTAAGAAATAGGACGAGCGCTGCGCTCCTTCCGAAGCTCGCGATACGCGCAAGCCTTTGCGTTGGTGCGCATACGATACCCATTCGTAGCCGAGAAGCATTGCAGTGAAGAGCCCGTTGTAAGTGAAGTAGATAAAAGACAGGATGGGCTGTGCGACGTTGGCGATAAGAATGTATTCAATGGTGTTGAAATCGCCAGTGTAAGATATGATGGTTCGGGTGTCAATGGCGCCGTAACCGATGGCTGCGAAGCCGGCGACTGAGTGTGAAGTTCCAGGTGGAAGTTGGTTGACGCCGTAGCCAAGAAGAACTGCGACGGCGATGAGGATTCCTAATAGTCTAGTGAACTATCAGCGATAGGTAGTTCGGTTATCGTTTGTAGTCATGTAGCGAATAGTAACTTGACAGTGTAGCTAGCATCGACCTTAACCGTCTGTGTATAACAGCTTGATGCTCCCTGCCGACATTTTGAATATGAAGCATGTGACTTACATTGAGAAAGTCGTGATCCTTCGTGTACGACTCGTTACATCCTTAAACCGTCGCTGCTTGCCTGTCCATTTTTTGGGTCCCGCAGGGAAATACTCGTCGTGGGTTTTTACGTCACGCACGGATAGAAGGCACATACCCTTCGTCGTCTCATCCCTCCTTTCCAGGAAAGAAGCCACGGCGTCTCCCATTGTCATAAGAGGATTTTCTTTCGTCCAGAAAGCTGTGTAGAAGATAAGAACGGCCTTGAAAAAGTTGAGGACCGTGACTATGATTCCAATAGGAAGGGTAAATTGAACTTTGCAGCGCGGCTCAGCCTTTTCGCTTAGGCAATAGTCGACAGGATAGGTGGGTGAAGTACGATAACCTTCGGGAGGGTCCGATTGAGTAATCTCGTAATCGTATTTGTTCCCTACTCTCCATTCACTTGGCGAACTTTTTATGTCGTCAACGAGGCTGGAGCAGAAAGTATAGAGCCATGTCGGGTTGTTGGAGCATATCCATGCATACGCGTTTAACGCTGCCGTTGAAGACGACGCATCGCTCGCCGAGAAAACGTTGTAAGCATATATCTCAGCGGTTTTTTTATCCTCGGTAATATTAGGCGAAGGCATCTTGTCATCAGCTGCAACCAGAAAGACGTTTCTTCTCTTAGTTTGAATGGGTTCCGCGTACTCGCGGATGCAGTCGAGATTTGAAAGTCGATCTAACGCGCCGTTCTGCGCCTTTTCGTGCATCCTGCGAGTGATCTCTGAACTGTAATCGAAATTAGTTTGTTTATTAGAACGAACGTTGGGATGGCATACATAGCAAAACCATTATTAGCAGTTGAGCCACATTCACCACAATCCGCATTGTTGATGAACGATTCCCGCACGTTTAATGCATAATAATCATTTGAGGAGATAGAAAGGAACACTGCTGAGTTGTAGCTACACAATTAGAAGGCAGTCGAGCAGCGAGTAAGAATACTCACAACAGATGCAAAGGTAGCGATGAGAGCCCGAGAAGTACCCACACCACCGATCGTCGTATGTTTATGTTCCTCAGATTATGGATGCTCTGAATACCGATGTCAAGCCATCTGCCTTTCGCATGTGCGTCATCGACTTCTTTCCTCGTTGGAGCTGAAAGACATTGCATGCAATAGTTGCTTGAGCTTAGAAGTATGGTGCTCAACAAATTGATGAGTAAATGTAGCCCGGTGTTGAGTTTGCGCGCACGTTCGCAGTCACCTTCGAAAAGCGCTCCCTCTTTGCGAGTGGAACACACAATGGTGACGACCAGGTTGATGAGAAATACGACCGAAGTGGCAATCCCGCCGTTAAGGGCACCAAATCTCCAGCCAGAAGTATACCGTTTTGTACTGTTCAAATAGCTCTTGTTTGTACCATCCAAACTGGTGTCGTCAACGCGTATTGAGTGTGGGTAATAGCTCGTGTCCTCTGTGTACACCGACGGGGAGTACGCAAGCTTGCGCAATTCTGTTTCGTCCACATTGCTCCATTGCTGTTCCTGCATATTCTGGGTGCGACGCTTCTGAAACCGCTTCTTCGAGAAGGCGGGGATGTTCTCAAAGCCAAACATCTGGAGGCATAACAGGAATCGGCTTGAGCGTACTCGAACTTTGATAGATAGCAAAAGGCCCAGCTTCCAAGCTTCCTTAAATGACGATGGACGCGTGCCTATTACCTATTATTGGATCCTCGCTCCACTCAGAATCCTTCCGCAAGGTGCTACAACCCGCGTCATGTTGCTGACAGAGTGGCAACTCAAGCATGCGGCACGATGAGGGTGGCCAGGATGCATGGTTTCCAGCCACAGGAACGACGCTCATCTTTCCAAAATAATGACAGCGAAGCTGCAAATGTTCCCACAAGGGATGAGTATTTGGTGTTGAGTGAACAGCAAGCTTCTGACGTCAAGTCTAGGCAGGGTCTCCGATTGGACGACTAGCTAGCGGGCCACGACTACCAACCAGTGCGCTGCAGGTACGGCAAGACCGGAACGCACATGATAGTATCACAACCCGAACGTTGAACACACCTGCTAGAGGTTTACAATTGCACTTGTAGTGTTCCTTTACTGCTAGTAGTTGCACAGTGTGAACATTAGCTGGTATCTAGCTATCCTCGATTCGTATGTGCATTTATCATCTAATCGTCGCCGCCACCACCAATGGGACCCGACACTTGTTTCGCTGCCTTCGCCGCGACGATGTCATCTACCCTCAACAACAGACATGCGCTCTCTACAGCCGTCTTGACACTCTGCTCCTTCACGGCAAGAGGCTCCCAAACACCGAACTGTCGCATATCCACGACCTTTCCGGCATCACCATCGATGCCCCATGAGCTTCCGTTTTGCTGTCCGTCCTCGTAACCCTCAGCGTGCTTCGCGCGGAGCTGCGTAAGCACCTTGATGGGGCTGTTTCCGGAGTTTTGAATAATTGTGCGGGGAATGACCTCCATTGCTTCCGCAACGGCCTTGTACGGCCACTGTGCGACACCCTCAATCTGCTTCGCTCTCCGCTCCAGTCCAACTGCCACGGCCATCTCTGTCGCTCCGCCTCCTGGGCAGAGCTTCGGATTCCAGATGACGTTTCGAGCTACACCCATCGCATCGTGAAGGTTGCGTTCGATCTCATTAAGGATATCTTTGGAAGGTCCGCGTAGCAGTATTGTACACGCTTTCGGGTCTTTGCACTTGGTGAGGAAGGTGAAGTATTCGTCGCCGATCTTGGAGATCTCGAAGAGGCCACATTGGGTGCCAATGTCGGAGGCGGCTGCGGAGAAAACCGAGTTTACAATCGTGGCGCCGGTGGCTCGTGCGATACGGTTGTTGTCAGTCTTGCGAACTCGTCGAATAGCGGTGATATCGTGCTTGACGAGGAAGTGTTGCGCGAGGTCTGATGTCGGGGTTAGAAGCGGAAGACACACAACCTTTAATTTTGAACGTACCACTAACACCCTTCTCCGTAATGACGAGGTCAGGCTTGAGCGCAATAATGGAATCGCACATTGCTTTCACCTGTTCCTCCTCGATCTGCAGAATACGGTTCCAGTCTTCTTCTTTGCTGATCTCGATGTTGGTCTGGCTCTCACCCTTCTTATATTCGAGCGGGCAATCGAGAAGCAGGACCCTGGGGTTCTCTATCCTTCGCCTCATCTTGGGGTGTGTGATGTCCTTGTTGAGCATAACGCCGTCTAGCACCTGGCTCTCTTCGATCTCGCCTCCCGGAATTTTTTCGATACGTGCATAACGCTTAATGTCCACCTCCTTCTTGCCACCTCCTGCATCTAGTGACACTGTTCGCACAGCCTTGAGCGCCAAGCTGCACATTAGCTCCGACCACCGCGAAACGAACTTGGTGCCAATCGAGGCGTTGATAAGCTGGTACATGGCCTTGTCATCGTTGATGTCAACGTCCACTGCGATCTCTTCGATGATCTCGAGGGCATCTGCGAGAGCGCGTTTGAAGGCCTGAATGATGACGACTGGGTGAATGTTGCGTTCTAGCTGGGGCAGCGCCTGAGCGAGGATTTCACCAGCTTTTGCATGTTAGATTTGCCCAAAATACCGTAGTACCGTGCCGAGATCGCATACCTAATATTATGACGGTAGTGGTGCCATCGCCAACCTCCTCATCTTGTGTTCGGCTCAGCTCAATCATGCTCTTTGCAGCGGGGTGCGCAACTTCGATCTCTCGTAGGATGGCATGGCCGTCGTTGGTGAGGACGATGCCGCCCATGGGATCGAGCAGCATCTTGAGCATAGCCTTGGGGCCCAGACATGACCGAATGATGTCCGAAACGGTCTTTGCGGCTGTGATGTTGGAAAGCTGGGCTTTGCGGCCAAATTGCCGCTCCCCGCCGGGGGTTTGGGTGTCTGTTATGCTGTGAGCTGCCCGCCCACCACGGGGTGTAGCTGTCAACACTTACTCATAACAACCACGGGCGCCTGCATCTTGATGGTATTGTGCAGGTTTCAACAGATATTAAGGGAGCGAAAAGCAGCAACGTGAGGCGGGGTATCAAGCTGCGCAGGTGCCTTGCACCTCTGCTATGCCTGCTCCACCAAAAAACGCGTCGATTCGGCCCCCAGTTTCTCCGGCTCCGACACAAAACGGCACTTGCCAGAGGCCAAGAGCGACCGGCGGGCCTCACGATGAGTAAGCTCTCACGTGATCCGGGTTGCGCCGGGCAATCGTCGGCCCAGCCGGCTGATGAAATGTCTGGGCGCGTTTAGCGTGTTTCCATCAGTGTCCGTGTTCGGCATCGCCTACTGACCCAACCGCGCTAACCACAACGAGTGACCCTTGGATCGCCGCAACCCGTTCCCATTTGGCGAATTCTGCCGCAGACTACCGCCTTGGCCCCAGCCTCTCAGGGCACGGGACTATCGCGGAGCTTACATAGAGTGCCGCGACGGCCCTCACTCCATCGCTCTTCTTCCACACTTCACTTGCCCTCCCGTCTCCGCGCGTAGCTTTGTCCCGCCTCCTTCATATCGGGACTTGTTCTCACTTCAATCCACTCTCCATCTTCATAACTTCCATCTCTTATACCATCTACGCCATCCTCGCGCGCATCCCACCTTGCTGCTGCCGCCATCTCCAACAACCATCTCGTCGCGCCAGTGACCGTGACTGCGTAGTCGCAACCCTTCTCGTCTGCTCGTAGTCCAGCAGGCTCTTGTATCCTTATATACTCTTCCCCTTATTGATCTACTAAACACACAGTGACCATGGGCCTCAACTACTTCGCCTCGTCGCCCACCGTGGTGCTCCCACCTCAGCAAGCACACGGCTTCTTCGCTCCCCACCAGCGCTCTCACTCACCGGGGTCTTACCGCCCCAAGTATCCCACACCACCATCGCTCAACTACCAAGCCTCGCCTGTTTCCAATGCCAAAGTTGGGCGAAAACGATCCATCACCGATGTCGACGACCCCGAGGAGAACCGTCCAGTCGGCGCAGTTGTAGCGCAAGCACCCGCGAAGCCCAAGCCTGAACCTATCTATGGCCCGGGTATGACGCTCATCTACCCTGGCGAGCCTGGCTACAACCTTGCCGCTGAATCGCAATCCGGTACTTGGTACGAAGAAAAGATCGAGAAGGAAGAACTGGCGGAACCTGTCCGCCCCATCGCCGTGTCGCGCAAGTCACAGCGCATGGACTCCGCGACCAGCATTGTCGTCCCGTCATTGAACGACATGGCCGTGGATGCGCAAAAGACCGATGCCATTGTCGACGAGCACGGCACCACCATCAACACGCTCATCGCATCGCTTGGTGTAGGCTGGAAGAATGTCTTGACCAACCCTACGTTACGCGATGCTGCGCGCGCCTATTCACGCGTCATTGAGAACCACTTTGATCTCACTGAGGCTGTCATCCTCCTGGAGAAGGAATCACTCTCAGCCTACCTTGTGCGCGCAAAGCAACACGGCGTGCAAGGCTTCTGGCTCTTCTCCGATAGCCTCCAATGGTGTCAGCTCGTCGGATGGTCCCTCCAGCGCACAGTACAGAACCTCATGGCCGGTCCCATCCCACAAGTCGAAGGCGAACGCATCAACGCGCGTCAACGAACCCCATCGGAGCCCTCCACCCCGCCATCGCAGGACATCAACATGACAGCCGACGTCGACGCGATGGAGATGTGAACATTACGACATCTACGCCACCATCTACTTCCTTCTTTTTCTTGATCTGACTCTATCTATTGCAACAACATCTTATGGTTTATCGGTTATCTTCGCGTTACGCTGCCTCGGTTTTGAACGATCTTCTCGGGGAACTCGGCGTTCGGTTATGGAAAGGATTTGCTCAGCTCACTGGGATAGTGATGCTCATGTACTATAGCTTTTTACTCTGCGACTGCTCGATCGCCCGCCTTCGATCGCACTCGCACTCGCACGTGCTCACATACTAAAACGAATAAGCATGCACTAAACAATCAAAAGAACATCATTTATTACATTCGCGTTCCAGCAACCACCGCATTGCCTGAATTCGCTGTAATCCATCTGTAACTTTGCGATGCGCGCGCACAAGCAACATAACCACTCCTCACCGCAGCGCACCTCCAGCAACGCCACTCCCCTACCTAACTCCCTACTTCCTCTCCGCCCGGCATCCGGCTCCGTTGCCGTGCCAAAGACACAGTTGCCATAGCATCTACCGGCACTTACCAGGACCCCAAACCGACCATCTTACCACACACCCCTCCTGAGACCAGCCCCTGGCCCCAGCGTCAGTCTCGCGATCACGCTAGCACACGCTCACGCTCCCCCGAGCGAGCAACCGAGCGCGAGCAAACAACGCGAAAACGTCGCGCCCGGAGTTTCCTCGCGCCCCGCCGTATCTCTTGCCTTTTTCGCATCGCATCGCCTCATTTTACGGCGCTGCGACGAGGCTGCGTGTGCTCGGCGAGCCGGCCGGCTTTGTTGCCGGTTTTCGAGTGCGCTCCGGGCGAGGGGTTCGGCGGCCGGCGTGCTGCGTGCGGGTGTTGGGCGGGTTTGGCGTGGGTAAGATGTGCTTTTTTGTTGTGGCGATGTAGGGGTGTGGGTTTGGTGGAGGTGTTTGTTGGGCGACGCGACGTGGTTGTGGGAGGGCTTCTGCAATGCAATGCAAGGTCACGGGTGGGTATATACTCCGATACCACGCTCCAGCGGTACGGTAAGTGCAAGGTGGTGAGTCTGCATGAGAACAGCTGTCTTGATCTGTTCGTCGCTGTGCGAGGCTGTATTAATGGCTAGGACTAACAACACGCTCGATCGGGCTTGGAGTGCGCCCAGCACCCACTCCCGAAGCCAACAACTCCAGCCTGCTGGCCTGCACACGATGTTTCTTCATGACATCCACCCACTCCTCTTCCGGTTCTTGTTCTTCGGTGTCATCTTCGCTTTCAACGGCTGCTCTGAGATCTTCTTCTAGCAATGCTATCATGATGCTGAAATCGCCTCCTAATCTGCCTAATGAGCCTGCGCAGTATAGGACCTGTGTAAGTAGAGAGTCCCGTGACGAGCGATCTTGTACGTTGGGAAGGTACGTGCGTAAAGTATCAAATAACATTTCGACCAAATGAAGAGGAAAGGTTGCGAGAGCGGAGGGTATGGGCTGCAGTGGGTTTGTAGAATCTAGAGGCTTGACGGCGGGCGCGGCGGGCTCATCTGGGCCTGGGGGTGGCAGGGCTGATGGGAAGATAGACTTGTACATGGATATGATGGCGAAGCTCTGCTCGCGGAAGACTTCGAGATACTTCTTCAGATACTTCTCCGTCTGCTGGCCGACTGCCCACCCACCATCTCCTTTTCCGTTCCCACTTGCTCGCTTCTCGGTCTCCTGGTCTGCGAGCTCTCGCAAGGGATCCAGAGCTGTCAGCATGGATTCTAAGCATGCGAGGCGACAGACTAGGAAGAGAGCGCCGAGACTCCCTTCACCACTGCCTATGCTGGTCTGGCGTGTGGACCATGATTCGTCAAGCTCGGGAGCCACGCGTCGGAGCCAGCCGATTGTGCGCATGGCGCCTGCGAGCTTGATGCCTTGCGATTGGAGAGACGCAATGAGATTTGTGGTCATAGTCTTCATTTCCTCTTCAGCTTGAGATGATAATGAAGATATCAGGGACGAGTTCGGGTAGAGCGTCGACAAGCGCTTGATATGCGCGTGCAGGTCCAGAGCCGAAGCATAATTGGCGTTCGTAGCTGCTGTCGCTGCAGCAGGTTGCGTCGGCGCGGTCGACGACGATATAGCCGAGGAGAGGAGAGTCGGCAGATCCAGCACATCAGACACCCTGTCGATGTTTCTGGCCAGCAACATGGCTTTTCTCCGTCGGTCTAGGATGGCATTCTCGGAGCTCTTGCTGTATTTCTGCGAGAAACCGTGGGCTGCGTTCTCAAGGCTCGGGAGCTCCCGCTGCACCGTTCCCGCATCCTGTCCGATTGTGGGGAGAGCATGGCGCAGGTGGGCGAGGTGGTCGGTGGAGGATATTATAGGCTTGTGCGAGCGCTTGGAGAGGGCTTGGAGGGAGCGCAGGACGGATTGGGAGCTCTGCGAGAGCGATTGCGGCTCCGACGATGTGAGGGCTGCGAGCGGGAGGGTCGTCAGGCGGGCCAGGTAGGCGTTTGTCGTGGCATCGTTTGGCGGGATCCGCGCCTGGGCGTCCTGCGCGTCAAAGTAGGGGATCAGGAGTTCGTACAGTGGGTCGGCCATGTTCCAGGAAAATCGACCGTCTTCCACATGTCGTGGGGTGCTCGCGGAGGTGTAAAACAACGCCGCAAGCGTTGATGGCGCGTGCGCGGGTTGGCTAAAGCGGGCTATTCTTCACATGGCACCGCCGCCCGCGCCGCCGAAGTTCCCTAGGCACATAATTTGCCCACCAGATACATGGCCGACGAGACTTCACCTCAGAACGATAATTCCACTGCAGACGCGCCGCCCGACCGCCCCAGCACCGTCGAGCGTTTTCTCGCAAACCTCTTCGCCGACCGCTTCCTATCCGGCAGCCCCACCAGCGACTCGGCACCTTCACCACCAGCCGGGCCCCAGGTCGCCTTTCTCTCTGCCCAAGCCGCCCTCGCGCCCGACGACGACCTCGGTGGCACTCCTGCCAGCCCAGCCGGTACAGGAATCCCTCCAGCCCACATGGGCACCCGCCCGGTCGAAGTTGTCTTCTGCGTCGAAGACACGGTGGGCTTGAAAGGCGACAAGCTCAGCGTCGGTGTCGTCGACCGCTGCTTTGGAGATATCGACAGCCACTCTCCGCGCCCCCAGCGCGACTATGGCGAGGACATCGAGCGCCATGAAGATATATCGGCCGACGATTTCGACAAGTTTATGTGGAGCGGCATCCCTCCGAAAGGCACCGTCCTCGTGTCCTGGCAGACAAAGTACAAGACGGAACTGATACCTGAGGCCAGGCTAGAGCTCCTCGACAGGGCTCTGTATGTTGGCGATGTGGTCAAGCGTTCCTTCAAAGACCCCATGAGCGGCACCGTCATCGGCACAAAGGCAGTGTGCACGCTCTTCCCCGCGACCATGTTCAACCCCGCTACCCTCATGCAGAGCATTAACGAGGATCACTCGATACGCGTTGTGCCGGCCGAGGAGCTGATCAACGTACATGAATATGTCGAAGGAGCACTGGTCGTTTTCGGTGACTGGGTGGGCCGCATAGACCAAGTCTTTGACGAGGTGGCCATCAAGCTAGCAAACAACTCGGTGGTCGTGGTGGAAGACCCGGAAGATCTGGAATATGAGGATTTCATGCTAGAACGTCTCAGCGTTGGAGACACCGTCAAGACGAAGAAGGGCAACTTGCGGAGAGGCCGCTGGAGATATGGTGCCTTTGACCCCAACGTACGCCCTGAAGGAATAGTCGTTGAAACACGAACCGTCTTCATTGATGTACGCTGGCTCACGAGAAGGATCGGCCCCGGCGTCCCGGATGATCATGAGGAACCTCTTCCTCGCCTTTACACTGACGATATGGAACATCCCAGTTTCCGTGTCTACGATGCAGCACGCTCTGCTGACATATCGCTTCCTCTCGCAGCCAACGGCAGCGACCGGTCTTATCAGGTAGCAGAGGTTGCTGTTGGAGATCGCGTTCGTTTCAATGACATTGCAGGTGCAGCCGTCAAATATGATGGCTCAGTAACATTGCCAAATGGTTACCCTCAAGGAAAGGTTAAACGGCAGATGCGCACTGAGACCTTAGGCTACGACATGAATGTTTTCCACGTAATGCAAACGCATACGAAAGTCACGGTGCAATGGCAGGATCTCACCATCACCGAAGATCTCAGTCCCTCGTTGATACCTGATCCTAATGTGGAAGATGACGACGAGGTCTGGCCGGGGGAGGTGATCTGCACCAAGGAGCAGGCCGAAGGCCCTGGCCCCGACGTAGCCTGGACTTTCAGGCCAGCAAAGGTTGGCATTGTACAAGCTGTCAAATCACACGACCGGATAGCAACTGTTCGATGGTTTGAAAATCCCACAATCCAGTTCCTCGATGACGACATAATACCTCCTTCCAGTACTGGAAAGCTCTCCGAGGGCACAGAAGATGTTAGTCTCTACGATATACGCTCAACGCCGAGCTTGACGCGCCGACGTGGCGACTTTGTGCTTGTGCACCCCGACTCTGTCGACCCTCAACTGTTGCCGAGTGACTTGCATGGGCCTTCGTGGTTCGGAGAGGTCATTGATCTGGGACTAGATGGCAAGATCACAGTCAGGCTGGGTGCTGCTCATCCGATTGTTGATGTCCGCATCCCGTCCGAGCGAGTCACACTAGCATACAGTAGTGACATGGACGAGCATCTCCACATGGAAGGCTCAGAAGACGACGATGAGGATGACTCGGATGACGAAGAGAGCGTTTCCGACTTTGACACCGCGTCTTTTAATGAGATGTGGATCGAATATGAGGGCATGGATGGTGAGCCTATCGAAGGCAATGAAGAGGACTGGTCTACTGAAGAAGAGGAGGACTCTGACGGCGATACGTCCATGCCCGATCTCGTTCGCTCGGACGATGCTGCAACGTCGAACACCACCCCGGATGCACATTCAGACGCTGACCAGAAATCACCTCCTCTCCTACAAGAACAGAAGAATGTGACATCGCGAGTAGTCGCGGACACAAATGCAGCTGTTCAACCACCTTTAGGAGAGGCACCCTCCACCGGACCCGCATCTTTCTTAATACTAGATACCCCACCCCCATCCGACCACCATTACCTTAACAAAAATCCAACCTCGTCTTCATCATCCATGCGCCGCATTGTCAAAGAACACAAAATCCTTCGCAATTCACTTCCACCGGGCATCTTCGTCCGCACCTGGGAGTCGCGTCTGGACCTTCTTCGCGTCCTCATGATCGGCCCCGAAGACACCCCTTACGAATACGCACCCTTTATCATCGACTTCCACCTCACATCCGACTACCCACAATACGCGCCCGAAGCCTTCTTCCACAGCTGGACTAACGGCAATGGTCCCGTGAATCCTAATCTATACGAGGACGGCAAGATCTGTCTAAGTTTACTAGGCACGTGGCACGCGGATGAGCGTAATGAGAGCTGGAGCCCGGGAAAGAGCACATTACTCCAGGTTCTTGTGAGCATTATGGGATTGGTGCTAGTCAAAGATCCTTATTATAACGAGGCGGGATATGATGTGCATCGGCAGGCGCAGGAAACGAGGCCGAGCAGCGCGCTGTACACCGAGCGCTCGTATTTCCGGACGAGAGCATTCATCGTACATGCATTGACTAAGGACGTTGCGCCTTTCGCTGAGGAGCTGAAGTACTTCTACATAGATAAGAGTGAGGGTGCGCCGAGGTTACTTGACAAGGCCATCGAGGCGTCGAAAGCAGTGCTAGAGAGAAGCGCACAAGATGATGGCGAGGAGCGCGATGGCTTGAGGAGAATCAGTCTCGGTGCTACAGTGATGCTCAAGAGGCAGGTGGAGAAACTGGAGGAGCTGAAGGCGCGGCCTACAGCATCATGATTTACGCATCCTTTTGCATCGCGTGGAGTTTGCAGGGCATATACGGCGGAGCACTTCATCTCGTCTCAGTTACGGGTATTGGCGTGTAGAAATATACGCCTTAACAAGAGAGGTTTCAGGACCACAGTATAGCATGGTAGCTTGTATGTAATTGCACAACTATACTCAACCATTTCGTTCTCTCTATACTTAATCGTGCACTAGTACCGTCCTGTTTAAAGGTTACTGTATATCCCTTTACACTCAGGTCATTATTCCTTCTATCTAATTTGATGCCACACTCAGCCATTCCCCAACCATTCCATAAACTGTACCCCTTTCCCCTCCTTCAGATTATCCAAATCCTAGACTCAAACCATCAGCGGTCCTCGGCACAACATTGTCTCATCGCAACCTCGGTCTAGACTTCCGTCCCTACCATTACGCAACCCAAGCCGCGACCGCCTTGGCAAGGGTCCATAACCATGTGTCCGCGCTACGAACTACACATTTGTGGGGTATCGCGGCTTGTCGCTGCGCAGACTTTCGGATGCAAGGTGCCGTTGATGTTGAACTGGGCAGATGACGTAGAAGTGAAAGGGCTGTGTGGGAGATATATCAAGACGAGTTTGAAGCGTTGTGATGGGTAGTTCGGGCAGAATATCATCTATCGTTTACTTTCTACTTTAGAACCTCACATCATTCAGAGCGTGATATAGTACGGACACGCCATGCACTTCCTCACCCTCACCCTCCTCGTAGCCCCAGCCTCAGCGCTATACCTCCCACGCAGCACCGCGTCCCAACCCACGCCCCTCGTCCAAGAAGCACTCTACGACGGGTCCGTCCACCCCCTTCCTCCCTCCCTACCATCACCCACCAACTAACCCTCCCCCAACCCAGAAAATGCACATACCCCAAGCCCACCCCAAACTTCAACCTCACCTCCTACCTAGGCACCTGGTACCAAGTCGCCGGGACGCCGTTCGGGCCCACCGCAGGCGCGCGGTGCGTCACAGCAGAGTACTCACTGAATTCGAACGGGACGGTGAAGGTCGTCAACACGGCGGCTGTGGGGGAGCGACGTATTAGTATCGAGGGGGTTGCGGTGCCTGTGGAGAAGGAGTTTGGCACTGCGGGCGCGTTTAGGGTCGAGTTTCCTGGGACGGGAGCGCAGGGGGAGGACGAGTGTCTGGGGCCGAATTATGTTGTGCAAGGTTAGTTGGTGGATTCTTTTTTCTCTTTCTTTTTGTGGTTCTGGTTGTGGGGGAGATGGGGACTGATTCAGACAGAGTTTTGCACCGATCATGCTGTTGTTCAAACGCAGAATTGGACGACGCTATATGTTTTGAGTCGGGTGAGGGAGCCGGAGACGGAGCTTGTGGAGGTAAGTTTTTCCATTTATGGACATAGCTATTTTTGTTGAGAGAGGTCTGACTGGATGTAGGCTTGGGTGGATCGTGCTGTTGCGCTGGGATCGGATAGGGGGCGGATAGGGAGGTTCAATCAGACTGGATGTTGATGGTGTGCATGGGGGTTATGTATGGATTAATGTTTTGTGATATTTTCTGGTTTCATGTGTGCTCATATGGTTTCTATGTGTAGGAAAGCGCAAGCAAATGCATTGTAAAGCAGTCTTGGGTATCTGGAATATACACATTACATTACTATTCCGTGGGTATCTTCTTTATCATCTGAAAGTAGGTTGCTCTCCGGCCGCCGCACCACCCTTCTGCATTTGCGGCGCAGGTGGATGTTGGCCCGGTGGAGGTTGATACGGTCCTGGTTGGAAGCCTTGCGGTGGCATCGCATACACCGGTTGCGGGTAGCCCTGTGGGTAACCCTGCGGCTGCGGATAACCTTGTGGCGCCGGGTAGAATTGTGGAGGTGCATGTTGATACTGCGGCGGGCCATGAGGGCCCATCTCATACACGCTCTCGAAGCCTGCATAACGGCCCTTACCGCCAACCAACCACCCAGCACCACCTCTTTGCTTCGCAGCAAACCAGACTGCAACTATGGCGAGGAGAGATGAAATGGCCACGGGAATGAGCATGAACCGCGTTGCTTTCTATAGCACACGTTAGAACCGTCCAACCCCAAGATACGAAAAGTAATACGCACCGCAGTCCCACATGCACTCTCCGCCCAGCCCTGCTCCGGGTACAGGTAATTTATGCGGCATACCCACGTCTCCCTCGTGAACTCCTTGCCCGACTTGATATTCGCACTACTCTGTTCCGCCTGCAAATTACTCGCCCATGCCAACACGCCCACACTCACCCCAAGCATAACCACGTTCATGCTCACCACGCCCCAGCACCATATCCGCTGCCCAGCGCCCCTCGTTCCATCCACCCGCCGCAGCTCCCACATCCCGGCCGCGCTCAGACACGCGAAGATCACGCCGAGCACACTGACGCCGAGGAAAGCCAGCGTGGGCGCGGGGTCTTCATTGATGGTGAGGTTGATGGTGGGTGTCGAGATGCCTGGCGAACCGTCGCGAAAGTCGCGCGTCGAGTGGGAGCGGAAGAGGGATCGCGTTACGCGTTCGAGAATTACGATTAGGGCGGAGAAGGGGAGGAGGAGTAGGACGGTAGGCGCGAGCAAAAGGAAGACGCGGAGGGTGAAGGATGCCATTTTCGAGATGGGTGCAGTCGCGGTGAAGCGCAGCAGGGCGCGTTACGAAAGGAGGGTCGGCGCGAGGCGGGTGCACATAGTGAGGTTCAGAGAGACGGTGAAGGAGTCATGAGAGGAGGCGACGTGGGAGTGTAATTGGAAGGATTGGAACAGGCTGTGTTGTGCTTGGCAGGGTTGGCAATACTTACATTTAGCTTGTGAGGCTAGTATGCCTAGGTCGAATATATGACTACGCTCCGAGCCAATATTCCTCTTGCCACATCAGACACGATCGAAATTTACAGGATGCTTTTGGGAACTTGATGGCCTTGACGATCCACTATGCGGCTGTCCTACGGCCGTATCCTTGAACAGTCTACTTCATCCGGACGTCCTACACACGACCGGCCCTTCCTTTGATTCAGTGTGCTTCACACAGAGAAATCTCGTCATATGCACAAGACAGCCCTTGTTCAAAATTCATATCAACAAGTCTATAATCCCCGTTACCCTCTAGAGTCCCACAGCTTTCAACAGCTTATCGAACCGGGGCGTCCCAAACCCAGTCACAGGGTCCCAGCCCTCAATAGCAGGGAAACCCGTCGTGTTACATCCAAGCGCACTCCCACTCGTGACGTCTACAAATGCTGCCTTCCCCTTCTTATACAGCCACGGGTTCAGGAAACCCAACGTGGGCTTCCCACGCGCAATAAGCGCATCGTTCAACAAGGCAAATATACCCGCCGCGGTGGGCGTCGAAGCACTCGTCCCGTCAACACGCCTCAAAGTGCCATTCCAGATGATAGTGTAGTTGACGCCGTACACAGCAAGATCGGGATACGCCCGGCCAGACTTGTTGTACAAGTCCGAGAACTCGTCGCCGAGCTTGTGGAGGTAGGAATCCACGGCCGAGGCCTGCCACGCGGGTCGAGGGAAGTAATTCGAGAAGCCGCCTCCGGTAGAAAACTTGTTGCGTGGGTCATACGCGGCGACTTCGGGGTTGAAGCCTACGGTTGCGCCTATGGAGGTCACGTAGGGGCAGCTGGAGGGGAAAAGAGGCGTGAATTGGGTGCGACCGTCGACGTTGGATTTGCAGGAGCCGCCAGGTTGCACGCCGCCTACGCCACCATCACCGCTGCCGAAAATGACGGACACGCCGCGTGCGCTGAGCTGCGCGAATTGGGAGCAGACTACTTTGGCGTACGAGTATGGGACTGTCTGTTCGTTGTCTTCGTATGAGTTGGAAATTACCTGCGGTACAAAGGGCTGATGCAGGACGTAGTTTACCCACGTGAGGTACGGTTCGTTGTCTACAGTCGGGTTGTCTGCGTCAGGAGTAAAAGGAGGAGGAGATCCGGCAGTAGACCATGCGAGCAGAGGCGTTGGCCATGAGACACCTAGGATGGTTTGTACATCGAGTGCGCCTTCGATACCGGTTCCAGCTGCGAGCTGCGCTGGGGTCTCAGGTGTCTGCTGCAAAGAGCCGTTTGCGATGGAGATTTGTTTGAACGAGTAGGCGCCTGAGATGGCTTCCGGTCGGTAGTTCTTTAGGTAAATGGCCGCGTCTGAACGGTTGTTGAGTTCGCCGAGATAGTTTGCCAGACCGATCTGGTTGCGGCCAGGTACTTTAGGCTTATAGTCTACAGTGCCGTAGAGTGTTCTCAGGCACAGCGGTGTCACACCAGCAGTGTCGCAGACCTTATCAACGGTGGGCTTGTCACCGTATGAGGCCTGTACTGTGGGAACTTCCGCTTTCCCTGGAACAGACAGGTATGTCTTTGCTTGCGGAACGGTGCGAATGAAAGCCGTGGTTGGCTGTACGGCTGAGACGTGCTCGTGCAGATGGAGTGGCAGACTCCACTCATGTGTTCGCACAATCCTCGAACCATCCTCGTGTTGGTAAACAGAATAATTCGTCTGCAGCATCTCTTCAATCTTGGCAATAGGCAGCGTGAAAGACAAGAAATCGCCAGCTGGGCTAGATTCAATGTGCTCTGGCGATACATGTTCATGCAGCCATTCACGAACAAGATCCGTCGACTCGTCCGTGGGCTTGACCAGCTCGTTGATTTCATCCAGGCTTAGGTGTTTCCCGTAGCGAGCATGGTCAGGATCAGAAACTAGGTACGTTAGCTTTGCTTCGTTTCTGATCGAGGTTGTAAACCCACTTTCCCACAGATGCTTCTCAAGGACGTCGAATTGACCTTGCTTCACACCAATCTGCAGACGAAGCAAATGCTGTCCGGGTGCATCTCCAACGCGTTTGAACTCCGAGGGAACAGCATGGCTCTCTTTTACTACATAGCGACGACTCAAAAGTGGCTTCGCATAAGACAAGCCCAACAGAGCCGCCGAGAGAATGATTGAGCCTCGCATGCTTGATGTTGCCCGTGGCCTCGAGAGTTGGCGGACACGCAGAGTAGCTTATTGAACGAGCAATTCCCTACGAGAAGACGCGAACCGACGAAGCAAAACCAAGCACTTGGAACCCCAAAGCTTATATGCTGCAAGCAATTACAGGTGGGGATGTTGTTGATCGTTACGGTGCACGTACCTGGCTGACGGTGCATCTAGCCCATGTTAGGAAGCTGAATTAATCTATCATCATGGAACTAGACCAGGAAAGTCAGGTGCGCAACGGTGACTTGCAAGCGAACCTTGTTGAAGAGGTAAAGAGGCGATATACAAATGTCGCATGGGAAATTACGGTCGTGATGGCGTAAGTGATAACTCGTCTGGCGGGGTGGCGTGCTAGTCAGATAGGTAACGAAGTACCTATACTGCTTCTGACGGAGTGCCGTATCTATTTGCGAGCGGATTCTTCAATCGTCGTGATTGAGGGATGGAACGCACATTGAAGAAACTCAGGTGCGGTGGGGTACATTTGACAAATCGGGATTAGAAAATATTCGTAGCCGCAGCGTCGAGGTTTCTGTACGGTATCGCGGGACAATTACCTCTAACTCCGTTCTGAGTATCTCTCTCCGTCCTGGAGCGAACGTCATTAAGAGGCTTTATTCGTACATTTCCCTGGTAATCCATTGGTAGAACTATTAAAGAAACTTGATCAAATTTCATTCACAGTAAATATATACCTGAGGAATACGGCGAACAGCGAACTTACCGAATGTAATTCGTGCCAGCACCGTTCGCAGCGACCTTATCGACAAACTGGAACGGGTCCCTGGTCATAAGCATATTCAATGGGTTGAATAGTTAGTTCGAGCTTCTAAGTTTCTTGTTACGTCGAGACTTGCATCGTTACCCCGCCTCACAACTTAGCGAGAAAGGCCGTTGCCTCAAAATTATATATTTCATCTTTTGAGGAGACGTCTAAACTTGAGCTCTTGAATGTAGAATTCGAAGTTCCTAAACTCAGTGTGTGCATGGCTTCAATGGATGCCATAGCGTTCCAAATGGTTGAGGAGCTTCGTGCTTCCCACGATTTGTATTATGCCATAATATCTTAGAGAGAGGTAAGGAAGAAGATGCGGAAGGATATTCTTGGAAGGAAACTTGTGTTCATCTTTCCTCCCTGCACCATCTCGTTTCTTGCATGCGTGGGCCGCTGAGATGGCCGTTGATCGCATCGGACCTTGAAGAGCTCTCCCAGCCCCAATGCGATCTGTTTATGTCAAAGACATACACATGAAATTCCTATCTGGTACACTTGCATCAATTCGCATTGGGCTTTCTAGAAGCTTAGGTCCCTGAATTGCCTCTCATGTTCTACGAGCAAGTCTCTGCCTTTGTTGTACCAATGTAGTCTGATGCCTGGACTTCAAGTCTGGAATTATGATTAAATCTACTTCAGTCGAGGCATTAGTTCACTGGCACTATCTGTGGAGCACTACGAGGGAATCCCTTGAGTATATGTAGAATATGCGGGACAGCACGAAACGCCATTGAGCTACAGAGTCCTGTCGTCTTCGACCAAGTCCAAACTAAATAAATATAAGTAAAAGAAAATAACACATAAATTACCATGTGTGCTAAAAGAGTTGACGCTGACACTCTACGACTAGTGGCTGGTCGTGTATGGATTTCTTCCCTGCAGAAACAAGAGGAAGTGGTAGAAATTTGAAGGTCTGCATTCAGAATTGATGAGCAGCACAATATCACGGACTACGTCATTCTTTGAGTCAAGACCTGCATGTCTAGCCGCTCCTGACACGGGCTGCTTGTCGATCGATTTTATACCCACGCACGTACAGCGCTAACGGACACTTAAGACCCACAATCGGTTATGTCTTCTTTTAATAACAATGGATGTGGCAGTGCATTACCTTAGTTCTAATGACTTGGGTTACTATAAGAGTAGCCAGAGCTAGTAGCCGGTAGATGAAGATCTGCAATTGTAGGAGCGTGGACTCGTCGGACCCACACTGCCGCTGCATTATCGCTTCTGTTTATGCATTCCAAGACTATGGAAGGATGCTATTCTCTTGAACATCGTGCTACATGACAAACTGACTGGGCTGATATAGAAAATGTCGTTGCAATACGATGCTAGCTAAAACACACAATATATACAAAAGTCCAAACGGATATACAACTGAAAAGAAACCCCATTACTCGTAAACCATCAGCAACCATCAAACCCCCAGTCTTCCTCAGTTCAACACAACATTCTGACTCAACGCCCCCTTCCCATTCACACCGGCCATGACCAAAAGATGGCTCTGATCCAGCAGCGCCATACCCGACCAATTGGACTGGTCATCAAAAACAGTGAACTTGTTCCCCCATGTCTTCCCTCCATCCGTGCTAGTCATGATCTTCGTCGCACAGTTAGCATACCCAGTCTCCGACTCGCGATCCTCGTCCGTCAAGAAGCTGACCACCAACGTCCCCCATACATTCCACACCTGCGGTGCACCAGCAGCCTTGCCACTCGGAGGCGTAAACACACGCTGCCTATTCCCCCACGTCTTCCCATCGTCGTTAGATGTCACGCTGGAAACAACGAAACGCCCGTTTTCGCCTTCAGTAGTCTCAAACACAGCAATAAGCGCGCCGTCATTGTCGATAGGCGCAACGCCCAACATGCCATCTCGCGCGTTGATATCCGCACCAGAGATAGTCTTCGGCTCACTCCACGTCTTGCCCTCGTCAGTGCTCGTCCGCATGATGCTATCCTGGTCTCCCGCGCTGTTCTCCGCAGAGTAGAAAATCTGCAACGTCGTCCCGTCACGCGCGTACCGGATGAAGGGTTCCCAGAGGCCGTTCACGCCCGAGGGCACGCGCTCGTCTACCGTAGTCAGGTACTTGAAGTTGACGCCCTCGTCGTCAGAGTATGAGATGCTGATGCGGAAGAACGTGTATTTGAGATCCTCCCTTTTGCGGTCGTGATTGCGGTACGCGTAGAGGACACGCCCGCTGTTGAGCACGAAGGGAAACCCGTTGTTCATGTCGTGCTCTGCGCGAGGGCCGCGGAAGACTTCGCCTAGAGGTTCCCAGGAGGCCCCCCCGTCGGTGGATTTCACCGTCTTGAGAACGAGCTCGGGGTCTTCGGCGTCGGTCGTCAATGTGAATGCCCCGATCATGGTGCCGTTTGGGAATTTGTTGGTTGCCCGGGGGTACTCTGAGCTGTTTGGGTCCATGACTGCGGGTGCGCCTTCAAGTGCAGGAACGCTGCCAGCACGCGCAGAGAGACGCAGTGGTGTTGCGAGGGCCGTTGAGGCCAGAATGAGGAGGTGTTGTATGAGCATGATGTTTAGTGTGTTAGATGGGTACGTCGTACTTGGTGGCAGATATCTAGATTTAAAAAGACTTGAGATGGTACGAGAACAAAACCTTTGATACTCCACTTGCTATATACTATAATTATCGGACAACTGATTCAGTTCTAGTCCGCGCATCGCCTGCCGCCGTTCGCATCCTGCATCGATCTCCCCAAACGGCCACTGGGCTATGCTCCTGGACCCTCTGCGGCAAAGCGCCGGATACCCAAAGTGTGAAGCTAGGCATCGCGCACCCACAGAGAGCCAGTCATGCGATGAGAGCATGTAGCATTACGTCGGTGTTGGGATTTGGGGGCCACGTACATTGAGGCGGAGATGGGGCTTGTTTCATCAGTGACATTCCACGGGAAATTGATGTAGTTTAGCGCAGATTCTGTGGGCCAATGCGGTCTCGAGCGCCCCCAGACTGTGGAGTCATCTTTATACAGAAAACTATCGAGCTTCACAGCCTGGGTGGTGGTGATGCGCAAAGATGGCAATCGGGATCTCTCGCAAAAGCAATGAGATGTACTTTTTCATCATTAGCTGTGGCTGCCCAGGCGCATAGCACACTAATGCCTTTTCGGGAACCCCCACCACCGCCCTTGCCCGCTCGCTACGCCCTTAAACAAACAATACACTCTGCCAACTCGACGCAAAACCTCATAGAAACACCGTGACCCATTGTGACCGTTAGACCTCCATAGACGCAAAAATGAACGAATTCCTATACGACGGAAGTATGAAATACATCGTAAGCAGCTTGAACAAAGACCCATTCCGTAGCGACCGCCTGATCTGTACGTATACATCTTTCCAAAAGACACCAGAGAAAAAAAACAGCACCCATTTGAAACGAAACCACACACCCCTCACCAACCCACACCCCCTTCATCTCCCCACCTAAAAACACCACTAACATGCTTACCCTCACCCCTAGACCGCGCTGTCCGCGGCGCCGAAGATGATGCCTTCTTCGCGCAGATCAACGACGACCGCTCCGGCTACATGAACAGCAACGGGAGCAACGCACGCCTCCCAGGCCCCAGCGACGCAGAGCGGTTCCGGAAATCCATGGACGACAACCTACTTTCCGCCGTACATGCCCCTCCCCCTCTCTTCCCCCGCCTAGACAAACAAATAAACAAATCTAACACGCAACCAGATCATCTGCCTCCCCGAGGGCGTGTCAGCAAGTAAGCATCTAACCACCCATACACACCCCCAAGTAGCCCACCCAACATAACACAACACTCACACCCCCACCCCCAGCAACCCCCGACACTACAAAACTCTGCCCCACAAACCCCTTCAACGCCACCGCCAAACCCAGCACCGCCAAACCTGGCACCCCCATCGGCCAAATCCACCTCAACGGGTCTTCCCCCCGCACGACCCACCACCGCCACACGGAGCTCGGCATCGACATCCTCCCCGAGTTCCAGCGCAAGGGGTACGGCTCCGAGGCGATACGGTGGGCGCTCGAGTACGCGTTTCTGCGCGTGGGCATGCACCGCGTGCGCATCCGCGCGTTCGGCTGGAACGAGGACGCCGCCAAGCTGTACGAGCGGCTCGGGTTCGTGCTCGAGGGACGGGAGAGAGAGGCCCTCTGGCATGAGGGGAGGTTCTGGGATGGGCTAGAGTTTGGCATGTTGGAGGATGAGTGGAGGGTGATTAAGGTGAGGGAGCTGGAGGATAGGGAGAAGGAGTTGGAGAGGTATTTGTGATGAGGATGCTAGGTAGGTGAGGTGTGCGGGTTTGGGGGTGATGCTTTCTGCGTGGGGGTTTGGTGTTGTGGTTGGGTGGATGGGCTGACTGGGAGGATCGAGGGATGGATCGCTGTCTGGTGTCGCATCTTAACGTAGATATCCTAACTGGAGCATTTCCAACGAGCATATATGTAGTAAAAAAAAAACCAGCATCTTCACATCAGACATCCACATTCCCCCTCGCCATCATCCTCATCGTAGAATTCGACGAACTCCGCGACGCAGCCGCATCGTACAGAGCCTGGATATCCGCCTTCCACTGCTCCTTATCCATGCGGTTGACCCGCCGATCATACGTCAACATGCCATTGACCTCGCCCTCGACATCCGTCGTCTGCGTCCACACGGCGCCCGAGCACGCGTAGTTCTGAATCTGGAACTCCAGCTCCTTGAAGATCATGTGCGCGCGGAGATTCCAGATCTCCTGCGTTGCGTCGAGCTCGTAGGTGCGGTTGACCTGGTTGATTGAGTTTTCGACTTTCCACGCGCTGGTGTAGGTGTTAGTGGTTGATGGTGAGGTTGAGGGATTGCACGTACTGTTCGTCGGAGATGTTCTGGCCGATTCCGCCGAATTCGCCCTGGATGGCGATGCGGTCGTCTGTCTCTGGGTTGTAAGGCGTGGAGTCAGTCGAGTACCATGGCGTTCCGCATTGCGGTGATGAGTAGTGGTGGTTGTCCTGTTCCTGGTTAGACTTGATTTTCAAGCTCGCATAATAGACGACTTACGTGGAAGTCACCAGCGCCGTGGTCGTGCCACCCGGTTACAGAGTCGATCAGACGCGTGGGATCGTGTTGGCGGACAAGATCAGTGAGGATACCGTCAATGCTTGTGTTGTGTACGCCATCATATCCTTCCCAAGGCTGGCCCCAACCCTCGTTGTAGATGACCTATTTGACTTAGTTTGATTCGTTCTAACTTCAACGATAGCAACCTACCCATGTCACGATGCTCGGATAACTCTTATGGTTCTCGATCAAAATCTCAAGCTGCCTATTAAACTCTTCCTGAACGGTATCCGGATCAAGCGAAGGCGTGAGTGACACGCTCGGGCATTTCTTCTGAGTATCATCAAGGAAGATAGCGCTCGTAGCTAGAGAGGGCATATCCTGGATAAGCAAAAGTCCAAGCTGGTCGGCTGCCTGGTAGAACAGTGGAGGCTCGACCTTGATCTAAACAAGGAGTCAGTCATTGCATCGAAATTCATGGGTTATGTATCTACTTACGTGTTTTCGCACCATATTATATCCAACTTCCTTCAAAGCTTTTAGATCATAGACCATAGCTTCGAGACTTGGCGGAGAGTGGAGTCCGTCTGGCCAGTAACCCTGGTCGAGAGTACCGAACATGAAGACGAACTCGCCGTTGAGCAAAGGCCTCTGAACGCCGTTCACTACGCCCTTAGAAATAGTTCTGAATCCGGTGTAGCTCTGTACCGTGTCGCGTCCAAGTTGCACCGTAATGTTGTACAGCGTGGGGCTGTCAGGTGACCACAGCTCTGGCGAGTCTACCGTAAAAATATAAGGCTTGTTCACAGGTACCTTGGTCTTGACTTTGATATTTTCCGAGTTGGGCTCGTAGATGATGAAATCCGCGGGTGCGGTTGCATTCGACGAAGTGTGAACCGTGACGTTGACTTATGATAATTAGCGAATTCCACAGCAAGGAATCAACGTTCTCACCCTTTCCGTCAGCACCAGCACTAATATCGAGTTTATCAATGCTAGCAGCCGGAGCAGACTCAAGCCACACAGTCTGCCAGATACCACTGCAGGGTGTATAGAAGATATGTTCTGGGATCAATTTCTGCTTGCCGAGTGGAATATTATTGGGTGCAAGATTAGTCGGGTCGAACACAAAAACAACGCTGCAAATCACATTAGCGTAACGCAAAATAAGGCTCGAGACACAACATACAGCTCGTTGGTACCATTCTTACTCAAGTAATCTGTAACATCCACATTGAAGGCCCAGTAGCCCCCAACGTGGTGCGCAACCTGCTGCTCATTGACGAAAACAGTAGCCTCGTAGTCGACGGCCCCGAAATTGAGCAGCACGCGGTCTGTCCAGGACGACGGCACATCGAAGGATGTGCGGTACCAGCTGTGGATAGTAAAGTTACCCATAACACCTACACCGCGTCAACACAAGCCAAGCCACATCATACCAAACCCCTCAACCAGTTACTCACCCGACAACGCAGACTCCAGGCAAAAAGGAACCAAAACCGGCTGCCCGAGATCCTCTCCAAAAGGCGGGCTCTCCAACTCCGACGTCCCATTCGTAGCATTCCGATACTGCCACACGCCATTGAGATTCTTCCACTCCGCGCGCGCCATCTGCGGGCGCGGATACTCAGGCCACGGGCTGGTGCCGACCTTACTCGTCCACGGCGTATCTAGCGGTCCTTCTTTCAACACATAACCACCAGTCGAGTTCTCATAGCCTTGGCCCAGCACCACGGCCACCAGCAGCGTGAGGGCTCCTATCGACGGAAGCATCTTGTCCAGGTAGCGGCGTCCTGAGTCCGCGAGCAGGTCTAGCAGTTGCGATGGGGGAGGAGTGCCCAGCGGGGACATGCCATCGATTTTATATGGGATTGAGCCGCTAGCTGCGAGGAGCCCGGCGGAGGAAGGAGGTAGGGTGTGGGAGGCCGTTTGACAGGGTGGGCTGCAGGACAAGCGCTGTGTATGCTGCACGGTTCTGCGCCGGGGCTAGTCCCGGTGACTGCATGCGTTTGCCGATCACGTTGTGCGTGGCGGGCATTTAGAAGGAAATTTCCGGGGGTATTAGGTAGACATGGGGGTGGCTTCGGCGAGGCGGTTTGTTTCGATGCTTTGTTGGAGCTTGGCTTCTGGTCGTGGTTCTTTGATGGCACATCGAGAAGTCTGTGTGAAGAGACGGTGACGCAGGCAGTTCGAGCACGACTTCGCAATCAAGGCTGCGCAGGTCGGTAGCGTGGCAACGGTGTGGCTGCAGCTCCTTCTACCTAGCAGCGACCAGGCACGGGGCCAGGACGTGCGAATACACAGCGGAATCATCGAGGGTGCATCATTGCCGTAACGCAAGTGCATAGCGTCTTGGCGAGGTGGGCTTCTCCAGTTTTCGACGACTTCCCCGCACCATTTATTGGGAGGGCAATACCCCGACCTGGAAATCTGGGCTGATATATTGCGGAGCTTGCGGTCAGCACTTGACGAGTCGTGGAGTAGGGGTCGGAGTTAGTTATGAGAGGTGGTGCGATCGCGAAGTTGCTCTACTTGGAAGTATGGATGGATTGGATCCTGCCCCCGTCCCTGAGTACATGCCCCTACGTGCTGCGGCTCATTCCAGGGACGAATGCTTTTATGTGTTCAGACACAGCATATGTGGACAAGCAAACGGAGCAATGGAGGGCCTGTGATACTCTGGTTTACCCATTGACTTGGCCCTTTCGACGCGGCGACACCCAGTGGCTCTGCCGTGTCTCCAACAGTACTGCAGCTCGTCGAATGCACTCCTGCGATGGTACGCTGTGCATTCGTGACGTATGCAGTGGCCGAGCTACGGTAGGTACAGCATCTCAGACGCAGGAACTGGCAAGAGGCTGGCCAACAAGGAGCGGTAAAGCAACAGGCGGCCGGGAATGACGCTGATGTGGAAGCAGGATCGTGAAGCTTGGGGCGACATCCGGATGGGGCCACCATGCAAACCCCGCATGCCTGGGATACGAATCTGTGCCAAGGGAGCCTCGCTACAATCACGTGAGCGTTCCTCTCACTCAGGCACCTTCTGCATTGGGGAAGAAGCTTGGACCATGGCGTGTAGATCAGAAGGTAAATATATTATCGTACGTCATTGGACGTTCCTTCAGCTAGAATCACAATCATTATGCTGTGCGCTCGTGGGGAGCACAACGCGAGAGTGCAGGAGCTCGTGCGCCGTATTATAAAACCCTTGGAAACCTCTCCGCATGCCTGTCTCAGCCTTGTGTTCGTCTGTTGACCGCTTCCATAATGATATCCGTTTGCATATAGTAGAAGTTAAACGATGCTCTGCGCATAAAATGGAACCTTCCTCTTCTAGTTGTGAGCGAGTCTCGGCACAAACAGTCTGGAGTACTCCGCGAGCAGCTCTGCGCTCTCTTCCATCCGGGTGGATGTCTAGCTAAGCTCCCACGACGGGCCGCGCGTCGGAGCCATGTAACGGAAGGTATACCACTTGGAGCATAAACCTCAGATCTTTCCGCCCGTTACACGCTAGTAGGAGTCAGCGCGAGCTACCCCACGTACTCATTAGCTCCACGCTACGGAAGTAGCAAACGCGGCCTGTGCCATCTACCGGTACTTTGCACCGCTGAGCTTGATGGGCTCGGAGATCTGTCTGACTCCGGCGTTATGGGTGTTTTAAAGGATCGCGGCGAAACCGGTGAGACTGGTGAAAGAGGCGGTGATGTCTCATATCTCGTCGTGGTTGGAGGCGGCGATACATCATATCTCGTTCTGATTGGGGGCGGTGATACATCGTATCTCGTCGTCACTGGAGGCGGTATCGGCCTTTTCGAAAACGATGTCCACGTCATATCGTCATCGACCTCCGAGATTCCCGACAGCGTCGATCGGTCAGAATAAGAATTGAGGATAGATGACACACGTACAGTGGACATTGACTGACGAATGGTATCGGCATCCGAAGATGTTGACGAGGTAGAAGAGCTCGAAATGGAAGAAGAGCGGAACGAAGATGTCCATCCTCCATCTGAACCTGATCTCGAGGATGCCGCAGGGCCCATGTCTTGATGGTGCACACCACAGTGTATCTCAGCCATTGGTGTGTAGGTGAGCAAGATATCGAGGACTCGTGCCCGAACCTCTCTTGCGCTCGGGCGCATGTGCGGATTTCTGCTAAGCATGCTTCGGACAAGAGCTAGAATAGGAGGCACTGCTCCAAACTCTTCGTGTTCAAAAGTCGATGCAGACTCTTCGAGGAGTTTCATCCATGACTCGATCTTATCCATGTTGGCATGATACGATGAGTCTGTGCGTACATTCTGCCCTCCAATATTCACCTTCTCCTTTTGCTTGGTAGACCTATGCTTGACGAAGTCGGTGGGCTTCTTTTTCAGCATGAACGTTATGATTTCAACAAAGACACATCCAAGCGAATATATATCTGCCTGCTCCGTCTCATGCACCCGCGACCTCGGGCGCTGTACTGGCTGCTTGGATCTCCTGAACCCGAAATTGAAGCCGGTGAACTCGTTCGGTGGAGGCTTTGACAGCTTCTGACGCGAGGTGCCGCTGTTTGAAGACCCTGACGAGCTCTTACTTGCAATGGAAGGCTTCCGCCGTGTACCGACTACAGGCGGAGGGGCCGCAATCTCGGGTTCGACTGGATTGGTTATGTTCTGTGTCTCTGCTGCGCTGTAGACGTAGGCATCCATTGGATCTGGCTTCTTGTCTCGCTGAAATGTTGACAAACTTGCAATATCGCTGAATGCTATATTATTACGATCATCTATAAGTATATTCGAGGGTCGAATGGCAGAATGGCAGAAGCCGTTGCGGTGTAGCGTTGCGACGGCATCCGTCAGGCAAAGCAGCCAGTTGAGGCACAGCTGTCTCCGCTCGGGCTTGGGAAGCTTCTGATACTGTGGGGGGTTTCGGTGGTCGATGAAAGTCTTCAGGGTGTGCTGGCCTACGAAATTGGTCAAAGTATAACCGAACCCTTTTGACGTGTACGACGCCCAAACCGGCGCAATGTGCTCGTGTTCCACCATCTGCGCGCTTTCCACATCCATGATGTAGTCCTCTTCGAATGCAAACGTAGATTCTGCATTGCCCAGTGCAAATTTCCTTCGGACGTACACTTCGTGAGGCTTCTTGGGCAAGTGCACCCGTGACCATTGTTGTAGGCTGACGGCGGGCGGCAGTCCCATGACATATTCCAAGGGTATCTGCTCGTTGGATGCGTAGTCGACGTGTACGCCGGGCCCCAAGACTCGGAGCAAGAAGGAGAACTGCGTCTGGTAGAAGCGCGCATTGGCCTGGTCGTCTCGTCTGTTGGTCAAAGCAAGCTGCTCGATGTCCTCCATGGACAAGGGAAGATCGTCATCATCCCAGCTCTTTTCGACAACGGCGAATATCCTATCTGATTCGCCAATCTCGACCAGGATGAGGAACAGGCGCCTTGCCTTTTGCAAGATCCATTCGAGGTAGGTGTCGTCGGTGAGGTCTCCAAAGCCGACGGGCCGGTTGAGCCACTCGCGCTCGCGGGGCTGCAGCCTCGAGTTGACAAAGTCCTGGTTCACCTTCTCGTCGATGCGCTCCTCGGTCCACCATATCTGCTGGAGGGCATATTGCGGGGTAACGAGCGAGTGGCCGCCGTAGCCGTAGATCAAGGCGTTGAGGGCGACGGTCTGATCGTTGACCACGTTGTTCAGGGTCCGCGCCGTCATGTCGCTAGGTGACAGTCTGGAAGTGCGCGCTATCCGGGGTGGTGCTCGCCTGTGTTCCTGGTCGAGGGCGTTCAGCGGAGGTCATGTCGGGTAGTGGAGAGGAGGTGGAATGACAAGGCGAGGGACAGCAGACGGGTTAAGGGTCAGCGGCACCCTGTAGCACAGAGGGCGTTGGTCGTGGCGAGCGGCAGAGGATTGGAAGAAGGCATGCTCCGGCTTCGCGGTGCTCCAGCGCCAAGCGGCCAATGGCAGGAGGTAGACGCGGCGGGTTCCAGCATGACGGCCGGCCGCGTTGCGCTTTGCCCAAGAATAAATCGCGAGCCATGTGAAGGCCCGGGGTGTTATCGTCAGCCAACAACCGAGACGGCGCACGCCAATGGCAAAGCGGAAAGGCGGTTCCCCGCCTCGCGGTCGGGGCGTCTGCCTGAAGGGTGGCGGCTAAAGATGTGATATGGCGACGTCCAGCGGGCGTCCAGACTGCCGCAGACTTCGCGACGTCGCACAGCATCGCCGTGGCCCGCAGCACGCCGGAGCATTTGGGCGGCGGCCGGGCTCAGGATCTGCTATCGCGCAATCCTGCAAATCTTCCTCGTCGAGGGCGTGCGTGTCGAGTCGTGTCGTGCGCTAGAGGCTGCACCCTGGGTCGACGAGATACGAGCGACGTGCCTTTTGCCGCAGCATGCTACAATCACGGTAACCGGCCCCAGGCCTGAGGCTGCTTCGTCCCCAACCCAACCTGACCGTACGGCACAGCTAATCTCGCGACGCGTCTGTGTAGCCTGACACCACGTCGTCCTCGTCCCCGTCCCCCCCCCACCTCCGCCTCAGCTGCCCGCCAGTGCCCGTCCGTCGTCGCCCATCGTCACCCGTCGCCCGTCGTCGCCATCGTCGTGTGTGTGTGTCGAGCCCAAAGCATGCGTCGAGGCTGCGAGCCCCGTTTTTCTGGCAGCTGTCTCCGACCCGTCTCAAGCGCGCGCCCCATCTCGCCTCATGCGCCACGCTGGCTTGCTCGCGACCCTCTGCCCCAACAGGCAGGTGATAAGCCTGGAAATCGTTGAGTGAGACATGGCTACCGGGACACGCTCTTATCCTGCGTGCGAGGTGAGCGGGAGAATTGTGAACGAACACGTGGTTCGACGCTAGCTCGGCCAGTCTGGGGTCATTCACAGGGAATGGGCCTCCTCAGGGTCCTGACTCTGCACCCATGGCGCTGGGCGTCGGTAGCGACTGATCGCATGCAGGGATCGCAAATATTCCTGACCGGCCCTAGAGGGAACCACCCCAAGAAACGCTCACCATCAACTGTTCTCCAAGAGGCGTAATCTCTGCATTCCTAGTGCTCCACGCTACCACGTCCCGTCCTGCATTCATCTCACCACCACCACCCGTCCATCATCACTAGCAAACCTCGCTTCCACACCACCACCCGTCCAGCACGTCTACACCACTAGCAAACCTTGCTCCGACCGACACCCCACACTACCAACGCTCCCACATCCCACTCTTCATGCCTTCCCCGACACAACAAGCACCACATCCTTATCAGCACCATTATCCCTCGTCACATCACCCACATCCTCTCCATTCGGCCACTCAATCGACCCCGCCCCCTCACTCGACACCCTCACACTCAGCCCCTTAAACGGCGCCCCATTGACAGCATCGAGATTATACCTAGTGTTCACAAGCGTCCGTCAGCAACAGCCGCCAAGCGGGGAGCTTACTCATCGCATATATATACACACACATATACATATACATATGCATATACGTATATGTATGTATGTATATATACCCAAAGCAGAACCACTCACCACACTCTATCCCCCGAAAGCGCATACGCAAGAATCTGAACCGGCGCGCTATCATACAGCCCGTTCTCATCCTTGGATAGCTTAATCGCCACGCCGGTAGTACTAGTGCTATTTCCAAAGCGGCCGACGTGTAGGGGCTCGGTCCACGCGCCGCCTATGTAGGTAGAAGGCATTAGTAACTTACGTAGAGCGTGAAGTACGGCACGAGGCTTGCAGAAGGAACGGAATGGAATGGGATGGGATGCAGGTAGTCTGATGGATGTGGGAATAGGGCTAGGCATTTCGATCCTGTAGACGGAAATATGCGTACCTGCTACCACAGTGATGCGGTTCCCGATCGGGGCGCCTAGTGCGTCGGGCACGACCCAGAGGTAGAACGGCTCGTGGCTTGTGTTTACGACGATGCTGGAGCCTGTTTTTGCGGCGGCGGCGGCTGAGGAGGCTAGAGCGAGGAAGAAGGCTGGTACGAGGCGCATGGTTGCGGGTGTGCTTTGGTTTAGCTGGGAGGCGTGCGCGATGCGTATACGTTGGCGACGAACGAGCCAGGTAGGTAGGTAGGTTTATAAGAGCTGCGCGGTGCCATCCTTGCGCGTGTGTACGCTGGTGCGCAGGTGTATGAATCCCTAGCAGCGTGCAACACGCCTTTTTAATTTCGCTGTGCTCCTTGCCGGCTGGATGGATGGATGGGCGGAGCGTGTTGCGCAGGGAGAGGCTTGAAGAGGCATGTTTCCTGGCGTGTGAGTAACGTGGGACCTGGGCGCTGGGTCGGCGGTACATGTATCACGGTGTGGAAAGCCTCTGGCCTGGCGAGGGAGAAGAGCGGCGTGCCGTAAACGTACAATGCTTGAGCTAAGAATGGCTATCCCTCTCTAGTATCTCACATCATCTATGCAAACTCTTGAACCCATGTTCACCCCAGATCAGCCAGCCTCCCTTGCCATCGGACGATCGAGAGAAGCTCTAGAAGTTGTCCGCGACGGGCCGCCCGAAGATGTCGTGCTGTGCGCCGTCTTCCCATCCGCACTTCTTGTTGTAGCCCGGGCTGACACCTTCTGCCGTCTCGATGTTGTTTCCGGTCTGCTGGTTCCAGGCGATCATCTGCTTGGCACCCTTTACACACTTGGAAGCATCATCAGCGCAGTAGACGGGTGCTTTGGCCTGTGCAACAGGTGTCTGGGACTGAGCGTTCGTAACCTTGCATTTGTACGGCTGCATGTACCTGTTTGAAGTCAGCACGTGACACCTAAGAGCATGATGAAGGAAAGACGTGGACGCAGGGCTTCTTACATGTTGGGCTGGCCACAGCCATCAGGGACCCACAACCACGCACAGTGGCAGCCCTCCTCAGGACACGCCGGCAGATCCGGGACCTGGTACTTCGCGATTCTCTTCCACGGCGTCTCCTTCAGCGTGGTAAACACGACGAGGTTCTCCAACGTCACCTTCTTGATGTCGCTCTCGTAGCTGATTGCCCAGGCCGTCCCCGCCGCGTTCGACTGGTTGTACGCATGCATGGCGCCATCCTCGAGACACGCACTTCCAGGGCCCTCCCATGAGTTCCAGTCATCGTCGTGCTCATGACCGTCCGGCCAGGCCGAAGCATTTCTGCCATTGTCGGTGAGCGTCGTCTGGCCACGGTTGTGTGCTAGTTCGACGGTGAACTCGCCGTTGGCAGGGAGCTCGAGGAACTCTCCGGCGGGCGGAGGCGCGAGGTCACAGCCACGGTCGTGCTGGAACCACCACTGATCTTGAGGTAAGTTATAGAGGGGGTTGACGGCGTCGGCGGTATTGACGTTCTCATGGTTGGGATCGGGTCCGCCTTTGCAGTACATGCCCTTGGCCCATGCGGCTGTATGGGCGGATGCGAGACTAACGAGCGTCGCGGTGAAAAGGGTTGTGCGAAGCATGGTGGATATGTTCAGGAAAGACTGAAGTTTTGACGAGCGAGGGTGATTGAATAAAGGAAAATGAGCAAAGGAATAAGACTAAAAGGAAAAGATGCTGAAGACTGATGTAGTGGAAAGCAAGATGGAGATTGGCTTTGTGCGAGAACTGATCGCTGTTCATATACTTCACGTTCGTGATTAGCATCAGCAAGACTCCGCAACAAGCATCCGTGGAAGTGAAGTCTCGAGCACGGATAATCGGTCATTCTCAGTGAAACGCCAGAAAGAGCGTATACGAAGAGAAGCACTAGGTCGAATATGTTCCTGATTTGTGCTACTGGGCGGAGTTGGTAGAGAAGTGGATGTAAGAGGCCGGAGCTACTCTCCATGCGGCGATGAATAAGCCAAAGTACCGGGGCCAGTGTCGCCAGCGTCTCGGGAAGATGAGATGCTGATGTGCCTGGTGATCGGGACCGAATTGTACTTGCAGTCATCAGCTGAAGTAGGCATTCACTGGTGGTTAGCGGTGACGGACGCTGGCTCGTTTGTAGCACCATGAGAAGTTTTCCTGTGTTTAGCCAACGTAAAGAGACGCTTGTGCTTCGCCTTCAAGTGCTTGCGAAATATTCGTCGATGCAATGCAAGTCTCATGATAATCTGTGGGTATGATGCGTCTTTTGAGGCAGTAAGGTGAGCGACCGGCTGGTCGCGCTCAAGCTGATGCATCATACATTCCAGTACCGATGTCCTACAGTATCATGCTCCAAGAAGAGTAAGAAGTTATTACCGAGCACTATAAAATTGCGAGAAATGGATTGAGTGCGGTTTATTGCGCATGTCCACGCAGGAATAATTGCAGCAGGGACGGGGCTAAGAATAGCGCGTTGCGGGGACAGGCATGACATTCCGTCCGCGGGAGGCGGCGACCCACGAATCGCTACGCCTGGATGCGAGCCTCGCCCAACCTTCAATCACAAATGTCAATGCCCTGCGAACGCGCTTCTTTTGCGTTCGACAGTCAACTTCCCCTCTTGGGCCATTTCCTGTACCGTTTTCCTTCCTAGGGATCCAGTAGAAACGGCCACACAGCGACGATGGCATCCCCGATGGTCGAGGGTCGGGTCGAACCTCACAAGAAAGCCCACTTTGCACTACATATCAGCGACGCAATTGCGGACGGAGAGGTGGGAGATTACACCAGCGTAAAATGTAACACTCATCCCATGTCCTTGCCTTCCTTTCGTCCGGTCTCCCTTGCGACGAGTGCCTTGCTGACCCGACCATCGCCAGACAATCACAAGCCCGCCCAGACGACGTCCAAGCGAAGAACCACCTTGGCTTCCACCTCGGCGAAAAACTACAAGCTCACGCTCGAGGACGACAAAGCAGGCGACAAAAAAGATGTCTTCGTATTCACGGGGCAGAAGACAGTGCCCAAGAAGTCGTACATCCTGTTGTTCGACCCGAGCTCGCAGAAAGCAACCCTAGAACCGCTCTCTTCTACGTACACATTCAACATCGCCTCCAAAAATGGCTCGGACATTTCCTCCACACACTCAAAGATATACCCACGCAAGCAGAAAGATGAAGTTCTAGATGAAGCGGCGGCAGACGACCTCTTCGGCGAAGACGCAGGCGAGAACGGCGACGGCGACGCCGACTCCAACAATCCCTTCGACTTCCGCCATTTCCTCGACGCAGAGAAGATAAAGCAAGGCGATGAGTCAGAATATGCATCTGTATCTTCGCCAGACTATCGCGCAGGCACAGGTTCCGCAATGAACACACCCCAAATCACAGCACGCAAACCCGCTGCCACTACTTCAAAGCCAAAAGCACCTGCACAAGCCGCGCCGAAACCGAAAAAACGGAAGTCGCCAGAGCCTCAAAGCGCACCGCAAAAGAAGGCCTTACCCAAAAAGCAAGCCCCGCCGCCCACAGTACGCCTCGAGCGTCGCGCGACCGACAACAAGCCCGCACGCAAAGCCGCCGCACCACCATCTTCGAAGATCAAATCTGCAGAAATCGTCCACTCATCAGACGAGTCGGACGCCGATGCCGATGGAGAAGGCGAGCCAGACAATGGGTCTTCTCCGCCCGCCCAACGCTCTCCTTCGCCGCCGCCCCGCCATGCTTCCCCCGAATCAGACGAGGACGAGGAAATGGAAGACGTGGGCATCACGCCTGCTCACGAGCCAGAAGGAGAATCGCAGCCGTCGAGGTCCCGCGGCGGGGCTCTCGCCTCGCTTGGCCTTGGCCAGAGCATCGGCATGGGCTATCACAATTCGCCGTCCGGCGGTCCAATATCTCTCGCCAGCGCAGCGAGCAGTGTGCAAGGTTCGCCGGAGCCTCACACGCTCACACCGCACAAATCGCGGATAAGGCACCAAGCGGATGACGGGGTTATCGATTTTGGAGACCTTGGGGGAGGCGCAAGGAGCGATGATGAGGATGAAGATGCTGAGGATGTTAACGCATATGGTGAAGATGATAGGGATGTGGACTCGATACACCTGGGCAGTCCGGCGCAGCAGCAGCCGGCTGGCGGCGGCATATCGCTAGAACCTGAGATGGATGTAGACGGTGATGCGGAAGAAGAAGAGGAAGAAGATCCGCTACTGAAGGAAATGATGGAGGGACTTGCTGGTGGGGACAGCAGCGAGGAAAGCGAAGAGGAGTGATATCAGTTTGTCTGTAATGGCTCATTGGCGACGGCGCAAGCACACGTTTTTAGAATACCCATTTACCGTTTAGATATTTCTTGTATATGATTAGTAGTTCACGACTTCCTAGAACGACTATGAATCAAGACTTTGGACCAACAACGGCCGCACTATACGGTTAGTCGCACGTTGATTAAAGTTAGAGCACGACAGGATGGGCACAGCATGGAAGAAAAGTCATGGTATTCCAGGAAGGGGCGCCAGCTCAAGAACGACCCGATCTACCAGCACAGGGCTTTCCCTCGTCCCACAAAGAGTCCGAGTATCTTTCCCTCGTAAGTGCAAGGCATTGATACACTTCCAGCAATCCCGCTCATCTCCAGTGTTTGTGATGTTTTTGATTGAACTTGTTGGTGTTGTTAGATCCATGACATCCGTTACATTTTCCGACCCATGCTCCTACTCCGAAACGACAATATCGAGGTATCTGCTAAGAGAGGGTATGGGAAGAGAGGTGTTGCAGGAGACGCGCAAAACAGCATCTACCAGTTGGTGTTGGCAGCCTCACCAGCGGGAGCCTCAGCACCCCAGCTCTCGTTGCCAGTCTGCGCAGCAGTGCCGGAAGCAGCCCAGTCAGCGGCATCAGCGTCCCAGCTGCCACCGGCAGGGTTGGCGGCCTGAGCAGTGAAAGCAGCACCGGCGCTAGCACCGGAGACCTCCCACTCGCTGGTGAAACCAGCCTCAACGGGGCCAGTGCCGACCTCGTCAGCGCCGGGAACCTTAGCCTCCTCAACAGCGGCGGAGTCCTTGTTCTCCTCAGCCTCAGGGTCGCGGTAGAAGTACAAGTCGGTCATGACGTCCCACTCGGTCTCGCGGTTGGCGAGGGTTCCGCGAAGGCGGAGGACCTCACGGGCAAGCATCCACCAGATGAGACCGATGGCGTGGCGGCCCTTGTTGTTGGTGGGGATGGCAACGTCGACGAACTCGGTAGGAGAGTCAGTGTCGCAGAGGGCCTGAACCGATTAGCATCTCGTCTTAGCGCAAGAGTCAAAAACATACAATGACGGGAAGGTTGACGTAGGAAGCCTCCTTGATAGCCTGAGCGTCGGTGCGGGGGTCGGTGACGATGATCAAGCGCGGCTCCTTGAAAGAGCGGGTGATGTAGTTGGTGAAGTTACCGGGGGTGAAACGACCGGCAATGGCGACAGCACCAGTGTGGGCAGCGAACTTGAGGACGGCACGCTGGCCGTAGGGACGGGCAGAGATAACGCAGACTATACAATGTTAAACCACAACCTCTAATATTCGCACTGGATATTTTCTGCCACTGGAGCGGGGCATTCCAGGTGCTCAGAAGTTCGAGCTACGTACTGTCGGCGGGGTTGTCAATGGCGACGATGATGCGCGCAGCGAGCACGATCTTCTCCCAGGTCTTGCCAATGTTGATGACGTTGATACCGTCAGGGCGCGTCTTCCACAGGTACGGCTCCATGTGCACCTGGAGGTTCTTGGAACCAAGGTGGCACTGGGCAGCGAGGAGCATCTCGATGTCCTGCGACGTCGGGTTGAAGACAGCGGGAAGGTTGGAGGGAGCCATCTTGAAGAATTGGCGGTCGAAGCGGCTGCTGTCGTAAAGTTGTTGTGGATGTTAGACGTGATTGAAGAAATTCCTAAGTTCGCGATGTGATGGACGATATTCGAGTGGGCAATCTAACCATGTTGGGAAAGGTGACGGGTGTCGGATTATCCTCCCTTCCGGGCAAGTTTTGGAAACAACGAACGACGGAAGCGGAGAGAGGCATGCATCGCCCATAATGCCGCCACGAATACCCATTGCGCCGTGCCTTCGGGCATCAAAGGGTAAGTAAATCTCTTTTGATGCCACACTCTCTGCTGATTACGACGTAGCACCCTTCCCTGCGACTCAATTCACGCTCCCTTTCCGCCCCTTCTCTGCAACCGCCGCGCCGAACAAGAAGCACCAAAGCCATGACCCATACATTGTCGCACAAAAGAACCGCAAAAAGGCGGCCAATCTTTCCCGCCGTGCGGATCTGGAAGCTGCTCGAGTGGCATCATTGGGCGATCCGGTCCGCGGAAACTCAACGCCGTTCGTGGAGTCGTTCGCTACCGCATCCCCTCTCCAATGGGAAGAAGGAAAGAAGATACCTCAAGATAAAAGGCATCTCAACTATGCATTCGATCCTGAATCTGTAGAGGCTCAGCTAGAGGAGAGCAGGAAGATTGCCGTACCATTGGATGAGACGAAGCCGAAAACGGCTGCTAGTCCGGCAGGCCCGCTCGGAATTAACTATGGGCGGTCGCAAGAAGCAGCTCCTACACTGTCTAAGGAGGAGATCGAAGCTCAACGCGCGAAGGATCATCAGCGTGCTACTGAAGCCATCAAACGTATTACAGCCCTCGGGAACTCTAGCTCCAAAGACAGAATGCGCGTCAACATTGCGCGATGCGTCAGTACCTTTGGCCGTCATAATACCGATGCGATTTTCCCGCCCCGTGCGCCGCCGCTACACGCTGTCAATGACAAGGGACCGCACCCCGTTCGCCCCGAGACGAACGCCCAGGAAATGGCGAAGCGCATCGGTGCTGATACGGGCTCGTCGGAGGTTCAAATTGCTATCCTGACAGCGAAGATCAAGACGCTGGCGGACTTCCTCCAGACCAGAGGCAAGGGCGACAAGCACAACAAGAGGAACCTGAGGTTGTTGGTGCACAGGCGACAGAAGCTGCTGCAATACCTGAGAAGAAAGGAACGTGGTGGACCGAGATGGCAACATTGCATTGAAACACTAGGATTGACTGAGGGAACCTGGAGGGGCGAGATCAGCCTGTAGGATATTGCGTGGAAGAGGAAATACCTGTAGATTCTGTATATTCACCTGTACGACATACAATCAGAGCATTGAGCGTTATTTTCCCACGCCGGCCGAGCTTGGTTACACTTATGATGCAGTTAATGTGTGTATCATTCTAGTATTCGAGAGCATGCTCGCACGTAATTGAAATGTGTAAGAAAACTAATACCACTCAAAGCTCGAACGAACATTCGATCGATATCAAAAGCAACCGTTTTCCCATTAGGACATCAATAGTAAGATACTGTAGGTCTATGTATTTCATGTCAAGGTTATCTTGTCGGATATATTGTTGTGAGAGTGTGAAAACAGTTCGCCCCTTGCACGAGCCCGCGATATTTCTTGCTCAAGGTGCAGTTACAAGACCTGAACAGGTCACAATGAGCCCTTTCGAAATATGTTCAAATATCATTGACTGATTTGCTGCCGACCATTAAACTCGGCGCTCATTCGTAATGATTAGTTCGTCAATTGTAACCGTGACAAGTGCTATATAAGTCATGTTAAACGCAGCACGAGTACATAGTAGCGTACTAATATGAAGTATCATTCCTAGTGATGGCAAACGGTTTTCATCAATGGCACTCATTCAACGTCATATCCATTCGTAACTCTAAAAGGTCGGGATGAAGGGGTTATCCTTCCCCACGCGGTCTATTGATAATCTAGCAACCCCTTTTCGCAACTCTCTTAAAGCCTTGCTTCTCAACCTGTGCTTGTGCCGCTGCGATAGTAGCGTCCGCGTTCGGGTCCACAAAACCACACCCGTTCTTGCCATTCTGGAACTGTGCTGCCTCCGCGCTGCAAACGCCTACACCTGAGGCATCAGCGCAGCACGCAGAGCTGCAGTCTGCATCGGCGACGCATCCACCAGTGATGAATTGGGCACCGTTGCCTGCGCCGACGTTTTTGGCACCTGCCACATTGGGTGTAATCTGGGCGAAAGAAATAGTGGCGACTATATTTGAGTCAGTATTATGAACACAAAAAATGAGAATCAGAAGCGTACAGGCCAAAATGGTAGCGAGAGTAAAACGCATTTTGAAAATGGTGATGGCGATGCGTGGAGAATGGATATAAAACTTTTGAATATATTAAAATAATAGTTTGAATGAACGACGCCGGGTCGGTATTGCAGTCACAGACGCAAGAAAGAATGTTAGTTACAGTGGATACCTCATTCCGAAGGCATCTCCCAGCCCTTATATGTCGCTCGAATACCAGTCCAATGCTCTTCTCCCTGAGAGTCCGCCATCCATAATTTACCCTTCATGTCAAGCCTTACAAGAAACGTGTGATCAGCTTTTGACCCCATCGCAACGGGCTCAGCTTGACATGTCCAAGCCAACATTGGTAGCACAAGACGTTGCAGAGCGCACCGCATGTAGTTATCCTGCGTTTCGATAGCGTGCCTGATAATTAGGCAGAATATGGGCAAGCAATGCGGAGCAGTCCTTAGCCAATCATGAGATCGGGCGCGTGGCGCATGATCCATGCGGTGATGTTGCATTTGGTGTTTCGTGTGGTGATGTGCCGAATCGCATAGTACTCAATCGAGTTGTAACATGACTCATTTACCTACTGATTCATCTGACGTAGGTCAGGATATGTTCGCGCTGTCCTCGTTTTGTGGGTGTTCTATTACCATGGACTAAGATGCCTACCGGAGACATCAGCTCAAAAAAACGTGAGAGAGATTGTGACGGTATATGGTATTGAGAGCTCTCAACAGTCTCATGAAAAGTGAATTATCGACCATAACAGCTAAACGTATTGATGCGGTATGTTGGAGATTTGATTGTGCCTTTGATCAATCGTGATTCTGAGAGTCGGAATGTATGTGAGGCGAAAGTGCTAGTCCAAAAATGGAAAAATTGTTATACACCCTCTTCATCTCGGGGCTCGGAGCAAGATAATCTCCACGCAATACGATTCCTGCTTCTGGGTATCACGCCAGGATATCTAGAATTGCAAATTCGTGATGATTCGACATATGTCGCCCCCACTAGCTTACGCAGACCGATTGCATGGATATAAGACAAACATTCGCGCCCTATGCATGTCATTACGTCAAAGATAACTTTTATAGTCTTCTCGGCGCTTTTAACATCGCAAGACAGTAGCTAAGTTTGGATTGAGGGCACCATGTCTTCCACGTTAACACCGCCATTATTCCTCGAACATTACCATCTTCGAACCAATCCCAAAATCACCCAGCATCTCATCGACCTCTGTAACGAAGCCTTCAGCCGTTCCCAGATAAACGACCCGGAGAAATGGATTTACCCGAAGCTACGCTTCACAGACGCGCAGCAGCTGCTTGCCGAATTTGCTGCCAGCAATAGCATTATGGCTGTCATACTGGACGAGTCAGAGACCGATGAAGATGCTATTGTTGAGGTTTCTGGCGATAACACAGATACCAAGAGAGGGAGATTGATAGCCTGTGCAGGCATTGTTCCCTGGAAAGGTGGATGGCAAAGCCAAGATCCAGGGGAGGAGAGGGGATGGGAGGTCAAGACTGTTTGTGTAGACAAAGGAGACAAGTATGCGAAGAAGGGACTGGCTATAAAGCTGGTGAAAACACTCGAAGAACTGGTCGTTGAGAATGAAAGAGAGGATTTGAGGATAGCGACAAAAGGATATTTGGAAGAGGTTCCCAAGAGTGAAGGGAGGCATACAGTAAATTTATGGATCATTACAGCAGAGTGTGTCAATGGAAACTATTGGCGTAAAAGAGGATTTGAAGAGGTCAGAAGGCAGACTTGTCGCGGCATCTGGGGATGCAAGACAAGCTTTGAAATGTTAACGCTGAAGCGGGAGGTGCATTTTCAGCTTTGACCGGAAGAAGTGTACATAAAACACTTTTTTTGTATCACTCCACCATATAGCTGATCAAATCAAGCGGCTTCACGATAAACCGACGTATATCCTTGTGTTGAGCTTATCTTCCGTTACTCAAAGTAGAACGATGTCAACAAATTCATTGTAAACATGCAAACGCCTCATATTTGCCTATATGACCTCAACAGCAAGATGAACTATCAGAACAAGCAGTATCGATGAATACCAGCAATTGTTCTCCGGTTTTGTTTTTTCCTCTAAAGAATCTAGAAAGTTTTTTTCGGACCGGGATCAACGAATGCCAAATCCCGAAAACGTTGCAATCATTCTATTTATCATTACGCATTTTCTCAGAGAAGATCAACCCCTACAAAAGTACGCATTATACCTTCACATAACCGTGAACATTGAGTCATTGGTAAACAGCGTGAAGGTCGTGTCTTTCTACCTCGAGCATGTAAGTCACAACAAACCTAATCAAGAACTCGCGTCTTCCCAGTTAGGCTCGAAAGCCGTTCAGACCCCTCCAGAGAGCTCGAAGAGCTCCAGGCGATACGATCCACAATTATTTCTGTCCCAGGTCCGTCACTTTTAGCAACCACGCGAGCTCTCAATTCTTCTCCAGACTTTTTCAGTTTAGCTGCAACCTCACTGTCACTTATGAGGGTTTCCCTGATGCCAACATCCCTTAGGTCAGTGGACTCTGCCATCTGAAAGAAGGCCGACCATGCGCTTCCTAGCAGTGTCAATTTAGTGCTCTGTACGAAAAGCATGGCGACTACCGCCATAACGAGGAAATGAGCGACAAGTATCCACATGAGTACCAAGAGACCAGAAGATTTTTGTGGATATAGGACAGAGGTATAGAAAGATACTTTTGCGGTGTCGTGTCCGTTGAATGCTGGGTACTGGTTGTAGTAATTGGTCATAGAAAGAACGGTGATAATTGACGACATAGCCCAAGCGAGCGAACCGCTGGCTGCCAGAGCACTGGTAAAAATAGCAGCCAATGCAGGATCCGCTGCAATGGCCTGGGATGGTCGCTTCGAAAACTTGTTAAAAACATTGACGAGTGGTTCTCCGGTAAGGAAAATAGTCCAATCTTGGGACAACGGGCTGTTGTTGCCGTCCATTGTGGCTGAACTACCAGAAGCATCACTCTGAACAAGTGGTCGTTGATTCATAGGCAACATGTCCCGATCGTTTGCTCTATACGAAGATGGTCTCTGCATAGTTAGAATGGCCCTCTGCCTCTTCGTGGTAGTTAAAGTCTTCGGAGATGGAATCAATTGATTCAGTATGTGTGAAGTGTTGTACGTTTTTGTGTGGTCATTCCAGGCGAGAGAAGGCTCTGTCCTGTTGTTTTCACTAGAAAGTTGTACACGCAGAATTGCTGCGTCCCATGCTGCAAAGCACAGAGCCAGGGAGACTCCTTGATCTGTTTGATTCGCGAAAGACATATTCTGCCATACCGAAGAGTTTCCTCTCATTTGTTCGTTGCTGATGTGATCCGGCCTATGATCAAAGCCTGCGATAACAAGAAACGCTGTTCCGTACGTCGTAGAGTCTTCGAACGGACTCCTGGCTGAGCGCATAGATCCAGTATATACGTCCCCGATCTGACAAAGAGAGTATTGCCCGATTCCCGGTGACGAGCAGTTGAAACTCGAGGTAAAGTTCTGTAATTGCGAGACCGCCTGGCTTGTGGCAGCGTTACCCGAGATCCGACTATAGAGTCTACGGCCTTTGAATCCTGTGACAGAAGGAGCTTGGCATAGAACTCTGGAGTCTAGAACCATTGTTTTACCAATAAAGGTATGCAAAGCCTGACGAGAGGCCACATCGGCATACGGCAAGAAGGCGCGAAGAAGGATCCCAGTGTCATCGATTCCTTCTCCAGTTTCGGAAGACATTTCAGAGAATTCTCCAAAAGCTGGGAATAATGGAGGGTTCGTTGTCCAAGCAGCGTCTCGTGGGATCAAAGCAACCGATGACAGGTTACACCCTAACATACTGCTTGCCGGCCTGCTGCAATTCTCGGTAGAATAGTGAAAACCAACTGGCAGTGTTGACTCAGTGCCCCTGCTGCTCAGGCTTCCAATCGCGAGATCGGAGAGCAGCAATGTCGAGCTGAATTGTAAAGCGCTCGCGCTCAGAAAGATCATCAGGCCAAGTCCCATCAATTTTCGTGTACCCATGTGCTTCTTAGATCTCCACATATCTTTCGTCATAGAAAATGTGATTGCCCATGGATCTGTCGCACCAGACCTCATAGGTGAGATCTCCGCTAAGCTGAATATGTTCACCCCAGCTCGAGACTCAAGCAGAAGTGAAGCAAGCATTGCAGCAGCGATTGATGCCTGTACATCGGTAAGAGTTCTCAAAAATAGTGCTGAGATGGAGACTGCCCTAGTGCACCAACTGTTGATCATAATTGATTTCCATGTGCCGTTGTTCTCCCCCGCAAACCATAGAAATACAAAGAACCCGCACAAAGCTAAGAGAATACTGGAACAAGCTGCAAGGATAAACAACGTTTTCTTTCCCATTCTTTCAACGTCAGATATCGAATTAGTCTCAGAATCGACTTCTGCGGATCGCAATTCTGCAGGTAAATGACTGCTACAATTGTTAAAATGTGCACACAAAGTCTTGTAAATGCGTTAACTGGTCATAATACGTACTTTTCCATCTGATTTGCCATTTTAGCCGATGAATTCCGATGAAAAAGCTTCCGCACTAGGAGCCAAGATCCAAAGCTAATGTAAATAACTACAATGAATGCAATCGCAGATCCTGCGAACACGTAAGTCGTCGGGTGCTGGTTCCCGGGTGGTTTGTTGTCTCGCCAAGATATCCAATCTTTATCCGTAAAGCCTGAAGTATAAGATGGAAGTACGCCAGCATTTGTCCCATTTGCTTGGAATTGACGGTAATAGTTGAACTGGACCGGGCTGTCCCAGAACGCCTCATCTAGTTCTTCTTGAATGCAACCTATCACATGGCCGAGGCACGGATTGTAGCTACAGCATCCTACAAACTGGTTCATCGTCGTAGGTTTGCCCACTTCTACACACGTGTAGTAATTTTGGCCACTTCGACACGAAAGGTCGGGAAACGCCCCATACCGGCTGGGGTCGAACAAAACCTGGGAAAGGTCTTCTTGAGCGCACCCACTCTCACACGGATTAAGCTTGCAGCAGCCCACAAACTGGCTCGTTCCTTCAGGACATGTGTGCCATTGCGCTCCTGTCCGAAGACAGGTCACTTCTGGGCCGAAATCAGATCTGGGGCTCACCGGAAACGGCTTCCAATCCCTCAGAACTGTAAAGCCCTTCATTTCGGAGTTGGATGTCTTGACCCAAGGCTATTACAACGCGGCGGCATGAGCTAACTGCACTCTGTAGTACGTTCGCAAGTACGAAGGTAAAAAATCACTCAGAAGTAAGATGGATTGTGCTGTAGTAGATGAGAAAATAGGGCTGGAGAATGGCTGAGATGATGCGTTTCAGTAGCGCAATTGGCACAAGGCTTTCATCTGGCTTTTAAGGTAGGTCGATCGCTTGTGGTTAATGCGCAGGAGAAGTCCGTAGCTGAAGGTAGATCTACAGCATATCTGACATGATAGGTTGCCTACTGGGGGCTGGATTGTAGAAAAGGCAATGATAGCCTCCACCGCCCAGTGGCTGAGCAGATAATGAAAAAGAACGCATATCAAGTACTTTGTAGTCTTCAGACCTTCATTACTCCTAACGTAAACACCTTTAGTCTAAATAATTTTACACTGTAACGAAAGGCTTTTAGTATACTATTAAATTTTTATTTTCTAGTTATCCTTGACTGTAGTAGTAGCAATATTGGTTAAAGTAAGTATACTTCCGTTGTCCACATGCTCTTGGCGTGCGTTCTTTTTCAGCCGCGTGGTGGCGTAGAGCTGCGAACGAGGCACAGAGCTGTCTACAGTGAGCTAAAGTTAGCCGCCGATAAATGTATAGCGATTGGATAAAAGGCCTAGGCTAACGGAGCTGCATGGTATGTGTTGATGCAGCTAACCGGTGAGCCTGGCCTTTCGGTAAGGCTCCTGTCAACCCAGCCTCGACACTTGCCGTGATCCTAGGCGTCAAGTCGTGACTACCCCTCCATCTTCTATTCGAATTGTTGAAATTGCGTCTTTTAAAAAAACCTACTTGAGAACACGGCAGCCCCGTTAGCATTATCCACTTGAAGACCATGCCCTACACTTTTGTGCTCCTTGTTCCCTTGTAACTCGCCTTAATAGTACAGTTATATTATGTTGTACCTAAGGGGTTGATTCTACATTATTTGCTATACAGTCCTATTAGTAGCCTCTACTATAGGATATACGGACCGTTGACAACCTTACCCACTTTGCGATCATTTGCACCTGTTGTGCCATTGGAACTCCCCAGTATTGCGAGTTTTTGGCTAGCAAAACGTTCGCCGACGACTGGGCAGGCAATCCAAGCTTCATACAACAGAGCACACCCCAAGTCACTGACGGAGACACAGTTAACAACCAGATACATATCTAACAACTCATTCAATGACCGGTTATCTAACTCTATCCCACTACAACTAATCCTTCACTTAGACGCCCCTACATACTACCCCTCTAATCTACTATTTCTTGATATCCCCACAACGCCACTCGACAGTCCTGCATCATCTACGCAGACACACTACCCACGTATTAGACGGCCCACTCAGTCAAAATAAGAGGGAGAATAGCACTCACGTGTACCAATTCAGATCCTGCCAGATCTGACTGTTGGTCACACACCCAATGTTTGTCGCCTCATCAACAAATGCATCGGGGTTCACAAAGCAAAGCTGCGCTCTTCCGCTGTAATCCTGAATGTAGTGCGCGAAGGATTTACAGCCGCTACCAACACCAGCAGCTATCACGTGTAAGCCCAGATTGACCTTTCCATCGCATGGGGGATGTATTTGTTCTGAGAGAATGGTACGTACTTTGGCACTTCTGCCAGCATGCGTCGAAGCTGGTCACGCTTGAGCGGTAGGGTCCGGAAGCACTTTCCGAGGCGCTTCTACGGGGCCAGCAGCTGTTGTCGCGGCTAGCGACTAAGGTGTAGGAGGCTGCGTGGGCAAGGGGGGCTGCGGCAAGGAGGCCGAGGGAGAGCGTGTTGAAGTGCATGGTTGCGGTGGGAGGTTTTGAAAGTGGATTTGAATTGAGGATGGGAATATGGACTATGAGGATTATTGGAGACCTATATATTCTGTCTATCCATGTTCAAGGCTTCATCGGTCTAACTGAAGGGTCGTTAGCATGAGGCACTCTCTTCGGCGTACGCGACGACGACGGCCACGTGACTGACCCTAGATTCCATGGTGAAGGGATAGTTATGCCGGCCATGTATGAACGGTAATTGTGGCCTCGGTATGTGTAGAGTGTGTTTGTGCCGCTACCGGTATCAGGCCTCCAAGACAAGGCTGGCAACCTGCCTGTTTCAGGAAATAACCGCTAGTGTGATATGTTCGGTGCTCTAAGGCAATCCGCACTGACGCAGTATCATGCCTGCTGAAACTAAATGTCAGTCCACCTTGTTTACCGCGCCAAGACTTAGATTTACTTGCACAGGCAATGATTCAATCAGTGGGACCAGACCCACTGTACGGCACAATGTTCTAAAGTCGGAATTTAGTACAAGTTCAGTATTTGGACGGTGCTATGATGTCGTTGTTGTACGTTGGCATAACTCGACCTCACAACGCTAATACGCGAATAGGAAGTTTACGGTATACATCGCGACCCACTTGCAACCACACCCTGCTTCAGCGATGCCCTGCCTACTACTCCAAGTTTGAGCATTCATACTTTCTTCGTAAGTTCTACCACAGCCTCCAAAGTATGGCACGGGAAAGCGGAAAAATTCTTGTATCGCTGCTCCGTCCGTTCTTCTGAGCTTAAGCAAAACACGCAGGACCACTCAAACCTTAGTACCTAATTAATGTAACATTGTGTATGTCACTGGTACAGGGCACGTAGAATTAGCGCCTTAGCGCTGGAAAAAGTAATATAGTACGATCCTCCAGACAGTTGCTCGAATATCTAATCCATTACAAACATTGCACAGCAGCAACTAAACTCCACTTTGATGCAGACTAAGTCCTGAGCCACCATCTCGTCACGCAAGCATTACGTTCACCAGGGCTCATTCTACACACCGTTATGAAAAGGAGCCTGATCTAGGAGAAACTACCCTAACAATTCTCCGACTCTGCCATAGAGTAATAGTAGCATTAACACCACAACCACCCCCGGACTTCCTGCTTTTCACCTCTCAGTATACTCCGAAAAGGGAAACCTTCTCGAGCAAAACCGTTATACTCAGGCCAAACACCAAGCCAAGTTCCGCCTCTCTTCCAAGAAATGAGCACCTCCTACAACCAAGCACTTACCCAGCCCCATCCGTTCTACAACAGTTCTATACAACTATCATGATTCCTCTTCCTCCTCGCTACTTCAGGTCAACGCCACTATAACCACGCACACGCTCACCTACACAGTCAAACCCAGCACAACCGCTCCAACCCCCACCGTACCCCTTGACGACACTCCCCTCGCTTCTCGCTCTTCAGCAAGAAAATCAGCCCGCCGATGACCCGTACCAAACATGTTCCACAAGTCACCATAGCCCCCGTCCACACGCCCAAGCGTCCAGTAGTCCTAGAGTCATCTCCCGTGCCATCTATACTTAATACCTTCGCTACTATATATTATCCACCTCTAAGCCCTCATGGTGGTAGCTCCTACTCATCACAAGAACCTTCACCCGCGAAGTCGGTTACATACACTACACTACAGGAACGTAGTCCTCGCTTCTCCATACATACAGCCACTCAATCAACCCCCCATATCCCGTCCCGTCAACACCACCAGCCCAGCATACTCCGCACCTCACACACATACCAAGAACTAGCACAACTCCATCATACAACACACCCAATTAATCAAAAACAGGCCAAGCTATCTACTACATCTCGATTTATTCCGTTTCATTACATTATCAATTTAGAAGGGGTATATACATAACGCGCTGCGCTGCGACGCTTCCATAGCCAACGCACGTACCCAAGAGATGATTAAAGAAAAAAGTAGAGAAAGGAAAAGAAAAGGTAGGGGAATTAGTATCCAGATCGTCAGTCACATGGCATGGTATCGAACTCCCTCCCTGCATCTCCCTCCTTCACATATCCAAACACATCTCCATCTCACCGGCGTGATATTTTACGCATCTCCCTAGTAAATAATCCTCTCCTCCCAAACCGGCGCCTCCCTCGCCTTGCCCTCCTCCTGTCCCCTCCAAACAACCTTATTCTTCTCATTAAAAAACGCCTGGTCGTCCGTGATCTCCAGCCCGGGAACCTCCTTCTTGGTGTCACGCACCTCGCGCGCAGAAATGCCCATGTCGTCGTGGACGATCCAGATGATGGGCGTCGGAGACGTGACGGCCGGGTTGAAGTAGGCGCGCTTTGCGATCTCCACGGGGAGCGGCTCCTGCGGGTGGTGGTAGAATTGGTCGAGCTTGGAGGAGAGCGTTTCTGTCGAGTTGCGCTCTGGGTTGATGAGTTTTTGGAGGAAGAGGGGGATTTTGGTTGGGCGGGGGGCGACGTTGGGAGTGGTGCGGTCGGCGGCGGGTGCGTCCTTTTCTGGGGTTGCGGCGTGGGCTAGGCCGTGCTCGAGTTCGGTGGTGGCGGGGGTGGGGTCTGTGTAGGCGACGCGGGCTTCGTGGTGGGCGAGGGCGGTGCGCAGACTGAGATGGCCGATGATGGTGAGGGCGAGGAGGACGCACTCGATTGCGAGGGGACCCGCGGCGGCGGTGTTGTCGGCTGTTGCGATGGCGAAGAGACCGATGAGACAGCCTTCAGAGAGGTACACGCCCGTGATGAGCTGGCGGAGGGCTCGCTGGTAAGCACCGCCTTGGGTGTCTATGTTGGTCTCGTAGCAGTAGAGGAAGTTGTAGCGGAAGGCGATGTAGATGAGGGAGAAGCCGACAGTTGCGAAACCTAGGACGAGAGGTGCAATGCCGCTATAAGTAAGTGCGATAACACCAAGGTTAACCCACTTGGGGAATTCTGAACCCCACGCAGGCGCAGAAAGGTTGACGAGTTTCTGCCAGATCTTCCGGGGAGTCTTGCCAGGAAGGATGCGGCCAAGCAGGACAATGCCGACGAAGCCGCCGATGTTGAGCAGGGTACCGGCGGCGGACGACAGACCGAAGAGAACAAAGTAGCTGATGTAGAAGTTCGATGCCTTGGGTAGGTTGTTGGACAGTACCGTAAGGACTGCGCCAGGGTTGTCGCGAACTTCTTGGATGACAGCAGTGGCAGCGCTGGCACATGTGGTGATCAAAAAGACCTGAATGACCTGGAAAGCAAAGTACCATGACTGTGTCTGCAACTCGACCTGGCTAACGGTAACCCAACCAGCAAGCCTGGCCATCACTGTATATGTTAGCTTTCATCGTTTCTTCAAATACTAGCGTGAGACTTACGTCGGCAAATGATAGGCACAAGCGCCATCAAGACTGCAAGCATGATAACGGGAAGTAGACCCGTCACCACACCGAGTATGACACTCGGAATATCGTTGATCCACTCGAGCCAGCTGAAGGTTTTGGTGAGGTAGTTGATGTTAGAGATAATACCGACGAAAGCGACAGGAATGGCGAAGAAGATGATGCCAGCGGAGACGAAGGCCGTTGCAGCAATCCATCTGATCCAGTGCTCAGCAGTGCCAATGCGCAGGTTACTCCAAACAACCTCCTGGGGGAGAACACCGAGCTGACGCGCAGACATCTTCGAGTTGGGCTTGGTCTTCCTCTTCTGCATCAGAAGCCAGGCATCTTGAGCCGACCTCTGCGTGTCGAATTCCAAGAACACAGCGCCGACCAAGTCAGCCTTGCCCTGCCAGTGGTTGTCCTGCTCGGCTTCGATCTGGGGAATGAGCTCGGCCAAGTGTTGGCGTCCATAGGTGATGGTGTCGACCTTCTTTCCGATGAGGAACTTGAGGCGGTGGGTGGGGCGATCCTTGGGGTTGCAGAAGTGATCCACGCCCTCTCCAGCCTTGTAAGCCTTCTTGCCCTTTTCCGTCTTGATACGGTTCTGGTTGGCATCGCGGGAGAGCTGGATCTCGCCAGCCTCGAGCTTCAATGCGGTGGCGTCCCGATCGTCAACCAGCTTCTGCAGCTCCTTGCAATTGGAGGCGACCCATGCGTGCTTGACGCCTGGGAAGAGCTCGAACAGGGTGGCCTGCGTGAGGTTCTTAGGGACGTTGGTGAAGAGGATGGTCTTGGAGGACAGGCGGCTGGCGCCCCAAGGAGAGCGTCGGTAGGCCTGGCGCAGATTGACGGTGTAGAAGGATTCACGGGCAATGATGATCATGACCAGACCCAGGAAGACGAAGGACACCAAGGCGTGGGCATAGTAGCGGTTCACGTTGACGACGTTGCTCATGGAGAGCAAGTTGAGCTGCTTCTTCCCCGCGCCGCCCGTCGCATTGATAGGGAACAGAATGGGCCACGTGATGACGCAACCCAGAAAGCAGAGGACAATGAGCAGCTTGAAAAAGCGCACAAAGAGGTAGCCGTCAATGGACTGGTGATCGAGGATGTACTCATCCTTGATGTGGCGGAAGTCTTTGATCCAGCCGAAAAGGCTGTCGCTCGGGGCGGGCGTCTTGCGCTGGTCGCCCAGGCTGTCGACGTAGGTGCGCGGGGCATAGAGCCTGCGGAAATAGCGGCGGAAGATCAAGAAGAGGGTGACGAAGATGAGGGCGGATATGGCGGTGGGAACGAGGGTCGAGACGAGGCCGGACAGCGAGTTGTCCTGTTCCTCGTCGCGGTTGGACCCTGCGACGCCGTCGTCCTAAGCGTGCTGTCAGCATGTTTGGCCGCAGGGGCACCGCCATGTTGTTTACTCACACGCGCAAAGAGGTGCACGAGGGCCATGGTCGCGCCCCGTCAAGAGGATTGTGGATTTCCTGGAGGGATTGTGTAGAATGTAGATTTTCGATAGGCGATCCGGGCGCAATTAAACAGGGCTTGAGCTGGCACAAGTATCCTCCTTTCTGGGCTGCCCCACGTCATTGCCAGGCGCCCACAACAGCAAAGCGCAGCAAAAGCGCCCGCCAGACACGCCAAAGTGCGGCCGCTAAAAGTCTCGGTCCGTCTTTCAGCTCGGCCTCCTCGTGCGTAGTTCGGGACCCTGGCTCAAGTGCTCGAAGTTTTCAGTCCCGTCGTCCTGCGCCCCAGCCTCGATGCGACGCAACCAACACTGGTCGGCAGCTCCGTCGCCCGGGCGGTGCTGCGAGAGAGGCCATCGTCAAGTCCCTGAGACGCGTGACACGAGGGCGTTTCGCGGAGCCTTCTCCGTGGGTGGTACGTGTGCGCGGCGGAGGAGATTGCACGACTGATTCAAGCATCCCAGCCCCTGACCAATGATCCCTGCGCCCATCGCGAGATATTGGATCTGCCTCCGATCTTGTCATGTTGGACGTGGTCTTCCAGGAAAACTATGTGCTGATCACAGGCAGGGGGAAGCGCTGCCGAGTCCCTAATGATGTCAAGCGTCTTGTGTGTTGCTGCTCGTGTGCGACTTGGTGCAGCTATTGCGCGGCTCAGAACAGGGAAACCTGGGAACACTGCAGCGTCCGTCTGCCTCTAAACCACTGTCGCGTCTGCAAGGAAATTGTGCCCTCTCACCAACAATCAATCTATCGCACAGTTTGTCCCATACGTTCTGTTGTTCATGGAGCAAGACCTCAGCGCGCTCAGCCTCACCGCTCGCTCGTCGCACACCCCTGTTCTCCTTCACGGTCTAGACCGCACCAGCCACAGTCTTTTCACTCGCAACACCATGTTCAATCTCTTGCTCTCCGCTTTCATGTCATTACTTTGCCGCTCGTCTGACCCAGCTTCGTAGTCATGCATTAGATTTGTTTTCAGCTTGTGGCACTTGTGCATTTCCAGATATTTGTATTTGCAAGTCCAATCACAGCCTGGCGAGGTATCTATCACCATGCACAGCCATCGCTCATATGCACTATGAAGATGGCTCCATGCACCGTCTCGATATCTGGATGCAAAACGCTAAAACGACAACACCTTATGATGGAGTCTTACACAGCCTCAGATTGCCACAACACCCGGTCTACGCCGATTCCACCACTACCTCTCCCGTAAACCACTGGAACTGATGCGTGAAAAAACGACCATCGTATCCGGTGCAAGTCACCATTCCCTTCCAATAAAAGGCACACGTAAAACCTCAACGGTCCCTTCTCAGCCGCACTACACATCCATTACCCCACCCTCCAACACTCCAATCCCAGTCCCATACACTCCACCCTTCCACCCACGATGACCTATCACGATATTCTAACGGTCCCAGCCAATGAAAACACTAAATAAATCTCAATGACACCAATTGACAAATCCGCTGAAGCTGATTACATAGTTTCTTAGCTAAGGACGGACAGCAGAGACAGTAAATGGTGTAGTGTAGTGGATGCGCATAGCACACTCAACGGACGTCTCAATTCCCACCTCGCCTCGCCTCGCCTCTACTCAGAACGAAAAGAGATAAATTGCTTGAACATGAACACAACACAACGCGAGGGAAACAGCTTTTTGCACTGAACGCATAGTATCGAAGTATAGCATAGCATGGCATGGCATATCATAAACCCTATCATAGTACCCAAAGCACAACACAGCACAATGTACATCAACACTAGCACACCAAACGGCAAAGAAACAGAGAGAGAAACGAACATTCGTTCAAAGCCAAGTCAAGTCAAGTCTATGCTCGCACCCGTCTCGCCTTGTGCGTTTGTGTGCAAGTGTAGGTAGATCAGACAGCACTTTCCTATCCTTTCCCATCCTTTCCTGTGCATCCCAACCTAACTGGGGCCATCCATCCGACCCCGTACCGCGCCCGATTTATCCATTCATCCATCCATACCTTAACGAAAAGCAAAGCAAAGTCTATACAATACAATACACATACGCCGCAACCCCAAACAAGAAGAGCAGGACTTACTTTACTTTACTTTACTTTACTATTAGAATTTACCTACGATTTACCCTCCTAGCCCTAGAAGCTAAAAGCCATAATTCCTCCTCGTGGTGCCCCGCGCGCGACGGCCGCCCCCACCACCAGGCCCAATATCGATGCTCTGCAGCTCCAGACTAAGCGCCATGTCCTCGCTGCCATGCTCAAGCGGGATCTTCGCCGGGATGGGCGGCGCAGCGGCGGAGTGCCGTCCGCCGCCGTAGGCAGGACTGCTTCCGTAGCCGCCCACGTTCTCGCGCTCGCGGAGGACGTTGCTTTGCGATGAGTGCGCGGACGGGGAGTCGTATGACATTGACATGGGGCGATCGCTGCGTCTGGTGCGTCCGCTCGAGGGAGAAGATGCGTTGCGGTCGGCTAGGACCAAGGCCCCGGCGTTCACGGAGGAATTGTAGTCGGTGAATTGGTGCCGAGAGGTCACCAGGGCAGTACTGGGGTTGCTGGCCGAGCCGAAAGTTGCATCGGTGGCGTCGCGAATGCGTTCTCGATCTGCTCGTTCTCTGCGGTACCGTTCTTCGCGCTGGGCAGCTGCTTCGAGGTCTCGTGCTCCGTTCAGAGCAGCCCGCGAACGGACCGGCCGCACTTTCTCTGTTCCTTTGCGCTCTGGCTCTGGCGCCCAGCTGTCAACAGGGAGATGGTCGGATGCATCGATGACACGACCACTAAACGTGACTATCTGGCCCTGGTCGTTCATCTCCATGCTGCTGCCAGGACGTTCCGGGTCTGACGAGGCAGGCTTAGCATTTGGATTGAAGACGTCGAAGCTGTCTGGATCGAAAGGCACCCCTGACAACCTTCGCTCTTGAATCCCATCTGACGAAGGAGGTGGACGAGGCGAAACCGACTTGCGGGTCGGCATGCTCCGCTGCGGCATGCGTGATGTTCGATCGTTGACCGGACTGTAAGCGTTCACGGGACTAACTGCAGGGCTGATAGCATGAGGCCTGACGAGCGCCAGATCCTGAGCAGGTGACCTACGTCGCGGCTCCTCTGGCGGTGGATGAGAGTAGTACTGCGACAGGTCGTCCGGTGGTGCAGATTGATGATGGGTCAGTGGATGCGGTCGTGAAGGTGCATCGTACTGCGGAGGAGTTCGATAATCCGGCTCTGATAGCTGCCTCGCACGTGGTGGGCTTTCATACGAAGGCGGCGGTGCCTGTTGAGCGCTAAAATCTCTGCTCTGCCGTGCATCAAGACCAGGAACTAGACTTGCTGGTATCATGGCAGTCTCATTCCGTAATGGTGAGGGCACCATGGTGTCCCGGGACACTGGTCGACTCGCCGGGTGTGGGTGGGTATAACGACGCTCTTGCGGAACTAGTTGTCCGTATTCATTTGCCCCGTAAGATTGTGGGGGTGAATCGTATCCATATTGGCTTGGTTCTTCCCTATACCGCGACGTATTCAATGGTGCGGGAGCATCACCGCGATAATCTTGAAGCTGCTGTGGTTGCGGCAGAGTGCTTGCGTCTTTCCTATGCACTGGCGGTGGTGGGGGAAGGTCGTCTTCGTCTTCTACTGTAGGCTGCATCGCGCTTGTCCTTCGGCCTTGCGATGGATACTGATGACTATACGGGCTTTGCGAGTCACTGTATCCGTTTGATGAATGGAACTGCTCGTGAGGTGCGACCTGCTCCTGGCTGCGAGAGTTCCTACTCAACCGCAGTGGCTCGACGTGGTACGAGGGATCCTGAAATACCTCCCTTTCATACTCATCAGGCTGCTGAGGTGTATGAGGATTCGAATATGCTGGCTCTGCATGATATGGGTCTGGTTGAATGGGCTCAGGCTCGTGCACATAATTGTGCTGAACTGCAGGCGCAGAGTATGAATGTGGTAGCTCGGGTGGAGGATTGTACGACCTTCGACGGGATGATCTGAAGTCGTCTTGTGACATGGTCCTATTCCCGGGATGCGGATCAATGGGCTGTACCTCGTATGGCTTGGGGGCAGCATACGACATGTCGAAGCTATTATCCTGGTACTGTGCTATGTTCGTGTTGGATGAACGCGGGTTCGGTGGCGGGGTTTGGTAGGCTTCGTGCTCAGTCGGTCGTGGTGCCGGTGGTTGTTGCTGTTGTTGTGGGGTGCGTTGCTTCGGCGGTGGCGTCTCACTCAAGGCGGAGGGACCCGGTACCGGTCTGCGAGGAGGCGTCTCTGCGTGACGGCTCGATCGTTGCTGCGTCGGCGTGTGCTCATTCGGTCTCTGACGAGGACTGCCATAGCTACGAGGGCCTGCCTGCATCCCTCGCAATCCACGCTGCTCGGGGGTGTGCACCGGAGAGGGCGATGCTCCCGTGGGATCAGAAGGGAGCGGCCTCCGCTTGACCGGCGTGCTTTCGCGTGGTCCGCCAACTGCTGGACTTCCCGCCGATCTTGTACTCTGTTGCTTCCTCTCCACCGGCGTCTTCTCCTCCTTGGGACGCGTGTCGTAGTATGTGAGCTCGATGCGGACCTCGCCCGCGTATTTACCCCTGCAGTTGAGGCCATGCCAGATATCGCTCTGGCCGCCGCCTGGGACAATGACGGCCTCGAGGCTCACCCACGTCTCTCCAATCAGCTCCGTCTTCTTGTCGTCGTTGAACACGGACACCTTGAGCTGGTGGTAGTCGGCCGAGTCGTGGACCGTGAATCGAAGTTCTTGATCCCTGCTTCGAGTCAGCGGGGGTTTCGTACGTGAGTCTATGGGGCATACCATCGTGGAGTCTGTCCACCGCGGCGGTCTGTGTTTGTCTTCTTTGCTTCCTTTCCCAGGCGAGCGGCGCAGTACGGGTCCTGCTTTCCCATGGACCGGCGGTTCGGCAGGTTCTTCGCGCGGTCGAAGATGGCGACGAGGGTGCCGATGATGGGGCCGTCGACGGTCATGTCGGAGTAGATTCCGGCGGTATGCTGCGCGCCCAGCGCCCCTGGTTTTACCAATTTCGTGGCTGCCATGTTGGATCTTCCTGTATCATGGGATCAGGGAGCGTTGCGGGCGAGAGCGAGCGAGAGTGAGAGTGCGGAGGGGTGGTGGAGCCGCGCAAGCAGCTGCGGTGAGCGTCGACGCGGTGCATGCGCTGCAATTGCAGGACGGCGCGGCGGGACAAAGAGCGACGGTGCCAAAAGAACGACTGCCTGCACAAAAGCGCGGCTATGATGCGGTTGGGCGCTTTTACTTTGTTCTGGGGGAGCTCGCCGTGTTTGTGTTGTTGCATACAATGTGGCTGGTTTCCCAGCCTCGCACCGCGGCCCCACCAATGGATCGCGTCAGATGCCCGCGCCGCGCCCCCAGATCTCCTCATAGCGCCCGATAGCAGGGCGTACCTTGCATTCGCCGAAACACAAGTCACTGCAAACCGCAAACGCCGTCCGGCACGCCCGGCGAGTCGACTGGGCAATTGGCTGTTCTCAGCTGCGATGGCTCCTCGCGTGTGCTCCTCCCGCGCGCAGCCTCGTGACGCGCGTATCCATGCATTACAACGCCATTATACGGACCCTTCGCTGCGCACAGCCCCGAGTACAATCCTTCGCTATCGTAACGAGCATGAGAGAAACATCTCATAAACAACGCGTCATTACATCGGCCAACATCGCATTCACCATTCCACGTCGCTGTGGTGGTCCCGTGGTTTGATTGCAAAAATTGGAACATGTCCTTCGATGACACCTGAAGACCACAATTATCGCGGTTGAAAGCGTCTTGCGTGCCGGGATACCGCGGCTCACAGTCGTACGATGTGACTTGTCTACGCCAAAGTCCAAGTTTGTATTGCTCCGGCATTGTCTGACCCCAGAGACAGCGTGGCTGGGAGTCATCACCGGAACCGATTCACCTCTGCGTACCGATCTTGATCGCGAAATTCCGTCGCCTATCCAATTTTCATCAACCTGTTTTATCTACTGTTGATGACTTGCTGGCCTCCGAGCTTTGGCAACGCGATAGAAGACTGCGCGCTTGCCGAGCCGGTCGGACATCTCTCGAATGGAACATGCGCATTCTTCGTCATTTCCTGGGGCTACTGGTATATTGAAGATTCATTCTCTGGAATCTATATGGATCAATGCTCCAATTTGGTGGTGCGCATACACCATGTTCAGCCCTAATGATCTAGATCGGTTACAGATGCTGCTACTAGTCCTGATGAAGCCATGAAACAGTTGATGTTCACGAATCGTTCTGTCGTTCACGATGGAATTACAGTAAAACTATAGATTCCGAAAGACCGCCTCAGAAAGAAATGCTCCCAGGCCTAACTAATAGCCTTCCCTCCTCGGCTTCGAAATAGAGACCAGGAAAAGAAGCTCCCTCTCGATCAACATCCCACCTCGTGAAGTTTTCCTCCATATCTATTTGCCAGTTCCTCGAGCGGACAACATGATGTTGATCTCAGGCTTTGCCAGCCTTCTAGAACACCAAAGCCAGGGTAAAAATAGTCAGCCAGTTGGACGTACAGGAAAAGTGTGGTTGGAATGTAAGGCGATCGCGCTATCAGCGCTCGCTACCCGTGCCAATCACGCCGAGTACGATTCTTCGCATCTCAGCCGCAATCCTGCGAAGCAGATTGGTACCGCCTTTTCTCTCATTGCATTTAACATTACAACTAGACTCGCTCATAAAATTCTCGCGAAATGATTTGCTGCAGCTTCTCGTCGCTACAGGTTGGTGGTCTACGACCCTGAAGTCAACCGGCTGTAAAGCGGCTCAAGGAGTCGAGGCTGCGCTATCGTCTCTTCATATATGCACGAGATATCGATTCGCCTAGCGACTTCCTATTTCCGCCTCTTCATGCTCGTGCTGAGCATCACCCGCGTCCTCGGATTTGGCCTTCTCGCATAAGCCATGCTTTTTCGACTCAAGGGTGCGTCGCTACGCCGCGTATTCTCCAGATTGCCAATCCAGCGTTATCTGCATATGAAGACAACGGTTGGTATTGAATTCGCTACGGCGGGACCGGCATCTTCAAATGCAAAAAATGTCGAATCACCGAGCATAACTTGGGATCCTTCTTCCTCTGCTGTGTACTTGTAGAAGCGTTGGTGTGTTGGTTTTCACGTCCTTCAGCCCTGCTGATGTCGCTCGCTTTTCGTCGATAATTTTTAATGTCACTCCATTATTGTTACGACCCATGCATACTAGAATATTCTTAGTCGCTAGCCTTTTGGCGCGCTGGCATTTCGCGTACGCTGTGCCCACATGGCCAGCGCCTACTGATGAGTTGGAAGATATACTTTTCCTCACCACGGGCTATCGATCACGAGGATTTGCGAACGCAGTCACGCCTTGCTCCAAAGGACTCTCATCAAGCCGAGTGACGGCAGCCGAATGGCTTCGGACCGCCTTCCATGATTCGATCAGTGGCAACGTCTACACTGGCGCTGGTGGCCTGGACGGCTCCATAGCATGGGAGCTCGACACGCTCGAGAACGAAGGAGTCTTTGCAGAAGATTCGGTAGCCGCCTGGGCACCCTATGTCTCCGACTTGACGTCCTTGGCCGATGTGATTGCTGCTGGGACGTACGCCCTCACACGTTCCTGCAGCAACATCAGCGTTGCGATTCGCGGAGGCCGCCTGGATGCATACGAAGCTGGACCTCTTGGATTTGTGCCTCAGCCTCAAAACGCCGTTAGCATCTTTCGAAACCAGTTCGCAAGGATGGGTCTTGACGATGCAGGCATGGTCCAATTTGTAGCCTGTGGACATACGATCGGTGGAGTTCACGCTGCGGATCACCCCGAAATCACTGATGATACTCTCGCAACTTTCGATTCCACTCCGCACTCTCTGGACAACAGCATCGCAGTCGAATATGTGTCAGGGTCGACAAACAATCCCCTGGTAGTTGGCAAATCCATAGCGAACAAGAGGAACTCCGATGCCAGAGTCTTCAGCGAAACAGACGACAATGCTACCATCAGTGCACTAGCTGCAGATCCCGAGCTCTTCGCAACCACATGCCAGTCTTTATTCCAGAAAATGATCGATCTGGTTCCATACGATGTCCAGCTTTCGGATCCAGTCACTCCCTACGAGGTGAAGCCATATGCATTGCAGCTGACGCTTCTCGATGGCGGCTCAAAGATTAGATTCACTGGCGACATTCGAGTTCGTACCACCTCAAATAGTGTTTCACAAGTGCAGCTCATATACACCGACCGTAATGGTGCGGTGAGTCAAACGCCCATCAGCACCACGCCCCAGGGTTCGGCTACAGGCTTCGACGACAGTTTTTCCTTCTTCAGTTTCTCCACGGATATTTCTGCAGACACATCTATTTCATCGTTTACAATTTCAGTCACGTATAGCGACGCCGAGCAGACATACGACAACAACGGATCCGGGTTTCCAGTGGAAGACGCCGTCATCTACCAGGCTCCACAGAGCTGCTTGGACGCTTCTGGGAAGCTGACGGTCGTTGCTGCTGTTCGTGGTAATCAAGCTGCGCCGAGTTTGCAGGCAATGATAAAAGTACCACAGGAAAGTCCGAACCCTGTGCCTTCGATTTCTACGACAAGAGTTCGTATGGCGACGCAGTCTGCTGTGGGCTCGTATCAGCTTTACGCGGCCGATTTGGGTTTTACGGGTGCTCAAGCGGATTCTGCAGTTTTTGGTGTATTTGCGGGGAGTGTTGGGGATACGAGGAAGGGGGTGAGCGGGTTACCCACTCGTTGTACGACGTTGGCGGTGTCGAGTCAGAGTTCTGGTCCATCAAGCGGTTTCGTCACATCTTCAAGTACTGTGCCGACGTCGATATCAACCGGAGGATCGAACTCAGGCGCACAAGTCTCAACTTCGTCCTCTCCCTCTGTCTCTCCAACACCAACGTCAAATGCAGATTTTACATATCAAGGATGCTACCTCGATCCTGTCAATCCCCGAGCGCTCTCAGGCAAGACCGCCTACGATGAAGAGATGACCATAGACGAATGTGCCGCTGCTTGTACGCAGTACCAATACTTTGGCCTAGAATATGCACGCGAATGCTACTGCGGCAACGCCATAGATTCCACCAGCACCGAGCAATCGGACACAGACTGCAACATGCCATGCGGCGGCAGCTCAACGCAACTCTGCGGCGCAGCTCACCGCCTCAGCCTCTACACCAACCAGAAGTACGCCGCACCCAGCATCGCGCAAATCGACGGATACACCTACCGCGGCTGCTACAGCGAAGGCACCACGACACGCGCACTCCTCGGCCCCAGCTTCAACGACCCCAACATGACCCCGAACCTCTGCGCCTCTCTCTGCAAAAGCTCAACCTACTTCGGCGTCGAATACAGCCAGTACGTTTCCCCTCTCTCCCCCTCCCGCCCCACGCACAAACCTAACCTAACCCAGAGAATGCTTCTGCGGCAGCACCCTCCAAGCCAGCAGCACGCCCCAACCTGCAACAGACTGCATCATGCTATGCAGCGGAAACCCAACCCAATACTGCGGCGGCCCCAACCGCCTGACCCTCTACGCCAACACCGCCGCGTCCCCACCCCCAGCCATACCCCCCTCCGTCGCAAACTACACCTACCAAGGCTGCTACACAGACAGCGTAACCGCTCGCATCCTGTCCGCAGAATATATCCCTGATTCCGCGCTCACGCTCGAGAAGTGCGCTGCGGCGTGTGAGGCGTACACGTTCTTTGGCGCGGAGTACGGCGCGGAGTGTTATTGTGGGGATGAACTGGGGAATGGGACGGCGAGGGTGGAGGATGAGGAGTGTGGGATGGGGTGTGCGGGGGATGCGGGGGCGTTTTGTGGGTCGGTGAATAGGTTGTCTTTGTTTGGGAGGGGGGAGGGGGTGTAGGTGGGTTTGGGGTGGGGTGGTGGGTGTTCTGAGGGTTGGGTTTTGTACGCTTGAGAGGTTGGTTGGTTGGTTATGTTTACTTCTGATAAGACACCTTTTTTTGTTTTATAAAGGTTTGGGTTTTGGGGAAGGAAGGCTGTGTGCTGGGAGATATGCGTGGGTGGTCTCGGTGTACTGATGTATGTCTCGAGAAGGCGTGTGAGAAGCTTGGGGGCTTGGGTTACCTCGTGTTAGATGATATATAGGTTATACTCTAATTTAGTTCTATTCACAGGACGTGCACCTTACGCATCGTTCAGACACTTCTCGCTTCGCCCTTCTTGCTGCCTTGGCGCTTGTCTTCATCATTCTTCTTCGTCGCGTCCTCTTCCAGCCGAGTCCTGCGAGTCTTTTGGAGCCAGAACGCTGGCACTGGTAGTCACTGACACGCGGGAAAACACCCGCGAAAGCCTTACCAGACCGTATCCGTGAGGATGGACCGAGCTTCTCGCACCAGTCGCAGTTGATAAACGTGAGGAAGGGCACGAGAAGTCGGAAATATCGTAAATGGGGACTCGTTGGTTCGGGACAGTGGGGGCGCTGGCATGAGACTCGTATGGAAAGGCATGTAGGAAATGACATTTATCGCCGTAGCTGCATCTACCGTGTGCGTAGTAACGGCATGGGTGCGTCTTGTAACCACGGGGGAACTCTCGAGAAACGTTTTGGGGGACTCCGCTGTCGTGCTGAAGTGTGGGTAGATCAGGAGGGGAGAGATTAGTAGATGAGATGTCGACATCTTATGATTATTCGGACTAGCTAGTAATCTACGGTGAAGATAAGTCACCTTAATGTTTTACAATCGGAAAGCAGATGGCCTACGAAGTTTCAAATACCGCCTCAAATTTTCGTGGAAGCTCAAAACACTGGATCTCGCTGAGCAGTTGAAGAAAAAAGAACGTCTCAGGGAGGTCAAAGTGCACGTTTTTCTGATTCGGAAGGGTTGGGCGCTGGATCTGATGTGTGATATTAGGCTCATGTTGCGAAGGAACAACAAGCAGTCGTGGAGGCCAATAGAATAGAAAGATCATTGTCATCAGGATTTCTAGATGTAGTCTTTACTCCAATACCCGGTCAGAGGACTACAACAAGCTGCGCTTCTACCATGAATCTGCAGACTAAATCTGTCTTGAGAAACCAGAGTCAGTCAAATCTAATTCCAAGGTCTCTCATAGCATGGCGAGTTGAATAGGTACAAGTAATAGAGCATGAATGTACGAAAGATTGATCCTAGCCTCGTTTCCATACGCTAAATACTCACGACGAAGATTGAGTTTGAGCAAGTAGAGATGAGAGATGTGTTTTTCACGGAATCTTTGATTCGAATTCAGATAATCTAGTCCGTAAACCATCAACGTGGTTCGCATATGAGTCTTGGGGCCAAGGTAAACTGACTTTATCAAGTCGGTCATACGCCGTCCCGCGTGACGAAAATAAGAAGCAGTCTCACGTGATGATGCCTGAGCTACGTCGCACAAGATGGGGTTCTGGGGATATCTTTCCAGGCAGCAGCTTACTCAGGACTTCTAAAACCTTGAAATGAACAAGATTATACCAATTTCGCTATCCTTAGCACACGCGGTGCAAGTGAAATGCTTGAAGAATGGCTAGCCAGTCATCCACCAATTGGTGTCATTCGTGGTGATCATCATCAAGTTCATCCACGTGAATATACGTGCGGTGACTCCGTGCTGCAAGATTGACCATTCAAGAGACTCTTTTGTATCCAGTAGGTTATCTTTTTCAGTGACAACAGCAGGCCATTACATCATCAACTCTCGAGAGTCATCGAAGGATTGGAACAGCAAGACCCATGCTTCCGGACGGCTGGATAAAATGTTCTAATGCAATCATCTGCAGATGGAAACGTCGCCGATCTCTTGGTTGTTAGTGTACCCGAAGGATAGTTTACCTGAACTGAGCCAATGACGTCCAAGCACAAAGTCGTCGAAGCACACGAACGATGCGCTGCTAGGTTGGTAATGATCTGCGTATGCAGGCCACAGCACGCTGTCGGGGAGATGTGAGTGCAATATAGGTTGCTTCAAAAGCTCGGGCAATGTTGGTTTATAGCGAGGCGACGGCAAGATTGCGAAGCGCGGATAACGCGCCACTGCAGTAATGGTATACTCATGATAGGCGCCTCCGCCGTTGATTTAGGCAGACCGGTTAGACGTAGACATCGATACGGTAGCGATGGATGATGGCGGTGTATGCAATTCGCTATGACGTGGAGACAAGCGCACAGAGGATGTTCAGGATCTAAACCACTTCTGGGCTAACTTAATTCATGCCTGAAGGCCGCTCCACGTGAGACAGCTTGCAGGACGCCATGGGGCCGTAGAAAGTTCCATGCGTCTTTCCATCCCACGTAGGTCCAATTTTGTCAATGCGCTGACAGGCTCGGCAGGGCGGAAACGATGTGTCGTTTATTAAAAGCAATCCTACGGTGCTTATAAAACATCCGTGCGCCGGGGACTATCACCACTCTCCAAAGTCCGACGCTGTCCACGCACCCACTCCCCATTTTCTGGCTGCCAACTGCGCGCCGCGAGCTTCCCTCAGTGGTCCTTCTGCATCCGGCAGGCCCACAGTCATTTCGAGCTTGTGATGCGAGCCAAGTTGTCTCCTGCTGCAGGCTCTCGCATCCTCTTGTTGCACACCTGCACATAAGCTGGACCTGTGCGCTAGGGCTGAATGTCGGTCGACTGTGCCACGATGAGATGAGTCGACGCTTAGGCAAACCCACATTTATCCCTAAAGAGCACGTCTTGCCAATAATTGGGTGGTACACATGTTCTAGAGACACTATCGGGCTTCTACAACGCCAGCCCTGCTAGTCGTCGGGATCACCCACAGGCCCAATGCCTGTTGTAACCGCCGCCTTATATCCTGAGCCCATAAGCGCAATTAAGCTCACACTGCCGGATCCTACACCTACCCCGCGGCGCACACCTCGTCCCGCGCTTCGATCCGAGCGCCTCACGCAGCATCTATCTAAAGCCCCATAAACCCCAGTGTCTGCGCTATTCACTTACGTCGAACTCGCTGGCCGTGTGGCCGGTGCGCAGCCATCACATGACCTGGAGAATCTAGCACTGTCGTCGACCGGGATCCTTATAGCGACGACATTCAACATGTATCATGGAATGAACGTCTTGGAGGCGAGGCGAACGGCCCCGATAGGAGATCGCGGCACCATAATCAACATCGTCTCCTGGTTACTGACAGTCGTTGCGATATGCGTCCTCACCGCAAGATTCACAATGAGATTGTCCATAAAGGATAAGACGCGTCGGTTCGGGTTGCATGATTTCTTCATTCTGCTCGCTTTTGTGAGTTTTACAAAACTGTATCTTGCAAACAAAGCACTAACTTGTATAGCTTTTTAGTGTCGCTCAAACTATCGCTGTGTCGGTAGAGTCAATACAGGCTTTGGGTCAGCACATGAGGGAGCTGAGCCCACACCAAAAGATAATCTTTCGGAAGGTAAGTTTCCTAATAATTTCAGTCAACTATTTGCCCTAATTCAGATAGACCGAGTATGCTGGTTGTATCCTTTATGTTGCCAACTTTGGCTGCGCTAGGATATCTCTTTGCTTGCTCATTAAAGACATTCTCCCTGGCTCCACAGCGCGTATTACGGCTCTCATTTTCGCAGCGTTCACAGCTCTCTGGACGTTCTCCGGTGTTCTTGTCGCTTCTTTTGCGTGCTCACTACCCAATCCATGGCAGTGGGGTGACGGCAAGAAATGCATCAACGTGGTTAGCTGGGTGAATTACGTCGGAAGCACGAACATTCTTGTTGAAATACTTCTTATTTTGATACCCCTTTGTATATGGAACGTTCGAACCTCCGCTGGTCGGCGTGTGTCTGTTTCTTTATCATTTTTATCTCGTTTAAGGTATGTACATTCCCAGCTAAAGTTCACCTTTGTCCACTGACAGGACCACAGCATCGTAGCCGCCGTTGGTGCGCAGCTACATTTCTTCAACGCACGCCACACCGGCGACCCCACTTACGATTCCTGGCCCACGACGCTCTGTACCCAGATCGCGCAGAACCTCTCTGTCATTACCGCTTGCCTTCCCAGCCTGCACCCTTTCATCGTGAAGATGCTTGCCGGCTCCATTAAGAGTGAGAGCATCAACAAGATTGCCTGGTCGAAGAAGGGCACAATATCATCGTTCTTCTGTAGACGGAGAATGTTCGACCCGATGTCCTCGCAGTCATCAACTATGCCGATCAAACAGGAGAAGGAAGAAGAGTATTGCGCACCGTTGGCAACTTATGGCCTGGATCGGGCATCTACACATCTTGTTTCGCCCCAATCGAACGGTTTTCCTACAAACATTGCGACACCGGCGGCCGACCCAGAACCGCCTAAAGATGTTTTCATGCGTAACGTCGAGATACCCAGCGTCTCACGCCAGTCTAGCCTCAGACGACCATCCACTATCCGTAATTCGAGGGGCATTCCTCAAATCCCAGAGATCCCCAAGTCGCTAGCCGAAGTAGGCGTCCTTCCACTGATAGACTACGACACGGACAGCAGTATGAGTGATAAAGGGTCTGGCACAAGCAGTCAAAAAAGTAGAAGACCGCCGTCCGAATACATCTTCAACAGATCCAAAGTCATCAGTGTGCCAGAGGAGAGCCATTTAAGGGAGCAAAGGGAAGAAGGGCAGTACTACAAAAAGTACTATCCTCCATTACCTAGTCCGAAAGCTCCTAAAAAGCCTCCAAGAGCCTTCTAGAATACTATCGCAAATAGACAAAATATAATCTGATGAAAATGGTCACCTTAGTTTACTTTTCGCTATATATCGCGTGATCACATTCGGCACACTCGAGCAATGACTTGTGCTACATTGAACATAAAGGTTTTTGCGCCATGAGCGCTTTCCCAGCGTACGATCTGTCTCCTTCGGCACCTTCACCTCTATGGATTTTTTCGGTTCGTACCCCTTGCGTTTTCCCTCTGCCGTCCCCCCGGATCCATCTGTGCTAGACACGCTCGCTACCAAGACTTCAGTGTATCATGAGAACCGGTGCTACTGCAGACAACGTACCCGAGATCCTACTCCGTTCCGCTACAACGAAAGGCTTGAAGCGTCTTACCAACGGTTTGGTGAGGCAGAGAGCTTGTAGTTCTCGATGCACAGCAAATTTCACGATTGTGCCTTGCATCAGCCGCGTTGTCCCACGCGTAAGAGCAGCACTACTGCACTGCATCGCTCGATTCTTCTTCCATGGTACAAACCAAGCTATCCCTAGCTCATTTTCAACATGTATTCCTTCCTTCACAATGGCATATTGCTGCATAGCATTCGTGAATCTCGATGATGTGCATGTTCGTAGATCCCGAGCACCAGTTCAGCCCAGCACGCTCGCTAGCCACGCGAAGGATGCTCTATTGCAGATCCATCAGCATCTATTTTTTCGCTTCGTTCTCTAGTTTTGATCCTTAATCCAAGGAAAACTTGAAACTAATGACGCCAGCACAAGAGAAGTAATATCATGTTCAGAAACATAGGCTGGAAAGGAGCGGTCGCTGATTTCGCAGCAAGGCAGCGCGCGGACAGTGGGGCTTATGCAGTACACGAGGCATCTACCTGAGCGTGCCCAAGTGCGTGTTCCATACGTGAACTAGGCGCACTGGCGAGAGCCTCACAGACCTCCAGAGAGTGGGCGAGACGCAGCTTCTTACTCATCTTGTCCCAGCCTCCCATTATCCTTTCGCCATCAACAATCTCCCTCCAAGTCACACGATGAGCCCCCATCACACCGCTTTCTTCATCAGTGTTGAAGCAAAATTGCCTTCGTTTCGCTCCCCGATCGGGATTGTAGATTTGTGCTCTGATTCGGTTCGGAGTCCGATTGCCTGCACGGGCCGAGTTCACAATATACGGCTAGTACAGATTCGGAAGGCACATCAGCTCTCGAAAACGAAGGTGAGTATTAGGGTTTTAAGTCGACGATGTAATGCTAATGCTTTGAGTATGGAGATGCATATATCACGACAAATCTGAGAAAGCTCAAAGTATCGAGGGTGAAACGGTGCAGTGAAAGAGACATCACGTGACGCAATGGCATCTAGATAAAATGCTTTGCAAGATACGGCATGGAAGCAGGTAACTCATTTGTGTGAATAAAGTGGAAAGCTAGAGTTTAGCCTGGGTACCGAGTAGCTGACACCGCTTATTGAAAGGGTCCAGCCCGCCCGTTGTACAGTAATGAATAACAAACAGTGCCATCGGCACCAACGTTTTGGAGCCTGGTGTCCGTAGCATAGAACGATGCTAAACTAATTCCCGGAACTAAAAGCGGGTGGTTCCTCGTACTAAAAGGATGGGTCTAGGATCAAGGCATCATAGGCAAACAGATCCTGGTTTCTGTAGCGTTTCAGTGCAAGGCTGAGCGCAAGCACAACCGGAGTCGCCGACGGAAATTGACTGACATGCTTTCCACTTGCTGAATACAGTACCATCTCCACCTACAAGCTTGATTGATATAGTATTTTGATTTACTAATTCCAGGCGCAGCAGTGTTGATAGTGGAACGTGAACCTAGCTTGAGAATTATCTAGACACCTGAATCCGTCAGCCTGACATCAGACAATGAACGTGCTTTCGCTGCAGGTTATACAGAAATCTAGCGAGGGTGAGATACCCCACGGCACTGCCTCGCTTCTAGATTTTGTGGACACAAGAGAACTATACCGTTCGTGTATGCCGGTCTTCCGAATATGCATCCTGTCAGTCATATTCATAAGGTTTCAATAACCATGCAGGTGAACACGGCTCGTGAACCAGCCCAATCTCCAGATGCGTAAATGCCTCATCGATAGCTACACCCCGTTGTCGGTGTCACTCTTTACACGTCAATCGCAACTCACACCAGCACCATAGCTTCAATCCTTCTTCTTACTATATTCCTAGCGATGTCGTGTAATCTCTGCAATAGGTAATCACATGCGTGACAGTGGGGGTTTGCGTGTGCTTCAACATATGGCCAGTGCATGTGTTGGTTTGACCCGAGTGTGGGCGCAAAACTTCTGAGCGTGCTTTAGGTCTAACACCAACATGAACATCCCTGCACACGAAACTTTCTCTCAGACCCTGCATACAACTTGATTTCTAGAACCATGATCTCATAGAACAATTCTAGATTTACTTGAATACGTGGGGTGGTTGCAGGAGTCGTGTTAATGGGTACGCGTTGGCTGGGTCCAACCCATATCTGAGCGCAGATCTTTAGAATTGTGCTCAGCGCTGGGTAACAAGCACGAAGAAGTTCTCCGATCCGAGCCTACGGTTTCTGGTAGAACTTGAGATCATGTTGTAAGTTTTAAGGATCTGGCTAATGAAGTTTTTTTAAGTGAGGTAGGTTGACTGCTTAGAGAAGTGAAAGCAAGTTTCGCTTTGATCGTAAAATAGCCAGTGTAGGGATGTTCTAATAAGCAATCCGGTCTAAACAGAACTAATACATTGATCCCGATTCTTCTTTTCTAGCACCCAAAACTTCCTATACGTCACTTGGTAATTGAGATGCCATAAGAAGCGTATGGAAAGTGTTCCAGGCTCGTTCTCATCTCTGCAAGCCCATCTTCTGACAACAGTCGACCATCTTCGGCAGATTTAATCGGTCCCGCAATATCTGCAAACTCTTCACCATAGTTTGGTACTTTACCATTTGCTTCGGTCCTTCCCATAAGCACATCCACCTCTCTTCCCTTGCATACTTCAGCGAGTCCTGGATGAGGCACCCACACAACCCTCATACCAGCTCTTCTTGCAGCCTCTACACCTGCAACCGAATCTTCGAACACCAAGCACTCCTTCGCGTCAATAGCTCTCTCACCGTTCTCCTTCGCAGCATCATTGATTCTTTTCAATGCGAGAAGGAAGATGTCAGGTTCGGGCTTCTTTCTGCTGTCTGACATTTCAGGATCATCTCCAAATACGTGAAACCTTGTATCTGCAAATGCTTCAGCAATGCTTGGAATATGCGACGTCTTAAGCGCGAAGAGCTGCGCGCCTGCAGAGCTGGCCAGCGAAAGATGCATTGGAGAAACGGTTCTTGTAGCGAGAGTTTCGAGAAGCTCTTCTACTCCAGGTAGTACTTTGCTCTCTTTGAACAGTTGCGTGTGGGCTTTCTCTTTCGCCTTCCACTCGGCAAGGGTGAGGGGAACTTGTGCCCAGTCGAGCAGTCGTTGAGTACCCTGTTAGAACTTTTAGTGGGATTGTAAACCTGTGAGAGCGTAATTGCTCACAGGAGTGCCTCTACTTTGCTGGGTAGCTTTTATTGTCCAGGGATATGCCGGTCTGCCATACTCGCTAAGAATCTTGTTGTAAATATCGGTATAGATGTCTTCAGAGTTGATAAGCGTGCCATCTACATCAAATATGCACGCTCGAACAGGAGGAGGTTGCTGGGTTATCGCATGCATGATGCGCAACGATGAGAAACTGCATTCAGATGAACGATCAAGTCGTAGCTAGCGGGTGCTCAGGCGTACCGGTAGTGGAGAAGCCGCGAGTTGGTCACAATCAGATGCTAGTACCCGTATATATCCGCCAGTCGCTTTCGCAATCCGCAATCTCACTGATTGCTAGAACTGTGTATGCATGCTTGTGATATTGCAGGAATTAGAACAACATAGAACAAGTGTCACACGACTCATGAACCTATGACGTATGTCCTAACATGAGTCATCGTATACATGTGAGCTTTCTAACCTTCTCCCATTGTCTTCATGCTCACCTTAAATCTTCCGTATGACTTCCGTTACTGTGCAACTAGAATTGGAAAAAGAAAGAAACTCAACGGGTTGGGGATTGCGTTTGAAAATGCGACATGCGCTCAAGCAACACGTGACAAACATTGCAAGACCGAACATTTTACTTGAGAAGAGCAAATTCTCTTGAGGCAACTACTGGTTGATTGCATAATATGAATAATGGACTGCTTTTGTGTCTGGTTTATCACGGATTCCTGTAATATTTATTGCTGCTGTTCCTGGTGTACTCTCTGCTCATCAACCCTTGGGGTTCGCACTTTCAACGGTAGATTCAACCCTACACGCTAAATCAACGCGACATATGTACCAAGCACGTCGAGACAAGTGGCGGAGAGGTAAATGGGAGCCAGAAGAATTCGAAGCTCTTTTATCGCTAGATGTTAGAAACGAAATGCAGAAATTAGCGAGCGAGGACGAAGAGGAGCGTCAGAAAACCTATGGCAGCTCGCCGGCTAATGATGAACCTTTGGAACGCAGAGATCTCTCGGAGGCAGTCATCCAAGATCTGATAATCCATCGCAAGTAAGTTTGTTTGAAACTTGCCCTCCATTGAGACTGACAGCCTCTAGGAACGAATTGCACATCTATCCTCCTCTTGACTACTTGTCAGACCTCGTCGCCCCTTGCGATATCATACATGTGGACATGGTTTGTAAGCTCTGTATCGAATCATCGTCCAAGATTACGATTATCAAGGCTGATCCAAAGGCTTGTAAAGCCATACCGTGTCCGGAACCTGACTGCTCGAATGAGATCGACAACTGCAAGGGCATGTTGAACGGCGTAGTGACGGGCTTGCTTGTTGGAACATGGGAAGAGTACAGAGTTTGGTTGTGTGAGACTTGCAGTACGAAACGTAAGGATGAGGTGATGAACGAAAAGGATAGGATTACTTGTCATGTCTGTGGTAAAAGCAGGGAAGATGTCGGTAGGCCTTTGAAATGAGATGGAACAGGAAATCAGAGCAGTCGACTCAAATGTGCAAGGAGATTGAGAGGTTTGTTTTCTTTTTCAGACATTGGGCAAGATGTGGCGTTTGGTGGTACTAAAGAATGATGGCATGTAGAGCTCAAGAGACATACGATCAACCTCTCATATGATTTCTTGTACGTAGAATTCCTACGAAGGTGGGATGGGAGTTCTGTTTCACATGGAAACACTTAATCCACCCACACGCCTTCACCTAAGCTATCGAAGGCCAGACCAATCCTACCATAGCTCTTTAATTTCGGAGCGGCAACAGCATCGCTCTTGATATTCAACATCCAAGCATTCTCGAAGAAGTCTTCACTAGCGACTTGCACATCTCCTTCCTCGCCCATTGCAGTCGTCCCTTGATCCAATCCAATAAAAGCAGTGTAACCTACAGGCGAGTTTGTGACAGCAACAATATCATTGCCAACGAATGGTGCAGGCGATATTTGTGCCGGGAAGTATCCGCCGTCGCCAGTCCATCCTGCACGCGCTACCGCATTTATGACAGCACCAGTAGTTGGATCCAGACTGAAAACAGTCACGACAGCCTGTGCCGGTGACTGAGACAACGTCCAGAGACTCGTTTTCGAAGACGAAATTGTAAGTGATAATGTAGTATACTGTGAAGCATCCATTGAGCTAGGAAGAATCTTGAACCGTGACGGTAGACTTGGTGCCTCAGCACCTTGCAGTGGAATGGTCACAAGCTCATTAGTATCCTTCGTGACAACGTAGACCAGATTCCCGGTTGGATGTGTCACCATCTGCTCGGCGTTGGTAACATTTGCGAGGATGTCTGTCTGATTCTGGTCATTTAAGTTGGAGTCATCGGATATGTAGAAGTTGAAGATTGATGTGGCGGCAGACTGTGAGGAATGGGAGTCCAGGGCATGCAGATGACGGCCGTTAGGACTCCATGCAAGAGACCTAATATCACCCGCAAATTCCTTCGAACGTAACGACTTGAATCCTGCTATGGATGTAGAGAAGAGAACACTGCAGTTGCCGGTGGAGGCAGAGCCATAAATTGAGTATGGCGCTTGGCTGCTCGGCGTTATGTGAAGCGTACTAAACGCAGTTGTGTTGCCTAGTTCAGAATCAGCATTTTTTTGTATAGCTCGACAAGCTAAAAGCTCACAAGAAGCCGGGATAGTCGTATTCGCCTCGGTTATGAGCGCGTAGTCAGATTGAATTGCGTATCTGGTCAGTGTTCCATCTTTTGGACTGCTAGCGAACAAAAACTTCTTTGAGTGCTCAACATTCAGTCAGCATATCATCGTCTCTAAAGAATCAGATATACTGACATCGATGGCTAGGGAAGGCGAAGCAGTCGTCGTTGGGATTATACCCATTTCGAACAGTGTGCGGAGCTCATCGTCAATTTCTAGCGCATGAATAGCAGTCGAATATATCTGGCCAACATAGAAATGATGCACTTTCGCAGAAGCCACCGAGAGGAAGAGGAGAAAACCAAGCATAGTGAAATCTGGATACTCGAAACCGATGCCAAATACAGCTTTGGGATTGTGAATCTTAACTATCAAGCTTCGCGAGAAAAGGCCAACATGATGTATAGTAGATCAATTATAGTGCATATCCCATCTTCCTGGAATGCGGGGTGCAGGTGATCCGCCAGGGGTCCACATCTGCCGGGCCTCAATATGGTAGAACACCAGTCGGCGAATAGGGCATACCCCCTGTAGATTAGACCCTTACCATTCACTCAAACATCTCTATGCAACCACCGGCACTTCCATTGTCGTTCTTGCAGGTCTCTCCCAACAATGCGGGGATACTTGGCGTGGTGTGAGAGCGGGTGGCTCCGCAGCCTCGAAGTCCTCTGGTCCTCTCCGCAAATTGCAGCTTAGGCATGCGAAAGGCAAACGTGGGTCATTCGCAATTTGGTGTGCGGTCGGCCGTTTTTTTGCTTCGTTGTCCATCAGAGAGATTGTCCAGTCTCGCACTGCTAACATCTCAAGCTCTTCTTTGAGAGGCAATGTGCGCAACCATGCTCGTACTTCTCCCGTTGCGCTGTGATATGGGCGTACTCCGCTTTCAGATGTGCAACGGGCAGCTCGAAGTGAAGCCCAATGGGTCTCAGCCGCCTCGCCGTCAGACTGACAAGGAATGAGGGACGCGTCAAGAATAGTCGCTAGCATCTCTGAATATACACATCCTAGCGAAAACATGTCTGCGGACAATCCTCTACTTTCCTGTATCACTACTTCTCGCGCAGCGTACGCTCGAGTGAAAGACGTAGGCGACTCGGTATCGCAATCGTCGATGGATTCGTATGCCCGCGAAATTCCAAAATCGGTAAAATATAGTTTATATCGATTCGAATCCTCGATAGCAGAGGTTGAAATGTCTCGTACTAGCAAATTTTGCGGTTTGATATCCATATGCTTGATAGGAAATAAGTGCAAGAAATCCATGACTTTAGCCGTGCAGGTAAAGAATTGGCGAAGCGCAGAAGCACATTTGGTGCTCGATTCTTGGGTAGTCCGCGCGAAGGCCATGAACTGCTCCAGATTCCATTCCGCGCATGGATATGTTAAAATTGCGAGATCGGCACCAATGACATACGTTCCCACCAGACGCACGATATGTGCATGTTGTGCTCGAAACAGGTGCTGTACCTCTCTTAAAGCATCCTCACGCTTGACCCCGGTCCATTTGGTGCACTTTATGGTCTTTCGCACTAATCGCACCCGCTTACACCGGACGCTCTCGACTAAGGCAGTTCTTGTCCTTCCAAGGAGCTTCTCGGCCTGTAGAGGAATGAGGTATCGTTCAGCCAGGGTGAACTCAGCATGTTGACCTCGGCCGGACCAATCGGTTTCAATTGCGGGCTCTGGAATAAGATCCTGCTCTTTCAACAATTGGTAGTATGCACCCGATATAGGAAGTTCCGTAGTGTCGGAGAACATAGACTTGAACGACAAGAAGCTATCTCGACTGGAACGTCTTGTCAAACGGCTGCCTGTTCTAGACGCTGGCCCAGAAGAAGCACCTGTGTTGGCGGTCACGAACGAATGACGGCCTGAACTTGGAGACATTGGCCTTTCATCGACAGGATTCGACTTCAACGAGGTATTTCTGCTAATCAAGACGGGCAAGCTGGGTACCAAAACCGGCGAGTCGGGTCTCAACACCTCCGACGCAGCAATAGCAGGACTCTGAGGCTCCACGCGTATAGGAACTGGGTACTGCAAGCCTTCAGCATAGAAATCTAACAATGAGTCTACAGTATTGGAGCTCTTGATACTCTCCACATCAGAAGTGTCTTCTTCTTCTACCGTATCATTCAAGATTTCATGCTGGTGCATGGTCGGAGTTACAGTCGCACTTGAATTCGGTGAGCTCTCATAAGATGTTTGATGTGCATTGGCCATCTTCACTGGTGGTTGTGAAGGATTTGGCTTTATTGTTGTGTCGCCCGATGTCGTGGAGGTTTCAGCATTTCTTCTGCGCGGAAAGAGCCGACGATACCTCTCAGTGAGTGGCCAGGAAAATCGCTTGCGAGGGTGAAATTCATCTCCGGCTGATTCTGTAGGAATTTTATTCCTGTTCGGTATGCTTCTCACACTCAACGCTCGTTTCAGAAGGCTTTTCGGACGGCTATATGCGAGAGGAGTACGAGCTGCTCTCCTTTCGAGCTGGAGATGATCTAGTGAAGCCGTATCACTAGATGACAACTCCACATCTAAGAATTCAAAGATGCCGTACTCAGCTCCGAAGGTTGGCCGCCAGTCTGGAGCAAGACTTAGGATGTTTGCACGTGCGTGTGAGGATGTGATCCGTTCTCGAAGGACATTTGCAATATCCACGAGAAGGATTCGTAGGTGATTGTAGGATAGCGACGAGAGATACTGCCACGCTGGGGTCTGGAATGGACGATGATATCCTAGATTCAATTCGTAATCATTATTAAAACCGGTCCGGAGAAAAAGTACCCAAAGCGCATCCTTTGTTAGGTATCCAAAAGCCTCAACATTTAGATGAACTAGGTATTGGGAACGTGCTGGATCCGGTTGAGCGTGCAGTAGTTGGCCATTGGGTTCTTGCCTGAAGTACGCGCTTAGGTATGTCGCAAGCGTATACGCCAAGTTTTTCCAGGTAAGATGATGCCAACCATATTCGCAGAAGGTACGATACGCATCATATAGCTCTGAAAGGTTTTGCGAGTCTTGCGCCGATAGCGAATTGAGTTCCGGGGCGTGCTCCTCGAGAGGCCACGGCATGATGGACCGAACACATTAGTAACTTGAGAGAGGAAGGAACGGTGGGTTCGCAATAGAGATCGAAGAATACTAATACAAAGTTACTCGCAGGGTGTTGCTAAGACAAGGGAGGAGTTCGATGGGGGCTGAACGAGGCTGTGTGCATGTGCTAATGCAAGGCCCTACCAATCAACGAAGTTCGCCCTTACACCCAACCGTCGTACGGATAAATAAGTTAACGATTTAGGAAAGTAAGAAAATGGCGACACGTCTATTGACGAGGATCCAAGGAAATCGCATAAAGCCGCTGCAGGATCGGTTCGCAACCCACGGCAGTTGGCTCGACTTCGTACCGTTGCTGATTCTTTTTTAGACTAGGGGAGTTGGACTAGTATTCGGAATTTTGTGAGTCTGTACGATACGTCTTCTTGGAATAAGTGATCATGAATTTTGTTCCATGCTTTTTGTTCCATGCTTTATGTCGTGTAGCATGTTGATCCCGGGCTGTGGTTGGGTAGTGCAGTCGGCCTTCGCCTCAACGATTACGTAGACTAGTTCGGAGGATGAACAGCCTCGAGTTGAACGAAACTTTGTGCCGTAACCATCAAATATAACACCCACTTTCTTAACTCATATACGATATCTATGATACATAATCTTCGATAACTATTACCCAGGAGTTGATAGGATACTTTTAGCTCACACTCGCATGTACTTACCCTTTTCGGTATAGGGTACGCCGGCTACTGCACCCCAAGACGCCTATCATGGCCTCTACCACAATCAGAAGACCCGTCTACTCTTGCTACTAATGGCTCGTAACGGACATAGGCGACGCCAAAATGCTTATATGCATCGCACTCGCTACTTATTCTTCCTGCACATACACATAACAGGAACATGGCGAACTCAACATACCTAAAAGACGCTACCAATACCGTCAACCGCTACAAACACCAAGGTCATTCATCTCACTACTCCAGTTCAAACATCCCAAAATGACATTGCACAGCAACCTACGACGTCGACACCATCCACTCCATTATCAACAACACCCCCGTCCTCCATGTCTCTTTCGTGCCAGATCCGTCTATCCCAGTTCCCGTCGTACTACCCATGATCGGGCAAATTGGGCTCTACTCAGATGAACTAGAACCCCACTGCTACCTCCACGGATATGTTTCCTCTCGGGTCATGAACCTCGCTGCGTCGCCTGAAGGCCTCCCCCTCTGCGTCGCGGCAACAAAAGTAGACGGCTTCGTCCTTACGCTGACACCCAACACACACAACTACAATTACCGATCCGCCATTCTCCACGGCCATGGAACTATTGTGCAAGATACGCAGGAGAAACTCTTCGCCATGCAATTAATCACTAACTCCGTTGTTCCGCAACGGTACGAGAACAGTCGCGTGCCGCCCGATGGGGCAGAGATGCAAAGCACGCGCATTCTTAAGATGAAGATTGATAGTGCGAGTGGGAAGGTGAGGGAGGGCGTTCCGGAGGACGAGAGGAAGGATTTGAAGAGAGAGGATGTGCTGAACGAGGTATGGACAGGGGTAATTCCTGTGTACGAGAGGTTAGGGGAGCCGCTGCCAGGGCCGTATAATAGGGTCAGGAGCGTTCCGGAGCATGTGAGGGGATTTGTGGATGGGGAGAATGAGAGGAGAGAGAAGTATGCGGTCGAGGCTGCACAGAAGCCAGCCCCAGTAAAGAGGGTGAAGAAGGACAGCGGGGGAGACTAGGAAATAGGAGTATAAGTCACAAGTCGTGAATTTATGGATGATATGTATACAATATCATGTTCCAGCATTTTCTACCATTAAACGTAACACTAAAAACAGAGAAATACGTCGCCCAACCGAGACACGCCTCATCAAAGGACGGCCTACGTCTTTTTCTAGTAGCATTGCCCTACCATCCACCCCATAACTTCACTCTATACTTTCAAGTACTCCCTAGCCCTCGAAAACACCTCCCCGACCCCATCAGCCGCCACCCTCTCCTCAAGCCAGCTCCTCGCCTTATCAACCATCAATTCCCAACTACCCTCTAGGCTCGACAACTTGTCCTCTAAATACGTGATCACTAATGCAGTAGCCCACTCCGTCTTACTATACTCCAGTTTCTTTACCTTGAGATCACCGGCAGCCTTTGAAGTTAAGTCGTAATTGAATATGGTTCGAGCGTCTTCCACGCTAGCCTCGGCATGCTTGAGAGCGATGAAAAGGGAGGGAGAGTACTCCCATGCTCCTTCGAAAGTCTGGAGGGAGACGAGGAGGGTAAGAATCTCGTCGTCGGTTTTAGGAGCTGTATTGGGAGCGGTATCGGGAACGGTTCCGCGATTGCTAGAATCTACGCTTTCAGACACAGGCTCGCCACTGCCGAAACCGAAATCAGACCCTAGGGAGCCAAAACCCGCCTCATTATCTCCAACGTGCAGGAAGGAATCGAAGTCGAAGTTTTCAAGAGCATTACTGTCATCAAAACCCAAGTTCAAATTGTCGAAATTATCATCCGATAGGCTTCCAAAGGGTTGAGCCCCTTGCTCGGCCATCGAAGCTTGAGAGGGGGGTGCGTTAGCGGTATTATTGCTGGAATGCGTAGACGCTTGGGTAGCAGTGTTGCTCGGAATACTGGCCCCTTCTTGCCTGGCCATTAGCCGGCGCTTCTTATTCTGCTGCTCGAGCAGCATTATTTGCATCTGGTAGTCTTGAAGTCGGTGATTTCCCTGTGGCGCTGCAGGCATTGCACGGAAATGCTGTGGCTGCTGCTGCTGCTGTTGTTGTTGTTGTTGTTGTTGTTGTTGTTGTTGTTGTTGTTGTTGTTGTTGTTGTTGTTGTTGTTGTTGTTGTTGTTGTTGCTGCTGTAGCTGCTGTGAGCCAAACAAGCTTGCAGCTGCAGCCGTGGACGGAGCTCCAGCCGTACTGGTTGTCGCTGAAGTCGAGCCAAACAAACCTTGGCTTGGATTGCCGACATTTTGCTGACTGAATAGTGGTGATCCTGGAGCGAAAAGGCCACCACCAGCCGGGAGCGCTGCACCCGTGCTGCGCGTCGCTGTGCTTGAACCAAAGAGACCGCCAGATGAATTTGAGTTTGAGCCAACGTCTGCAGCAGGTGGACTGGAGCCCCAACTAAAGCCCCCAGATGAGCCAAAGCCTGTCGCAGGTGGGCTTGAGCTCTGCCCAAAAAGACCCCCGGACCTAGCCTGGGAAGCCATTGCTCCTTGACCTTGGCCACCAAACAAGCTTCCTTGATTATTAGACGAGGCACCAAATAAGCCTCCTTGGGCATTAGACGTAGACCCAGCAAACAAATTCCCTTGCGTGTTCGATGTAGACGCGCCGAACAAAGAACCCGCAGGTGGTGGAGGAGCATGATGCGCACCAAACAAACCCCCGGGTGGGGCCTGATGCCCTGGAGGGGCGAACAGATTGCACCCCCTCTGGTGAGGAGGAGGAGTAGGAGCCGGAATAGGCTCGTTCTCTAGGAACTGCCAGTTCCCTTGTATGTCATCCAACCCGGTTTTTCGTTCCTTTTCTACAGCCACGAAGGAGCACCATTTGCCACTGACCTGGAATTGAACGCCAAGTCGTACCGCCTCGCGTTCGACCATGCTGCCGAAGCGGCCTTCGTATTGCTCTTTGAGTAGTGTGCCGGATTCATCTTTGGCTTCGGGAAGCCAGCCTCGCCCTTCTTCGAGCTCGTACGTCGCTTTCTTGACGGCTAGCTGGTGGATTGTTGTACCGGGTTTATCTAGAATTTGCACGGGGAATTTAAGTTCAAGGGGACCGTGGGTGCTCGTTCCTCGGAGGATGACGGACTGGGGTGTTTGGCGCGGGGCGTCTGGGCCGAGGAGGAGGTACACGGTTGTTCTGATGAAGGCGAAGAGGGGAGGGATGTTCTGGGGGGCTTGAATGATGTTTGGGATTGAGACGCTGGGTAGGTGTGCATAGCGCGAGGCTCCAGTGTTGGAAGAAGCGGGTTGCTCCGTTTTGTCTGGGTCGGCTGCGGGGTCGAAGAGGGATATCGGCTTGGTCTGCGAGCCAGTTAGCGAAGGGATGCAGGAGTTCTGAAGGAATTGACTTACTGGTTTGGGCTCATATTCTTTCTCTTTCAGATTGAGCTTGACCGTCAAGCTATCTGCGACGCGCTCCACAATCTCAAATTCATCTTCCTCGTCGTTGTTCTCAACGCTACTGCCATACTTCACCTCAAGCGTGTAATCGCTGACATGCGGAGACAAAGCGCCCTTGAGCATTCTTACGACTTTGCTGTCTAGTTTTTCTCCTTCTATAACAGTCTGCGAAAACCCATTCCCTGCTCTTGCGAGACCCTCAACTAGCGAGTGTGAGGCACCCGATCCAATACCCAAACTATAGATCCGGATCGGCGCCTTGGTCTCCTGGACCTGCTCGTTGACATACTTGAACAAAGACCTCTGATCATAAATAGACCCATCAGTGAGCATCATCACCTCAAGCGGAATGTCCTTGTAGCGTTGCTCTATAGTCGCTTTGAGTGGCGCGAGCATCTCCGTGCCGCCGTAGTTGGCCTGAATAGTATGCACGTGCGCAACGGCCGCGTCAAGCGTCTGCTGACTGTACAGTACACTCCGTGGCCATAGAAACGAGTACGAAGAGCCGAATGAACAGATGTTGAACATAGTGCCAACGGGCAAGGACTTCAGGAAGACCTGGAGAGCTTGTTTGACCAAACCGATGGGACTGTCTTTTGTAGCAGGTCCCATAGGTCCCATGGATCCCGAGCGGTCGCAGACAAACACGATTTCAGGCTTCTCTGGTGGCAGCGCGAACTTGGGAACCAAAGTAGTCATCAAAGCTCGCTGGTTGGGGATCGTAGGGTGTGTCTCGAGAACAGCTTTTGGAACACCGGTGTCTTTGGCGACGATCTGGAGGATGAAGTCTTTATCAAGATGGGTGCTCTGTAGGCTGAGAGTTGCGGACGCCTTGGACAATGCGGGCTCAGAATTGGGTGCGATGGATGTGGTGCCCATCGAGACTGAGATGGGATGGCTGGGGGACAGCACTTTCTTAATGAGTGAGCCTTCTGCCATCTCCGCATCAACGGTAATGGAGATGGTTTCGGCGGCCCCACCATGAGTGGATGCGTGACTCCGAAATTTGTTGAAGGCAGATTCGAACCCTGGTGCCATTCTGCCATAGCGTGGCTTGATAGCATTTGGAATAGTGAACCGAATGCCATCCACTTCCATGTCATGCCTCAGCTCTCCAAGATAAGTAAGCTTGATGACGACTCGGGCATCGGGAGGAACATTGCCAACGGTGGTCATGAAGATGTCTGCTGTATCAAGTTGTTCGAAGAGACCAGCAGTCTCTCCTCGAGCGACAGCTGCGGTGTAGTCTTGCTTTGCCTCGTTCTTCTCCTTAACCTCGCCGACGATGGTACGATCGGCGACATTGCAGGTGAAGCCCACTACACTAACACCCTCGTACAGAGGGAAGATGTACCGAAGTTCACGGATGCCTTTGGTCGTCGAGGGATTGATAAAAGTCTGAGTTAGCGTGACACGGGACGTTGTCTGGAGAATCGTAGCGTGCGCTTCGAGCTGAACCTGAGGGAGGAACAAACGGTTTTGCTCCTCAGCTCTCGATCCAAACAATGACTGTTTCTGATCCTGAGAAGACGGATTGTAATATAGGCCGCAAACGGCAGGAGATCGCGGGATAGCGCCAAACATGGTGTTCAGAGGTAGTGAAGAGTGCTTCGAGGTGAATCCGAAGTGGGCGGGGCAAGGGGATAAATAGCACAATTAGCGTATCACCGCAACAAGATTCCGACAAAAAATGGTAACGTCGGACACAGTTTCACAGTGAACCAAGAAAGAACAGTGGGTATGGAAGTCAATTTATGTTTGTGCACTGCCTGGTTGGGCGGCCTCTCGTCCCGTTCTGGGAAAGCCACGGCCACAACAGGAGTATTTGAAATGCTTCAATATAGACACGTGTTCAATTTTAGTAAGTCCAAGTACCAGTCATGAATTGTTTAGGGAGAAGTAGTGGGAAGAATGATGTGAAGTGTGAGCAGACGAGCGCCGTCCCTTATATAGGCGCGGGTGGCCTGCTTCGCCGCCTACTATGAGGCGCAGCCTCGTACCCTTAGTAATAGATGAGAAAGCGCGGAACACATACGGTATTAGCCACACAGCCACACAGAGTCGACTATGAACTTGATGTGAAATTTGTTGATACAAGGGTTCATCGCAGCATGGCCTACGTTATAGAGAAGGATGAGGGGTGCCTCGCATATCGCGCCCTACCCGAAAAGGCTAGAGCCAAACCCTGACGCAAGTGTGCAGGAAAAAAGTTGTCCAGTCATCGCAAGCATCGCAGAAGGTTGGGATAATGCAGGCGAGGGGAATTCTGCCCCACCTCCACTCCTTCCCCGAGTTCGAGCACCAGCTGCACCTTCTCTTCTGCACCCGTCGCAGCTTCCACAAGCTCTCGCGCGTGCCTCGCCGCACCCAAGCCCGCATGCAGCCAGGCGCCCGCAGCACAATGAGCCCCGGATACGACCAATGGACACACGAGCAGCTCGTCGCGCGCATAAAAGACTTGGAGTCTCAAATCCGACCAGAGGGCAAAGTCTCCACGTCGAACATTACCGAACCAAATGCTGCGACCTTCACAAACTTTCCCGTTCCGTCTCCAGGCGAAGCAGACACGCAAATACCCTACCGAAAACCTCCAAAGCAGCCTCCAAAGGCTTTCGATGCGTCGAAATACACCACTAGGCTTATCGCGCTAAAGTTTGCATACCTGGGGCAAAAATATAACGGATTGGAGCATCATGCGAACAACACGACGCCACTGCCAACAATAGAGGAGGAGCTATGGAAGGCGTTGGTCAAGACGAGGTTGATCAGTCCGACACCGAGGGGGGAGGGAGAGGCAGACATGTATAGGAGGCTGGACAAGAAGACATTTAACAAGTGGGACAGAGATGGGGCGGATGTGAATTGGGAAGGCTGTGAATACTCCAAGTGCGGTAGGACGGATAGGGGTGTGAGCGCTTTCGGGCAGGTTGTTGGGGTGAGGGTTAGGAGTAATCGACCTAGACCAAAGCCTGCTCAAGTCCCAGCTACTTTGGAAGGAGACGCAGCAGGAGATGTTACACAAATGTTCGAGGCAGAGGCAGCGACCGAGAACGAAGAGCCCGCGAAACCCTTCGACGACCTGAAAGACGAGCTCGCCTATATTCAGCTCCTCAACCGCGTCCTTCCACCAGACATTCGCATCTACGCCTGGTGCCCCAACCCACCTGCGGACTTCTCTGCTCGCTTTTCTTGCAAAGAGCGCCGGTACAAGTACTTCTTCACGAACCCGTGTTTCGCGCCTGTCCCCGGCACCTCTGGCCTCTATCCCTCCAGCCTCGACACAGCCGATACTTCCTCATCCATGCGCGAAGGCTGGCTGGATATCGAAGCAATGCGCGCAGCCTGCAACCATCTAATCGGCCTCCACGACTTCCGCAACTTCTGCAAAATCGACGCAAGCAAACAATTAACCAACTTCAAGCGGCGCATCTTCCACGCTTCCATTGAAGAAGTTTCACCACTATCCGTACCTAGCTTCCTTTCCCACACAGCAATTCAGAACCCACCCCAATCCCCATCACACCAAACACAACAGCCAAAGATGTACGCCTTCGTACTGCATGGCTCAGCCTTCCTGTGGCACCAAGTCCGCTCCATCGTCGCCATCCTCTTCCTCATCGGCCAACGTCTCGAATCGCCTTCCCTAATCCCCCACCTCCTAAACACAGAAGCGAACCCTACGCGTCCAAAGTACGAAATGGCTTCCGATGCCCCGCTCGTCCTTTGGGATTGCATCTTTCCTCATGAAAACGAAGTACAATCCTCCGAGGAGCGAGAGCACGGTTACGAAGACCGCCTGAACTGGATTCACGTCGGTGATGAAGGCGGCGTCGAGCCTAAGTCTCTGGGGAAAGCGAAAGCGGGCGGACCCAGCAGCATGGGGCGTGGGAAATGGGGACGCGGCGGTGTTATCGATGACGTGTGGGAACTATGGCGGGGGAACAAGATTGATGAAACGCTGAGCGCAATGCTGCTTGATGCGATTGCGTCGCAAGGATCATCAACGCTGGATGCGGAGCAGAGCGCAAAGGGGAATGGTATGCCAAGAGGTGGACCTAGAGTGTTTGATGGAGGGAATGTGGGGAGGGCGAAGGGGAATTATATGCCTGTGCTCGAGAGGGAGAGACAGGAGCCTGTGGAGGTGGTTAACGAGCGGTATGCGAGGAAGAAGGGGTTGGATCCGAATAAGACGAGGGCTCAGGATGAGGATGCGGATGAGTAGATAGACACATGATACCCAGGGTAGAGAACAAGTTCATTTAAAGTCGTGTTCATGGCAATATGTGCAATGTCCGAGGGGGTATCATATATGTCATTCTTTTATGGCTTGAGCCGCGGACGCCGGTACGATGTCCAATGCCTCTCTATCTGCTCAAAGCTTCGATTCCATTGATCCGCCATCCACCCTTCAATCCGCCTAATTTCAAAATTACTGCCTCAGTATAACAGTGGCCCAGCGCACCACCATCCCTCCCATATTTCATCCACCACTCCCTGCTCAATCCCCCGTATTCAACTCCAAATCAATCTGCACCCCATGACTAACTCCATAATCCGCTAAACTCAGCTGATCATGAAACGGCCTTTCCCCCTGTCTTTTCAACATGATCTCATGCACCGGCCGTCCAATCTTCGCCGCCACCATCGCTTTAAACACCTTCACGGGATCCGACGCCATGCATGGGATCTGCGCTTTCGTGCCGAGGCGATCATTCACCGTCACGATGATCATGGGTTCGCCGGATGCCGCGACAGGAGCGGGGGCTGCAGGCTTCCTTTCTTTTTCTTTGGGCTTGGAGTCGCGGTCGCGATCGCGGTCAGATCGTGAGTGCCGATCGCGCCGCCTGTCTGAGTCGCGGTCTCTATCGCGCCTGTCACGCTCGTCGCGCGGTCGGTCATAATCTCGTCGCCGGTCGTCGTCTCGCCTGTCGCGCCCGTAGCCTCGGTCCCGGTCGTCTCGCGACCTGTAGCCTCTATCTCTGTCGTCGCGGCGGCGGTCGTCACGGTCGTAGCCTCCTCTCCTGTCGTCTCTGTCGCGATCTCTGTCGCCTGCGTCGCGGTCTGGCTTCTTCCATTTTAAACCTGAGTAGCTTTTGGGTTTGCGGGGGGGGCTTCGTCGGGGCGAGCGAGATCGTGAGCGTGCGCGCGAGTCGTCTTTGGGCGCGGGTGAGCGTGATTCGCAGCGTTCGACTAGTGCCGCACGGTCTGGATGGGGTGCTGGAGAAGGCATCGTTGTGTGTTTTGAGTGGGATGTGTGTGTGCGATGAGGTAGGTGAAGTTGAGGCAAGTACGACCGACACTTTTAGGAAGCTATGACCCTCGCTTCTTCCCGCTGTAGGGCTGAACCGCGGCGTCATGGTCCGCTATGAGCCTTCCCCTCCACACAAGCTTGTCTTGAGCTACCATCCGATACCATGTCGATATGGCTACGATAATAGCCGTGCTGCAGCGGCTGAGTTCGCCGCCTGTGCAGACGCTCCGCACGTTACAGCCTACCCAAGCTACCGCTTCCTACACGGTTTCTACGCGTCCTGAAGCGAAGACGATTGCCGCTAGACTGAGCTTCTACGCTGGTTCTGCGCTCCGAATTCTGGTGGGTTGTGCAATAGCCTTACTCGCATGGATGAAATGGTGTGCCAGTTACGAGAAACATACCGTGGCACTGTCATGGGCACTCGACAGCTCGCACGAAGATCAGCTCCTCAAGCTTGTCTCGCTGCTACCATGGCGGTACCTAGCGCCTGCGTCTTTGTTCATCCTCTATCTCGCCCTCCGGAGAGGGTACACAGGTATGTTTATTCTAGCTATACACCTCCCCGTATTCTAATATCGCACAGAAGAATCTTTGACCGTCCTCCGCGGCCTCGGCCTGCAAACCAGCACAACATCTTCCATCTACCTTCGCACACCTACCACACGCTTCATTCCCACAACGAGCATCCAAGATATATTCATACACGAGGCGTTCAAGGGCTTTGAAGTGAGGTTCTACCTTTCGGTTGTGGTAAAAGGAGAGAAGGACGTGGTTGTTGTCTTTCCGAGGTTGTTGCCACGAAGGGCGATATTGGAGGAGGTATGGAGAGGTAGTCGGCGGTGTCTGTGGGAGAATACAGAAATACGAAGGGGCGATAAAGATAACACAAGCCAAGAGGCGTGATCGTGAAAATGATATTGAATGTTTATGAACGATGTAAACCTACGGCTCGTTCCGAATTTGCCGAATTTCCCAAGACTAACCATGAAGCATGAACGTGTTTCCTCTTCCCATACCCAAATCTCTTACACCCGTTATCCAACGACAAACTAGCCATCCTACTTCCCCTCCAGCTCCTTCCCACGACAACGTGTACCTAATACCTATACCTAGTCGAATAATCCTTCGGACTAACCACCAAACCTCTCCCTTTCTTCGCGCCCCTATAAATCGTCTCAACGATATCGATGAGCTCTTGTTTATCCTCAAGCACCCAATTCAACTTGTTGTTATTACCCGTGCCAAAATCACACATCATGTGCTTGTTGCGGAAGAAGAACATAACCGTGCATGCATCGTACAATTCGTACATTGCTTTGAAGTCTGGGACTTCGTCAAGGTCGCAGAGATAGATTACCTTTGTATCACTATTAGCATGTAGTATTTTCTGGGACGTGAGTGTTGAGGGATCACGTGTTCTATGATTTTAGGTGGAACCAGACAGAGAAGAGGGAAATGATGTTGCGGAGATGGGACTCACAGCGAAGTTCTTGACTTTGTCGGCGATTTTGTACAGCACTTCGTCCTGGCGCATGCAGTCTGGGTCGTGGTCGCGGCCGAAACGTATCACGACGAGGCGATCTTCTTCGCTGAGGATGGCTTGGTCGACGTGCCATCCTGTTCGGAGATGCGGTAGAACGACGGAACCCATGGTTTTGCTTGTGATTTATGACTTTCCTCTTTCTCTTCCGTAGTAGGTTGTGTCGAACTACAACGACGCGGCGCTTGTTCGTGGCTGTGAGAGGTGGAGCACAAGTGTTATTCTCGTATAGTGTGAAATAAATGGGCTTATTGAGATTTTGGTAAAGCTGTAAAGGGTGGTGTTGCTTTGCGGGCCAAGTATATCACTTTTGCAAGCTTCCACGAACGTTGAAGGCAGTCGCCTCCCGTGACTTCCAAAGATTCGCCCCGCGCTAGCTGAATTTAGACTAGCGTATGATTTTCTAGAAGCCTTCTCCATGCATCGGAATCCATACGATCCTACCGGCTCCTACCCATTTACGTTCTGGAAGACAGACAGAAGAGACATTAAAGATGGCTGCGCTACCATCATGGTACTTATTGCCACCGGACCTCATTGAACATCAAATCGCCCAAATCGACCTTTTACTAGCAATGTACCCGGAAGAGGAAATTGAAATGGAGAAACAGTCACAAGACGTACTCAATGTGCTGAAAGCCGGTATCGAAAACCAGACGCTGCCAAAAAGAAATACTTTGGGATCCTCAACAATAATGTTGCTCCTCAATCTTACCATCTCCGGGAATAACACCTTACAGTTGGACATCAACGTGCCATTCACACATGAAGGTGATGTTCCGCCAGAAGAAGCCCCATTGGCTAAAATAAGGATACGACAGCCTTCATGGTTAAACCGAGCAGCAACAACGCAACTCAATGCGCAAATATCAGAGCAAGAAGATCTGTTCAGCGCCATTGATGACATCAAGCAAGCCGCAGACGATGTTCTGCAGGCCCAGGTATCTCGCAATGAGCAAGTTGTCTCCGCCTCCATAACAAGCTCTGGGCCTCTCGTCCGTGCTTGGTTTTACTTTCCCTCAATATCTACCCGCTCCAAGCGCGACGACTTCATCATCCACGCACCGTCTTACTCTCTGACCGGCTTCCTATTTGCTGGAAAACCGGGGCTCCTCTGTCTTGAAGGTACTTCGGCGAACATTGACACTTACATGAAATTCATTAAGACAGAGAGCTGGGGCGATATTCCGAGTCATCATAAGAAAGTTAGCGAGAGGTTGAGGGAAGAGAAGGTGGAGAGAGTATTTGAGGATATGCAAGAGATTACTGATGATGTAGGGGAGAGAAGGGGAGCAAGGGCGAATAGAGGAGATATGAAGGCTGTTGAAGGGTGGCTTGGTGAGAGGGGCTTGGGAGATGCTTTTGCGAAGGTTTTGATGTGATGTCAATATTCGTTATAAGCTGGCTGGTAGTACTAGTATGACTCTGCCTAGATGACCATAATGAAAGCGTTTTGCGAATTAGTGTTTATGAGGAGGTGTTTCGCAGCAAGAATCTTTACAGGCATGAACGGTGTGATTTGGTTGTAAGAGCAACGATTTCACATATGAGCCTGTAACTTGGCTTGTATAGTCGAAAGATATATATTACTATATCGTGTTCATTCTTTGGTGGTGATTAGTGCCGACAATGAAATCGTTCTGAACTATCGGCTTCATCGTGGGGTCAAGGTTCTCAACATACATAGTATTCAAAATCACTTACTGATTCGCTAATCATGAATAGCCTTCGAATTTGAACTTCCAGCAAAAGTTTGCCGCGTCCTGCGCCATAAGAAGATGATCCGTTCTAGGCCTCTTATCCTTGTGCGCAAGGTGACCAGTCACAGAATTGATTGCGAAACCAGGACAATTCTCACATCACATTTGATGTAGCCGACGATTACTTCGATTCTCGAACCCCACCTGTCCTTAAGTCCCAAAAATTAATCACACACTCGGCATCCACGATGAGTGTAACGTCTAGATCAAAACCAGAACCTGGAGGGACAGAACTCAAACAGACTCAAGATATCGGAAAGCAAGACCAAATAGGTAATTGTACTAAAACTTCTGAACTAGATCCGAGCTACTCCTATAAGACCGATGCTGTATATATTAATGATTTGGAGCACGACGCGAAGCTTTTGAAAAGTTGTGTGCTACTCCGTAAATTAACCGTAGCCGAGGTACTGCGCTGAAGCCATTGGAATCCATAAGAGTAGACGACGAATTAAATGTACGATTATCGATTGCGAATGACCCGTCCGCCCTGTATTCGTATGCAGCTGGCTTATGGTATTCACGGGTTGTCGAAGACCAGACCTATGGTGACACGACGCGCAACGACGCTCAGATGAACTCGATGGACGATTTCGTCAAAGCAAAAAACCTGATTGGATATCGAACCAAGAGCTCAAGAAATACATTACTGTGGGCTTTGGAGATCAGCATGATATGTTCAACGATGGCCAGCCTAGCTATAGCGAATGCAGCGACCCTGAACGTCGTTGAAACCGTCGACTTGAATACAGTCAAAGCACGTCCGACTCTTTTAGCATCAAATCAAGCACCTTCAAGACGTATTACTCTTGTTGAAAAGTTGGTTTTTGGTTTTGGCACTGTTCTGTGTATTGGGTTCGTCGTTGGTACGAGATACTCACGACGTACTCGGGATCTAGCTTTTCCAACGATGGGTGCTTCGGGTTTCTTGTTCCTCATATGGTCACGCAAAGACACTGTTCCGACAGAGGTGATGTGGATGTGAGCTCGGATAAGCCCACAATATGATCGCAAGGCTGACTCCACTAGGACTTCGGCCATCTAGGCAACAGCAACCCTTGTCCAGGTCTGGACAACCAAGTATCGGCTCTCAGAAGGGGATTTTATCTTGCAAGTATCCTGCGACTACGACGGGCGACACCATTCGTCTGATGTGCGTTATGACAGATATTTCCTGCTCGCATCAGTACTGACGGGAGTACTCACGTATGTCTTCGCTGCTGCTCTTCAAGAGCAGGCTATCGAGGCGATTCCCCTACTGGCAGCATTCTCTCTGTTCTTGAGTCAGGTTATAGTGGGTGTACGTATTCGGATTATGGTAGCGCGAAGATTGCGGCGGTCGGAAACGAAGGAGGAGCGACGTGATGGTTCAGTATTCGCTTAAACGACTAATCGACGTCACGGCCACCAATCTACAAAAGAGCTCGATTTTAATGTCCATAACCAAAATGGTCCGTCAAGCTCTTTCGTACATTTCCATGACTTCGCTCTCTTATGAATAGGCATGAACGCCGTGTAACTCTTAGGAGGAGTTTAGCCATGGATACGCTTGTTCCGGAAAGGATGGATAATAGTGTCCATGTTACCTCGAAGTGATGAATGTGCCCAATGCATCAATATGCCAGGGTTATGCTAGGTTTACTCGCGCCACGTTTGAGTCATACAGCTATTTCGTACCAAAGTGAAAGAATTAGAGCGGGTACTACCGGTAAGAATATATCGATATGGCACGAAAGAAAGTACGCCTCCAGGCTGTGTAGTTAGGTATCTTTTCATTCCAGAAGCAAAGGCGTCAAGGCTTAGCGTGCTTCGAAAAATAGTTGTATAGCTGGGTGTAACGCTTGTGTGTCGCCCTCATCAACGAATTGTTGTTGTGTTACCACGCTCAACGTGCTGGCCTATGGTGACCATCTGCAACAACACACCAAGTCGATTCGATTGCTGTGCGCTTTCCTACAAAGCTGGTCACGCTTTTTAAAGGCGCATGCCGAAAGCTTTGCAAGAAGTAATCTTCCAAAGTCTAGACCCAATAGTCGATAACGTGTACGTTAAGAGAGGAAACGAGGTTTGGGGATGATGATCGATGACGTGGAGTGGCTGGCGGCGATGGCCTAGCGGTTTGTGGAATTGGTCTTAGGAGTGCCTCTGAAACGATATCAACGTTAATGACTCTGAAATTTGTAGCATTGATTTTACTCACAAAGGTCGCATTTTGAGCTGCGTGGTTGACACGGACTGAGAGCGCCTACCTAGTGCATGCAGGCGGGTTATCCTGATCGACCGAGAACAAGCCAGACAATCGACAGGAGAGACCCGATGCAATCCTTATAATATACAAGCTTGACCAGGCTAGTTGGTGACTCGTTCTGAAGAGTTCGCGACGGGATGTTTTCGGCGGCAGTTGTGGCTCCGAAGTAGCTAGGAGCCAAGAATATTTCGTAGGCTTGCTATAGGAGGTCTTGTGAATTCTCCCGGATAGGCCTGAGGTGTATAAGTTTGATCGAAGTCTCGTATTCCTCAGCTGGCCTCGAAGTGAATAGCAGATCACATGATCTGATGATGAGCATAGAGATCAAAATGTTTGATAAGAACCCTGGAAGAGTGGGTCAAATATTTTGGCAGTATGCTCGTTATTATCAGGACTGTCCAAATCTCGAAGGCTGGGATTTCAGGGGAAGGCGAGACACTGATAACAGCATCAGCAACCCCCCACTTAACTGCTACCTAAATGATATGCATCGCCCCTGCATTACACCGTTTCTCGAATTGCCGTTTTGAATCCTCTACATGGCTTTTGCAACCACCAAGTACCCCCTAAACCCCTCTCCTCGTTGTCCCGCCTCCCCGTCACCGGTAGCGACATCCAGATCGTGCGCAGATAGTAGATCTACGAACCTAGCACTGCTGATCCGGCAGAGCAATGTGTCAAGTGTGTCGCGTAACATTATTGATGCAGGGTCTGAGTGGAGCCTTGATGTCGTGGATCACCCTTGTAGTAGGGGGGCGATTCGCTCAGAGTGGACGCCGAGATGAAGGCGGGATGTCAGATGAACGGTGGAGCGGGGAGGATCTCATCGATGACGGCTTACTGATGCCCGAAAATAGGAGACCGGTAATGCAGTGAGGACTACCCGGTACACACACTGGAGGTGATGCGAGTGATCCGCACGTGGTAAGTGAAGGGATGAACCTTGAAAAAGATGCTAAGTAAGAAGGGAAGTTGACGCGAACAGGTACCGCCCAAGGCCAAGGCGGTACCGCTACTGCAACGGGATGCAAGTGCGTTGCATCGCGGCATGCTGCACTGATGCCGTGCAAGTTTGTAAACAAGAATGCTCCTTGAGTCCAATTGTGCCATACGCAACAATACCCTACGAAAACTGCGATGCACACATTTGTTGCTACCATTTATAAGACTAAAGATATTAGCATGTCCGAGATTCAATGGCGAAAACAATTGTCATGCCTCTAAACTAAGACCGTCAGAGCGCCTCCTATCATACAAGTGGTACAGTAAAGATTGACACATCAAATTAAAAAAAAGCAATTCACAGCTGAAAAGGGACGTAAATATTTGCCTTACTCATGGACTTATCGAAAGAGCCCGATCAGGCTCTTCAAGGCTGCAGTCAAGACCGCACGTGCAGCCGGCCGCGTCGTTTCGAAATACTTTTGCACCGCCACAGGTCTTTGCTTCATCATCCCAAAAGGGCCAGCTACTTCTCAAACCGACAGTACCGTGATTCCAATGCGTCAGTCTCCTTGACCATTGAGGCTACCTACTATGCATCGGCTACCTTGCGGGTTGAACGGCCATATTTCCCGCCATCCCGTTCTACCCACACTGAAACACCGTGTTGGTAACACGACGTCTCCATATCAACCAGACCCATGTAATGCAGCAACAATCCCATCTGCATCCCGCTTCCCCTTGCAAACTTAACTCAAAATCCCTCACGCACATCTGCCGTCGTACATAACACTAAGCGCCGACCATCGGCGACGTCCAGCTTACCCGGTGCGTTGAATGCATATAAATCATCGACGGAAGCAGAAGTGATCGTCTATTCTGCCTCACTTAGTACGAGAATGCCGTGCGGCCACGTTGGCACTGTGCAAAAAAGGCAGGTCCGGCTGCGGATCGGGATTTCAGGATGTCCTTGTGATTCGGGCTGTTACGCTACCACAAAGAGCACCGTGCTGCGAACGAGCGAGCGCACAGATCCCGCGACGACGGAGAGGAAATTCGCAAAATGTTGCAACAGTTCAATTTCTGCGCCAAACCAAAGAATATTACCTAGATGCTGATGTACAGACGATGATACGCGCCAAATTTTTCCGTACCGAAAACAAACGAGTGAGGTTTCCTGTTTTCCGCCCTTATTTTAGTGGGTCGAAACAGCCAGCAAATGCAGATGCGATCCCACCTTTGATATTAAAAAAAAAAGAAATGTGAGCTCCATTGCAGGATGCGAAGACATGTCCGAAGGGAATAACCACCGGAAATAACCACCGGAAATATAGGATACAAGCCACCGCCGTAGTGTGAGTACGAAAGAACCCTACCACCTCATTGAGCGATTTGTAGGACATCTTCCTCACCTGAGGGCCCCGCGTTCAGCGAGCCATCTTCGTACAATGATTTGAACCAACTGCCTTCGCGTTCGAGCAGCTTATATGGTTCTCCATATTCGACGAGTTGACCCTGGTTCATGACGATAACCTTGTCGAAGTCAAGAATGGTATCGAGCTTGTGCGCGACTGCGATGATGGTATGGGATGTGAATTTAGACCTCAGAAGGCGCTGGACATGAGAGTCGGAGGCATGGTCAAGACTATGGTGGTTGGTAAGGACTGAGTGGGATGGGGATCGAGGTTTGACTTACTTGCTAGTGGCTTCGTCCAGCACGAGGATACTTCCTTTATCTTTTCTCAGGAGCGCGCGAGCGAGGCAGAAAAGCTGCCGTTGTCCATGCGAAAAGTGCAGGTCCTCGACATCGACATCAAGCGGATGCGCATACTTACTCTCGTCGCCCTTGCTCACGACGATGTCCCAAAGCTGCACGTCCTTAAGAGCCTGCATGATGGCTTTGTCATTGTTCTGGCTGAGTGGATCAGCATTCAAACGGACAGAACCCGGTAGAAGATATGCGTCTTGGGGCAGGCCGATGAGTCTTGATCGGACAGTTTGGCGAGGGATGCGGTGGAGAGGAAGGCCGTCGATGGTTATTGTTCCAGCCGAGAGTTCAATCATGCGGAAAAGCGACAGAACAAGCGACGACTTGCCACTGGGAACGGATTAGCGTGGTGATATAGAAAGCAGGACAGGTGATTTACCTTCCAGTACGACCAACAATCGCAACTTTTTCGCCTGGCGCTATCGAGATGGAAAACTTGGAGAAGACGGGTTCATAGGGCCTAGATTGTCAGCAAGGAGTAATGAGATTGTGGAGTCTACTTACCGGTAGCAGGCCGTAACATCCTTGAACTCGATCTTGCCGTCGCTAGGCCAATTTGGTGGTGGCACCTGGTCCTCGTCTTCTAGGTCTTCGCTGATGGCATCTGTTGTGAAAGTCTTGATGCGCGCTACACTGCCGATATGTGTCTCCAGCTGCGTCCACCAGTGGATGAGGAGCTTGATGCTTTGGGAAAAGAGAATGACGTTAAGAAGAGCGACACCAACGTAACCAGCGCTAAGCTTCCCTTTCAACACGACCACTAGGATTATGAGAATTGTCGCGACGGCGGCGACAATGAGGTCCAGCACGAGAGTCAACCAACGTTGCACGGCGAAGAGCAGGTAGAATGGACGCTGGCTGCGATCCAATAACTCTCGCGCCTTGTTCTCAAGGAAGCTTTGCCATCCAAAAGCTCGGATGGTAGCTAATCCTTCCAAAATCTCATTGAATTGGGTGTAAAGTGGTGATTTAGCCTCCAAGTCCAGAAATCGCAGCTGGCGGGAGGTGCGCAGGTAGAACCTCTGGATGAAGTAGACACTCCCACCGACCACGGGGAAAGAGATGGTGGCAAAGGGCGCTGCAACGGCGATGAGAACCATCTGCGCAATGCATAAGACGAATGCTGTGACAGTTTAGTAACCTTACTAAAGCCAATAGGAAGAGAGATTAGGCTCACTTGCAAAAGTATTGAGGGCGGAAACAGGCAGCTCCATATCGATGAGCATGAGATCCTGACTGAATCGATTCAGCGTGACACCAGTATCAGTGGACGCGAAAAACGACATTGGGGACCTATTGATGGTCAGCCACTACCACTGAAGCATATTGCTTCGGCTTACCCAAGAACAGTGTCAAGGAGTCTTTTATGGAAAGCAACGCCCGAACGCGGTACCATCTCGATGATAAGTTGCCTTCAAGAGTTAGCGGTGCTACTACAATCAATCGAAGGAGACACTAACCAACAGCTGACAATGAGAAATATCATTGCCCCAATACCAAGAGCAGCATAGACGCCTAGATAGTATCCAAGCCGCTGGTTAGGAAATTCTTGGTTGTACTCGGCCCAGAGCTTCACCCATATTGCTGACGGAACGCTTTAGTAGGAGAAACAACTGTGTATGGGAAGCCACTTACTAGGGAACGATTGCCCAAAGATGAACAGTGTAACTGAGACCATGAAAATCAACGCAGCAGTCCAACCCACCGACCGAATATAATAGTAGTAGATGGCCAGATCACCCGTGCGGCGATTTGTCTCCGCCTGAATGTCATCCTCGGTAACTCTATCGCTGTGCACGCGCTCAGTGTACTTGGGCGGTGCTTCGTAGACGTGCTTCTCTGGAGTAAAGTCCCAATCGGGGGGTGGCAAGTCAAAATTAGCGACATACCCACCGGTCTCGTTCAGCTTTTCAAAGCTGCCTTGTTCGCAGATAATTCCTTCGTTGTCGAGTGCGACAATATGATCGCAATATGGCAAACGCTTCGCTACAGACGAAACCCCATTAGCACCTATGGAAGACGAAGAACATTGGTAGAATAGTTACCTGATGAAGAAGCGATTAGAACGGTTGATCTGCATCTTCTGAGCAGGCCGTTGCGGCCAAAGAGACTGTGCCATACACGGTTCTCTGTCTGACCATCAAGCCCACTGAGGCAATCATCGAGAATGACAATGTCCTTCTGCGCATATATCGCTCTAGCGAGAGCCTATAAGAATAAGGCGGGTTAGTCATGAGCACGGGATGTGGGCGGGGTTAACGACTGGGTTTCTCACAATACGCTGGCTTTGACCCCCACTCAAGGCGATACCCTTACTACCAATTTGTGTTTGGTCGCCTTGCGGCAGTTGGCGCAGATCCTCGTCTAAAGCGCAGCTGCGAACCACTGCTGCATACCACCGCTGATCAAACTCCGATGCGCCGATAATGCTCTGCTGTACCGTGCCGTTCACGTGCCATGGCGTTTGGTCACATAAGGCGATGCGCATGGACGATAGCTGGACAGTGCCACCCATAACCGGGAGCTCGCCCAGGATAGCCTTGATCAATGTCGACTTGCCGCACCCTACTGGTCCCACGACCATGGTAATCTTGCCGCGTGGGACAGCCACATTTATCGCTTGCAGACAACCCATCGGTTGCTTTTCCTTATCCCAACCAAAGTACCCATTCTCAATCAACACTGCTGTTGAAGATGTAGGACCAATCTCTCGGATATCCAAGGAGAAGCGACTTTTCTGAGATCCCTCGGAATCCTTGTCAGACTCGTTGCCCAAGTCTGACGTTGAACCAAGGGTCCCGATAAGGAAAGGAGACCTACGGCGCTCGGCCTGGGTTGGCGTGATAAGAAACTTTTGAATCCTTTGGAAGGAACCGACGCCACCCATAAATGAAGACAAGGATATAATTAGAGAGCTGAGCGGCTCCGACAGAAGAGTAAATAACGACAGGGACGTAAAGACCTTGGATGTGTCAAGCGTACTTGAGCCGTTACTCTTCTGCGCAAGGACGGAAAACACGGCAAATGTGAGGATTGGCGACAAAAGCGGAGAGGAAAAGGCTGCACCATGTCAACATGCGTCATTGGGGTTGATATCGCAGTGACTTACATATGCCCATGGTCCAGATCAGAAGCTTTCTGAACTTCCTAGAAATGTTGAGCTCCTCAACTCGCAACCGCTGTAGGTCTTCTCGTAACACATCGGTAAGACCGGTCATCTTGACCCCACGTATGGAACTCAACATCGCAGTTGTGGCTGAAATGCGTCGCTCGATGCCTTCCAGCCATAATGCCTGTTTTTCCATAACCATACTAGTCGCGATAAGAGATCCCCCGAAGGATACTATATCATGGAGTCAGTCAATGACGCCAGCAGGATCCAGATGAATGAACTTACGAATCGCGACTCCGATAGGTATAGTACAAGCAACGCCAAGTTGTCGTTCGAGCAAGTAGATAGCTAAAGCAACCTCGATCGTGTTTGCCCAAATCTCGTGACCAGTTTGCATGCCCGTGACAATGCGCTCTATGTCAGCGCTCATCAGAGTGAGTGACGAAGCTGTGTCTACATCGGCCAGCGGAATGTCTGCAGCTTTATTGTAGAGCATCGAAATGAGGCCGCCACGCATCATGGTGATGAACCGGTAGGTGAAGTGTTGGTATTGCCCAGTGGAGACCTTGGAGGGCCGTTAGTGAGAATAAGAGGGGAGGCTAGAGTACATACTGCGATGCCCACGTAAACCAGAACGTATGCACCAATAAGACCATAACCAATGTTCGTAGTTTGAGCTGTTTGTCCCTGTTCAGAATACGAGACGGCGCGGTTGATCAAGAATGGTTGACAAAAGTTGAACGCCATGAGACAGGCGCGCGGTGGTACGACGGCAAGTATATGCCATTTGAGCTTCTTAAAGGTAACAAGGAGTAGGGAGTTGGATCCGACATGTGCCACTATAAAGGTCAAGACAATTAGCATCCGAGATCCAAGTCATCAATTTGTTTGAGGCTCACCCTTTACCCATGCTGCTTTGATGGTCCCATAAAGATATTCAGCGTGCAGATGCTTGTCTAATTGGAAGAGGTCATCAATAGATAGTGTGTCACTGAACCCTTTTTTGAACAGCGTATTCTGCCACCAGAAGAGCGACCGGTTATAGACCCCGCTAGCAGCTTCCGGAGGGTAGTCCGTATAGCCTGGCAGTAACAGGCTTCCCTTTCCCCGTGCTTCGAAAACTGCGAGAAAGACTTTGACTCCGACTCTGGTCGTGAACAAGATCGAGATCTGATTCAGGTCTTCGTCCAGAGAGTAGCTGCGAGAGCGGGCAGTATCGAAGACAATCGTAAAGAGGAGGTATACGTTGAGGAGAAAGGACGTCCGGATGCATCGCGAGTGCTCAAGATAGGATAGGATACAAAGAACGAGCGCACCAACAAGACCTAAGTAGAAAATCTAAGTCAGCGAACGTTACCAGGCGAGCTATTTGTGATGTGACTTGTGTAAAGTGGAGTCTCCACTCACTGATGACAGCCGAAGCAACTGCTGCATTGCTTCGAAACCCACGGTGATTCACCCAAAGTACTAACAAAGCGAGATCAAAGCCTGCGAGACTGAAGATCGAGATCGATTAGCACGGCGCCAGAACCCTTAGATTCCTCCGCAGAAGACTCACAATATCCACGCTAGCTATTGCCCATGGTTAGTTTTGAAATATATTGTGCGATGAAACAGGATCTTCCTTACCAGTTTGGCTGGTAGTAGCAGTGACTTGGAAACCTTCTTTTTCTTCCGCCAAAGGTGCCCTATTCTGTAGGGGGTAATGCATAGCAGCAACGCTAGGGGTGCTATAGACAGGATAGCGTCCTCGAAAAGAAGGGTGAAATCGAAGCCTCCTCTACCTTTAGAGCGCGTTCAGTTAGTCCATGTTTCGCATGTATTGCGTATAACAACACAACATACAGTGTGCACCAGCGTATGGGCCGAATGTGTTGTCGACAGCGGCACAGCGCTGACTGGAATCTGAGGCCATCGAAGATTCAAAGAAAATCAGTTGCCTTTCTCGAGGTCAACGCTCAGGGCATTAGATGGAGATTTGATGGGATCTGAGAGTTCATACTTTGGAGCCGATATGCGACTACGGGTTACTACAAGCCATGACTGATTTCATCAACCGGCACTACGCTGAAATCATCACTCAAGGCGTGGCAAGGTCGGATGTTCGCCATGGGGCCCGAGTATGCTGTAGTTGTGTCGATCTTTGACACTTCTGCACCTGGTGCGGAAAGCTCCAACCAAATCACTTGAGCTAAGCAATGCAACCCCGTAATGCGGACAGCCAGTTTCTCGGCCTCAACGGAAGAATCCTGTTTGGGAATTTTTCAGAATGAATGGTTTGAGTCAGATCCTGGCACCGGCTTAACGTCCAGGGTCATGACAGTGGCGCTATTGCTGTTTCAATTGCCTGCGTCCTGTATGATCAGTACAAGGATTACGATGCCGAGCCTGGGGGCCGAGCAAGCGCTGATCCGTGTGGATCAATCCAAGAGGCCGAACGATCGCGCAATCAAGGTTGAGAATCTTGTTCCTGAGCGGCTCTTTGCCGTACCATGCATCTGCACAATTATGGATGTGGCGCCGATCATTACTCCACATTCGGTAAAAGCTCACGAAATCAATCTATGTGCTGTACCAACCGGAACCCTACAACAAGCCCAGAAAATACCTCGTATTGTGCTACAGGGTACTAGCATGCGTCTCGCCGGCGGCCAAACCAACGACTATGTGACATGACTTTTAGAGCCGGGCTTCCGGATTCAGCTTGGCTTATGGCGGTGTGATTTTGCTAATCTTTACCTGAGTTCAAAGAGTAGTTCTTCAGGACGAAGACCAACTGTGATGTGAAGCTCATATATGATTAGTATGGGCCTGTATGTCTGTCATTATAGTCATCTCCAGCCATGGGCAGCGCAATTTCTGAGGCTGGTTAACTGTTGACTCTGGCATTAGATGAATGACATCGTGGCGTTCTTCTGGGCCACGGGACAGCTGCCATGCAGTAGAAGCCCGGCATTCGCCATGCCCTGTAAAGCAGCAGCCACGATCGAATATGAAGCTGCATGGGTAGTATAGCTTCTTTCTAGCCCCCTGTATGGAAAACCTACAGAAGACTTTTCGACAGTGCGTCTTCCTTCTCGTTTTCGCCACGCTAGCAGCTGTGAGTTCTTCGAATGCACTGTTAGCTGCGTTCCTGGTGATATGCTGCCTTTGGAATTGAATTAAAACAGTGATCGAAGCCAAGCCAGCCGTTTGATCTCGCGTGCGATTGGTGGAACGATTGATCACTGTCCGAACCGGGAACCTCTCGTGGGGATGTTTCACAGCATCCTCAACGGCGATGCTTTTTAGCTGGGCGTGTCCTCCCAACCAAAGAAAGCTCTTCCAGAAAGCCGAGGTGAGCCACAGATAGAAGCATTTTCCGCTCTCGGGTTGATCATTCGAGCCCTATGCACGATTCATATTGAAGGCTTATCATTGGAAGGCCCTGGCGTCTTCCGCGTCTGACCTCCACCCCAACGATTTTTCATAAAGCAAACGATATGTATGCTAACCAGAGGAATAAAGGGGACAACTGCAGTAGTGCCACTATAATTTCAGATTTTGCGTATAAGACGATTTTGGCACGAAGGATGACACTATACTCGAAGGATAGGCAACCTGAAGGGTAGGTGGTAGCTCGTGCTGTGAGCCCACTTTCCGCCGACTAGCTTCGCGTCGTGCTGATGTTATGTGGAGCTCGGCAGAGACCGCATTTTAGTGTCAAGCGAGTTTAGTTACCGCGGACGAATGGCAAGAAGCGACGTAGACATTTTTGGTGGTAACGAAATGAAGGTACACGTACGAGAAAACCTAGCTTGATACCCTTGATGCCCTAGTTCCCAGTTGGTGGGTTTGAGGGAGCGATTCTTAAGCGCCACATTCTCTTCATGATTACCTAGCTTTGAACCAGGGTAGATGTAACGTAGACCATGTCAACTTCAAGCATTGAGGAGGTACTGCAGGACCATAGAGTTCATCACGCCATCGATTGTGCGCTGTCCATTGCCGGCTTCTACGGCAATGGAGTTCCCTCGCACATTCCTAGAGGCCACCATATAATGCACGAGCCTCGTATGGCTAAATTAAGAGGGTCCGAGGCGGGCACCAAGGCCCTAGACTGCCGCTCCCGACAAGCGTAAGTATCCCCACAACGAAGAGCAACCTCTGACGCTTGACTAGCTGTCTGGGTGGTGATCGTCATAGCAGGTGGAGCGGGTGTCAGCTAATAGAGTACCGAAAATTCCGTGCCATGGTTCAGGCAGAAGTAGCGTGGCCCAGCAATGATTCAAACGTACAACGAAGCTAGGAGCTGCGGCTGCAGCGCGAAGATCTCTTAATAATCGCCGTGTGAGCATGTATTGATTCCAAATGACAATGCAGCTGCCTAGAAGGTCACGATGGCAGCTTGAAGGGCAATGTTTGAAACAACAGATCAACACAAGAAAAAACACGAGCGGTACAAGCCGGAGGCAACCAATGCAGGCTAGCGTTGACAAGAGCGGGACGGAGATGGGAGCGGGAGAGCCGCCATAGTTTCCGCTAGGCTACTCCGTGGACGCAGGCGTTCTGGAATAGGCGGTGACGTGACCGTTGAATGGCTGCAAGAATGGCGCCTATCAGGTGGGTCGCACGACAGGGGAGAGCGTCTGAGGCGTCCACAGAAAGTACGCGTGTTTTCGTGGATCTACCAGGAAACGAAGTGACAGCGTATCGCCGAAGCCCGAAAGGGCAACATATAACGACGATCGCCTCTTGTTCTCCAGATCAGATGGGGAGGGGAAAGACAGTGCGATGGCTGTGAGATTGGCAGCTGACGGGTGTGTGGAGAGTGTTGGATGGCGGCGGGGACACCGGGGACGTAGACGGAGCAATGTGCCCGTTCCTAGGCGGTTAGATCGATCCACACTGTCGGGTCGCTTGGCCTTGCACATCAGGAACCCAGGCGGATCAGTGACATGGACATGTACTAGGTGTACTGGGTGGAGACAATCCAGAATCGACTTGTTCAGGCCCGCCATGGCGAATGGGGAATACCTATAATCGCTGCTGAGATCTTCTGATTCGCTGATTGCCGCAACGGGAAGTCACTGTTCCGTGTCGCTTCGTCGACCGAGATGTTGTGAGTGAAGACTTTGCAGTCACGTGGACGCTACGGCCGCCCCGCAGGAGTTGGCGCCTGCCACCACACACATTGCCAGCTCCTTTCTCTCCACCACAGCTCGTATTCCGTGCGACTCCGGACGCATGCACATCCACCAAACGTATTGTCATTTACCTGACCGGTATCGAATCCAGCTTTTCCGGTGCGCCGTGGCTAATATGTAGCGTCAATTGCGCCATCACGTGGCAGCACTCCTTGAATTCAGCAGCACGATGACGATCGCTTCAGCTTCGTGACTACCCCGGACTTCAGATCCCTTTGACACTGCCGATCGCTCGCGATGCTTTTACGGCTCAATCCGGTGCACCCTGGTCCAGAAACTAATGTAGCGTTCTCGTAGACCACCATGTTTATCCGTACCCTGAGACCTCGACCATGGTGCAAAGTGGAATGCAACCCAAGTATCGTAACTATTTTGGGTAGCGACTGGCAGTAATGACCTCATCGGACTGTTGAAGAACGAAAGCGGTCTATCAAAATTCTTCCAGGAGGCGGCTCGGGGTCTGAGAAGCATCCGGAATGAGTCGTGTAGACGGACTAGCTCGGCCAGGCCATCGCACAATCCTGATTCTTTACTGTGGTAGCTTGTTTATGTAGCCTGCTCAAATTATTATTGACCCTTTGCGCGTCGTTTCCATACCTAGTGTGGATCGCTTGATTGCTGAGCGTGTGAGTACTCCCCCCTCCCCCCCCCCCCTTAGAAAGCCCCAATGGCTAGAGTTGCCAGCCGCTGATCGATGAAGATAGTTATACTTTGGTGAGCTCAAGTTGACAGAGTAACTGAGAGCCTACACAGTGTTCATTGCCTCACACCACAGCTTTTACTCTCCTTTCTCCAATTGCTTGGACTTGCGCGTCCGATTGCAGTGTTGTACGTATACCCTAAACCGTAATATCTGACTTTTAGCTTGATCGACCAATATGGCTTCGGACCACAAGACAATCCACTCATGTCATTTCCCTGCCATCGGTAGAAGTTCTGGCAGCGACCAAAAACGGCCACTCTCGGTGAGAGTGGAGCTACAGCGCCCGGAACTATTGCAACAGCTTTTTGCGAACGACAATGGCAAAACGTCTCTAGTTGCTGCTGTTAGAGCTGCGTGGGCACTGGTGTTGCGCACATACACTGGTTTAGACCAGGTCTGCTTCGCATCTGGTGAAGTTGGAGGCATACCCGTGGACGGTGCAACCGGCAAGAACGGACAAAGGGAATCTGTCGTCGCGCGTCTTGTCAACGATGAAGTGTCGTTTGAGGAGCTTGTCCATCAAGCGAAGGAAGACAGCTCTGCTGCCGACCAATTTGAGAGCTTCCAGTACAACACTTCAGTGTTGTTCCGCTTTGCTGTGCAAGGAGGCACAACCCAAGGGCCTAGTAACATGACGGCGATGACGATGGCATCATCGGTAGGTAATACTTGTTACTTACACTGTGTCGCTTGCTGACAGCTGCGTGGAAAGTGCCATCTCCGCCTCCTCGTCAAGGTACTGAAGACAGGCATTAGCCTCTTTCTTGAGTATCGTAATGCCTACGTGCCGACTGAGTTTGCGCGAAGCATTGCGAGTACAACCGACAAAGCATTATCACTTGTGCTTTCTTCGCCAGCGTTGACCATCCGCGAAGCCGATTTGCTCAGCGACCGTAATCGAATCCAGCTCGACAAGTGGAATTCGACGCCTCTGGTCCGCGTGAATAGCACGATCCACGATACTATCGCAGATACGACAGAACGGATACCTGATGCGGAGGCGGTCGTATCGTGGGATGGGACTTTCACATACCGTGAGCTTGAGGAGCATGCGTGTCGGCTTGCAGCGCATTTGGTGGAACACGGGGTCGGCCGCGAAGTGATTGTACCTCTATGCTTTCGAAAGTGAGTGTGGTTTAGATGGTAGGTAGTAGGATGCGCTGACAATAGAACAGGACGCGATGGAATGTCGTTGCCATGCTTGGCGTGCTGATTGCGGGAGGCGCATGTAAGTAGTGGTTTCCTTATCGCGCGCCCCGCGCCTTCCCCACACCGCACCGCGAGTAGTTCGAGGGTGTCGACACACCCTATTAGGGTGCATTATCAGTGATTTGCACATGTCCTAATCCTACTAATAGTCTTGCCACTCGACCCCACGGCGCCCAAAGAGCGTCTTGACCATCTCGTCAATGCCGTCGGGGCTAAAGTTGTGTTGTGTTCTCCTACGGAGTCCCATCTCATCGAGGGCCTCGTGGAAAACCTTCTTGGTATCCACGATGGACTCTTCGAATCGCTGCCGCCATTTTCAGGGCGACCTCAAAGCCGTGCCGATAGTCACAATGCAGCCTACATCATCCCAACATCAGGGACGACGGGCCAGCCGAAGCTCTCCTTGTTGGAGCATGGTAACTATTGTACAGGAGCAAGCGCGCATTTCGTCGGGCTTGGTATGGACACAAAGCCTTTGCGCGCGCTACAGTTTGCCGCACACTCTTTCGATTCATCAGTTCTAGAGTACTTGTCTCCACTCATGTTCGGTGGCACTACATGCATTCCAGATGAAAACGACAGGCTGAATGACATCTCCAAAGTGATAAATGATATGCGCATTACCTGGGCGTGTCTTACCCCTACCTTTGTTCGTTTTCTCGAGCCCTCGATGTTGCCAACACTGGCTACCATTGTCCTTATGGGTGAGGCCATGTCACAATCAAACCTCGAAACATGGTCTAAGATAAATCTTATAAATGGGTGAGCATGATAGAAGAGGTTGTTGTGGCTGAGTTGACAGAGTTTACAGTTACGGCCCGAGTGAATGCGCGGTGGCATCCTCGACTTGCCTTCATATGCAACCCACGTCTGATCCCAAGGACATTGGCTTCCCCATCGGCTGTCACCTATGGGTAGTTGACCCGGAAAACCGTCACCGCAGGCTTCCCATCGGTTGTATCGGTGAACTCTTGATTGAGGGACACATTGCTGCTCGAGGTTATCTGGGCGACGAAGAAAAGACAGCAAATGCCTTTGTCACAGACGTCGCATGGAGTGATGGGCCTTTTAGAGGCTATCTAACTGGAGACCTCGTTCTCCAGCGACCGGATGGCGGGTTCACTATCGTAGGCAGAAAAGACAATCAAGTGGTAAGAGGTCGAAATCTTCGCATGAACAGTACTAATCTCTGGGTAGAAATATCATGGCCAAAGAATTGAGCTTCTTGAAGTCGAGCATCATCTGAATCTCGATGCATCGGTTACGCATAATCTTGTTTTCTTGCCTAAAGCTGGACCCTGCAAAGAGCGATTAGTTGCAGTCGTATCTCCCGCAGATCATACAGCCGAAAAGCAGCCTCTCCTTCTCTTCGAAGGACAGGAAAAGCCTGCGGTGGACACTACCATAGAGGGAATACGTGCTCGTGTTTCCACTCGGCTACCATTTTACATGGTCCCCACAGTATGGATTGCGGTCACGTCACTTCCTCTCCTCGCATCCGGAAAGCTAGACAGGAAGCGTACTTCGCAATGGCTCGACGGAATGTCGGACAAGACCTATCAACAAGCCGTTCCCATGAGTGCAGAGCCAGTATCGCACGACGAATCTGCTTCCCCGCAGGAAAGTCTATTGAGATCAATCTGGGCCCGTGTGTTGAATCTGCCAGTTGAGCAGATTGGTTTGAACCGTGCATTCCTGTCACTTGGTGGCGACTCCATCTCTGCCATGCAAGTCATGAGCCAGTGTCGGAAGCAAGGTATCAGCGTTGGCGTACAGGAAATCCTGCGCTCGCGTTCGATAATTGAGTTGGCTACTATGGCCAAAGAGGTTCAGGTTTCTATGAACCACGCCGTCGAGGAGCTCGATATAGCTTTTGACCTAACGCCCATCCAGTCACTTTGGTTTCAGCTTCCTAATCAAGGGCATGGCCATTTTAATCAATCCTTTTACCTCAAAGTAAGGCACAAGATTGACGCAGCAGATTTCCACGCGGCTGTGGAGAAGCTCGTAAGCAGGCATTGTGAGTATATATTTTTCGATGATTGATGAACTTCATGCTTACCGTAAGCCATTAGCTATGCTTCGAGCTCGATTTTCCCTATCGGACGATCATGTTTGGCAACAACGCGTCACAGACAAGACTTCTGAATCATACCGATTTCGTTACGAGACAGTATCGACCAAAGCGGAGATTGATGACATGATCGAGGATTCACAAAAATGCCTGAGCCATGCGACAGGACCTCTGCTTGCCGCAGATCTGTTTGAATTTGGAAGCGAGCAACACGCTTTCCTTGTGGCCCATCACTTAGTCATCGACTTGGTATCCTGGCGCCTAATTCTTGAGGAACTTGAGGAGCTGCTTACAGGCGGTTCATTGCTACCACCAGCTTTATCTTTCCAAAAGTGGACGCAGTTGCAACGCGACCATGCTGAGACATTGCGCCCTGAAAAGGTATTACCGACGGCAGATATCCCCCCCCTCGACTTTGACTACTGGGGAATTCAACATGCAGACAACACCTACGGTAATGCTGGCCATGCGAGCTTCGAGCTAGACCCAAGTCTCACTTCGTTGTTCTTGAGCGACTGTCATACGGCTCTAAGGACCGAACCAGTCGAGATTCTGTTGGCTTCGTTGCTTCACTCATGGGTCCAAGTGTTCAATGATAGACCTGTTCCAGCCATCTTTAATGAGGGACACGGCAGGGAGCCATGGAACTCCGACATCGACATCACTAGGACAGTAGGCTGGTTTACTACCGTGTACCCTATAGCCGTCATGCCATCGGACAGCCTGATCGACACCGTTCGTATGGTGAAAGATTTCAGACGTCAGATACCCTTCAACGGTCGACCTTATTTTGCCAAACGGGTTCTCACTAGCGATGGGAAGGAACTCTATAATACTCATTGGCCAATGGAAATCAGCTTCAACTATCTTGGACAGTATCAGGTCAGTCAATACCCAACCAATCTTTAGCTGCGACTCCTGGCTAACAAGTAATAGCAATTGGAGCGCAAAGATGCTTTGCTACAGCCGCTCGAAAGTATGGCCGGCGAGACACGTGGGGCCGGCGGGACCGCTGATGTAGGACATGCTTCTCCTCGCTTCGGTCTTTTCGAAATCTCTGCCATCGTGTTTAAAGGTCAACTCAAATTTGCGTTCACCTTCAATCGGCATATGCAACACCAAAATCAGATCCAAGAGTGGGTGTCAAGTTGCCGTCAGGTACTCATAGACATGATACAAACCTTGCCCTCGGTCCCTCAGATGCCAACTTTAAGCGATTTCCCATTACTATCGCTCAACGAAGAGCGGTTCCAGACCATGCTTCACCGTCTATCAAAGATGGGCATTCCAGTCAATGAGATCGAGTCAGCATATCCATGCTCTAGCATGCAAGAGGGACTGCTTCTTTCTCAGTCAAAAGATGCGGGTTTCTATGCCGCTGTGACTGTGCACAAGCTCACCATACCGAATGGGCATCCCAAATGGGAGGATGTTGCCAACAGCTGGACCAAGGTGGTCGCAAGACATCCTGCTCTACGCACAATCTTCCTTGAAAATATCGGCGCTGAGGAAGGCTTGTATGACCAGGTTGTTTTGAAGAGAGTCGACCCCAACATTGTGCACCTGCAATGCGCGACCGAAGAAGAAGCACTCCGGCGTATCGAACAGCAACGCTCGGTTAGCTATGAGAACGGTAGCAGCCCCCCTCACCGGTTCACTATCAGCAGCACAGCCGATGGCAAGATTTTCTGTTGTCTCGAGATCAGCCATGCAATTATGGACGGTCACTCCATGAGCATACTTTTCCGCGATCTGCGACAGGCGTACGAAAATTGTTTGGCTGAAGATGGACCTCCGTATGCTGATTATATCTCGTACTTGATGAACCAACCCCAAGAACAGAGCCTGGAGTTCTGGAGGTCTTATCTCAGAGGAAGCGAAGTTTGTTCGTTCCCAGTGCTTAACGATGGCATTGTCGCTGAAAAGCAGCTCAACAATATTCGGGTAGACTGTGGTAACATCAGTATTCTCGATTTGCAAGCGTTCTGTAATGCGCACGGCATTACACTAGCCAACATCTTCCACACGGCGTGGGCTTTGACCCTCAGCCTTTACGTGGATAGCACTGACGTGACCTTTGGCTATCTTACTTCTGCGAGAGACTCTGACGACATTCGACGTGTGCAGGATATGGTGGGGCCTATCATAAACACACTTGTTTGCCGCGTACAGCTGGCCGATGGTTCTCGATCACTCCTAGACATCATTCGTGACGTTCAGCAAGACTATGTGGATGCCATACCACATCGACACGTCGCGCTTGCAGAGGTCCAGCACATATTGGACCTGGCAGGTGCAAATCTCTTCAATACTGCTTTGTCCTATCGGAGACTGCCACCTGAGAATACGTCCCACAATGAGACACTCACGTACACCGAGATGGTCCCCATCTACGACCCAACCGAGTATCCAGTATCAATCAATATCGAAGTTTCTAACGAAGCTGCCATGATTGATCTGGATTTCTGGTCGGACCATATGTCTGTTGCACAAGCAGAGAACGTCGCTAGTACGTTCGTGCGAGCGTTGGAGAATATTCTCTATAACGCTGACCACAGCCTTGACTTCCTTGACAATCTAAGCGGAAAGCACTGGCAGAGGGTTCAAGACTGGAACGTCATGCCGGATACCATCCATGACTGTGTTCATCGGAAGTTCGAAGAGTGGGTGAAGATACAACCCGATGCTCCCGCGATCCGAGGACATGATGGCGATTACACTTATGCTGAACTTGATGTCATCACTGAGCGCTTAGCGCATTACCTTGTTGATCTTGGAGTCGGGCCAGAAGTGTTCGTACCTACGTGTTTCGACAAGAGCACTTTCGCTGTTGTTGCCATGCTAGCTGTTCTCAAAGCGGGTGGTGCAGCGGTTCCGCTTGATGCGAAGCATCCAAAGCCGGCCCTTGAATCAAGAGTAGAAGACACAGAAGCTCAGGTGGTTCTGACAACTGCTGCTCGCTCCGAGCTTTTCGAAGATATCGCCCCAGATGTCATTGTTGTCGATTCTGTACTGCTTGACGATCTATCGGATGTCGAAGGTTCGCCATGTACGACTGTTGAACCTCACAACCCAGCCTTCGTCATCTTCACTAGTGGAAGTACCGGACGACCGAAAGGGGTTGTGCTGGAACATGCGGCATTCGTTACGAGTGCAAATGCTCATGGCAGCAGGTTGGGCGTAGGCTGCGACACACGGTTCTTGCAGTTCGCCTCTTATACATTCGACAACTCTCTAGAGGAGATGTTCACAACATTGCAGAGAGGCGGTTGTGTCTGTGTTCCGTCCGAGGAAGATCGTAAGTAATCTTACTACATGCTAATGCCTCTTTCACTGACTTGGATTCTTTCTCCTTAGGTATGAATGACCTCGCAGGTGCTATCGCCCGACTGAATGCCAACTTCATGGACTTGACGCCTACCGTTGCATCGCTGCTCAATCCCAAAGATGTACCCACTATTAAGGGAATGGGTCTTGGTGGAGAAGCCCTGACTAAGGCAGTGTTGGAGAAGTGGACTCCATACGTGCATGTCATGGGCCAATACGGACCTAGTGAAGCTTCTGTTAACTCTGCCTTCAAGAGTTTCAAAACATTCAAGGAAGGTGACGATCCCACCAATATCGGCAAAGCGGTTGGTAGCGTCTCCTGGATCGTTGACCCCAAGAACCGTAATCGTCTGGTACCCATAGGATGTAAAGGCGAGCTGCTCATCGAAGGTCCGATTCTCGCCCGTGGGTACCTGCGGGACCCAGAGAAAACGCGACTGGCTTTCATTGAAGACCTTGCTTGGGCTCGTACTAGTGATGGGCAAAGTCGCCGCTTCTACTGCACTGGTAAGTCTCTATCGACACTATATGCTCCTACTCTGCCGTGGCTGACCTCTTCAAGGCGACTTAGTCCATTACACCGGCAATGGAGAGATGATGTATCTAGGAAGGAAAGACAGCCAAGTCAAGGTAGGCCTAGATTGTAACATGATGCTATGCGTATGCTGATTTGAAGCAGCTAAATGGTCAACGAATCGAGCTAGGTGAGATTGAGCACCATTTGAAGCTTGCTCTTCCCTCGAGCGCCCAGTCTGCAGTTGAACTAGTCAAGTTCTCAGACAGTAAAGCGACGAAGGCCCTAGTAGGATTCATATGTCTGACTGACCTTGTGGATTCCTCAAATGAGGTCGTTCCGCAAGTCAGTGAGATGACAGATATCGTAAAGGCTAAAGCGAAGGAGGCCGAGGTAGCCCTCGCAAACGCACTTCCAGCCTACTACGTCCCTTCGATGTTCGTGCCCATGACTAGCATGCCAATGACGACTTCTGGAAAGCTCGACCGAAAGGTGTTGCGGCAGCTTGCCCAAACAATCTCCGAAGAACATCTTCACATTTATCGACTTGCTGGTAAGAGTGGCCGAGCACCATCAGGTCCCCTCGAAATTTCACTCGCACGGTTATGGACCGCGGTTTTGAACCTACCGACTGATTCTGTCGGTGCTAATGATTCCTTCTTCCGCTTAGGAGGTGATTCTATTGGTGCAATGCGTCTAGTTACAGCAAGTCGAAAAGAAGGCATCGTGCTTGCTGTGTCCAACATTTTTGCGCAACCACGATTGGCAGACATGGCGTCTACCGCTGTTCTCTTATCCTCCGAAGAGTTGTCCGCCAGTGCTGAGCCAGATATGGCCCCATTCGAGCTCGTACCGGAAAACAAGAAGCGACAAGTCATAGATTTTGCTGCATCTGAATGTGGCGTCTTCCCGGACTCCATCGAAGACGTTTATCCATGCAGTCGACTCCAGGAAGGGCTCATCGCGCTCTCGGCCAAAGAGCCGGGCTCTTACGTAGCAGAAACGATCTATCGATTACCGGCTGATATCGATGTACAACGCTTCCAGAACGCTTGGGAGGTGGTTGTTGCGGAAGAAGCTATCTTGCGCACACGCATCATCTACGTAGAAGATCAAGGATTTTTACAAGTCGTGTTGCGTAACGGTGTTGAATGGTCTCAACTGGAAAGTCTACAAGATATCAGCAACGTGCACCGTCATCTTCCCGCTAAGCCCGGAGGTCCACTGGCTTCATATGCCATTGTCGGACAAGGAACTCCTTCTGTTTTCTTTGTCTGGACTGCACACCATGCGATTTATGATGGATGGAGCTTAACGAGCCTCCTCGGCAAAGTCGAAAGCTGCTATAAGAATCCCACTTCAGCACCAAGAACCACTGTTCCATATTCGAGGTTCATTAAGTATCTTGTCTCGCAAGACGCGAAACAGTCAGATGACTTCTGGCTCTCCATGTGCGAGGATATCACGGCTCCTCAATTCCCACAGCTACCGAATCCGGATTACAAGGTTGAAGCGGCTAACCATCTCCGTCATCGTGTACCTGTCACTCGGAGAAGTGGAATGGATATTACAATGCCTTCCATGATTCGAGCAGCTTGGGCTTTGATGTTAGGAACATATTCTGGCTCAGATGATGTTCTATGGGGAGAGACAAACAGTGGACGCGAAGTCCCTGTCCCTGGTATCGAAGACATTATCGGCGCCACAATCACGACGTCTCCCATGCGCCTGAAGCTGAAGCGCGATATTACCATTCAAGACTATCTCCAGGACGTGCAACGCCGAACCTCCGCGGCGATTCCTCACCAGTTTGCTGGACTTCAACATATTCGCAAGCTCAGCACCGACACAGCTGCGGCATGCGACTTCCAGAGCTTACTAGTGATTGCTAGCGGAGATAGCATGAAAGACCCCGAAAGTGGAGTGTGGGATTTGCAAAGTACGGGCGCTGTTGGCACCAACTTCTTCAACTATGGCCTTATCTTCAATTGTTCCGTCGACGGAAGTGGCATCGAGGTCGAAGCTCATTACGACAGCCAAGTGATCTCGGCATGGCTAGTTCAACGTTTGTTCCAGCAGTTCGAATTCTTAGTCAAACTGTTCAATGCCGACCAATCCCTCCATCGCGTTCTAGGAGACTTGAGCATGTTGAACTCTGCAGACCAAGAGATTATCTCATCTTGGAACAGTCGGCCAGTCAACGTTGTGGACAGGTGTATCCACGACAGTGTCTCTCAAAGTCCAGTAATCCTTCGGCCTACTTCGATCGCCATCGATTCTTGGGACACGGGTGAAATTTCTTATGGAGAGTTTGACGAGCGTGTTACACGGCTCGCTTCGAAGCTCATTTCCCTAGGTGTCAGACCTCAAAGCTATGTACCAATCTGCTTTGAGAAGTCAGGTTGGACTATTGTGGCTATGTTCGCTGTCATGAAATGTGGAGCAGCATTTGTCCCACTAGATTTTGAAGCGCCGCTTCTTCGGCTTCGTGAGATAGTCCAAGATGTGAAGGCTGAGCTGATACTTTGTGGTTCACAGCACGAGGCGTTATGCAAATCCATACCTTGCAAAACGCTTGTTGTCGATCGCAAAGCTACCGATAACCACATGGAGCGGCTGCATGATGCCCCAGCAGTCCGAAGCGACGCAACTGCCTATGTTCTGTTCACATCTGGCTCAACTGGAAAGCCGAAAGGAGCTGTAATCGACCACCGCGCATTTTTGTCAGCATCCGCGGCCTTCGCTCCCGCCTTTGACATCTCTGAGACCTCTCGCGTTCTTCAGTTCTCATCGTACACGTTCGATGCGTGTTTAATCGAAATCTTCAGCACCTTGATCATGGGTGGGACGGTCTGTGTACCCGACCAAAGCTCAAGAACAGATGATCTTGCTGGCGTTATAAACAGGATGAGGGTCAATTTGGCTTGCCTTACCCCTTCTGTCGTCCGTATGATCCACCCGTCTCAAGTGCCTGGCTTGAAAACACTTCTTTTGGTGGGAGAGGCAATGTCTCAGCAGGACCTCCTCACTTGGGCTGATCGAGTGACCTTGTGCAATGGCTATGGACCTACCGAATGTAGCGCCATAGCCACTGTGAATATCATGTCTGCCTCCACGAAGCCGAACAACCTGGGCAAGGCTGTCACCGCCAGAGGATGGGTTGTTTCTAGAGATGATATCAATCAGCTTGCACCTGTTGGAGCAGTGGGTGAGCTGCTTCTGGAGGGAGGCGGAGTTGGCTGCGGCTATCTCAACAATCTAGAGAAAACCGCCGAAGCTTATATTGATCACGTCAATTGGACATTAGGAGAGGACATGAAGGTTGGCGCATCAAGAAAATTCTACAAGACCGGTGATCTTGTAAGGTACAATGAAGATGGGACCTTACTATATCTCGGGCGCAAGGACAACCAGGTATGTTTCCTGCAGTACGAGCGTAGTCGCTCTTAGCTAACGTATCAATCCACAGACGAAAGTAAGAGGACAAAGGCTCGAGTTGACCGAAGTCGAACATCATCTCATCCAAGATGCCATGGTCCAAAACGCGTTGGCATCTGTACCTAAAGCCGGGCCATGCGCAAAGCGTCTTGTCGGCGTGATCTCACTTCGGGATGTAGCGGTATCTAGTGGTTCCACGCTAGAACTACAACTGTTGCCTAAGGAAACAGCTTCTTTCAATATTGCGATGATCCGCGAACGCCTCGAAACACGTCTTCCATCGTACATGATACCATCACTGTGGATCGCCATATCAAGGTTTCCACTAATGCCATCGGCAAAAATGGACCGTAAAAAGGTGGTCCAATGGCTTGAGCAGATGGACAACGATACGTATCGCATAATCGCAACTTTGGGGCTGGAAGATACACAGGAGGAGACAGAAGGCGTGGACCACAAACTGCAAACCATTTTTGCAAAGGTTCTTAATCTGGCACCGGAGGACATACGCTTGAATCAATCGTTCTTGCGACTTGGTGGCGACTCCATCGCCGCCATGCAGGTGTCGTCAATGTGCCGTGCTCAAGGCCTAGCAATATCGGTCCAAGACATTGTAAAGTCAAAGTCAATTGCCGCCCTAGCTTCTGGGGTATCTGTCACCAAGACCAACGCCACCACGACGTCGCAGCCTCGAGATTACGATCTCCCGTTCGAGCTCTCGCCTATACAAAAGCTGTTTTTCGATACGGTGGGCGACAACTATAATCACTTCAACCAGAGTTCAGTCTTCAAGCTATCCCGTTCATTTGAGCTGAGGGAGATCAAGGAAGCGCTTGACGCGTTGGTCAACGTGCACCCTATGCTACGCGCTCGTTATTTCCAGGACGAATCACGAACTTGGAGGCAAAGCGTTGCAAAAGTTCCACATCCATTCAGGTTGCAACATCATCAAGTGAGCACTGCCAAAGAAGAATTCATGCGCCCGATTATCGATGAAAGCCAAGCTACATTAGACATCATCAGGGGCCCTACCTTCTCAGCTGACCTGTTTGATATTGATGACAACTTTTCTCAGGCGATTGCCATGGTTGCACATCATCTGGTGATTGATGTTGTCTCATGGGGCATCATCTTGGAGGACTTCGAGAGTCTGCTCAATGGCACAGCACCTCTGCCTCAAAGTCTTCCGTTCCATGCTTGGACACAACAGCAAGCTGCGCAAGCTCGTCAAGAATCCGCCGGAAAGGTCATGCCCTTGGCAAATATTCCACCTGCAGATTTCGATTATTGGGGCCTCGATGCATCTGACAACCTCAACGGCGATGTCATCAGCGAGGACCTTGAGCTTAGCCCTAAAGATTCCATGCTGATATTAGGTGCTCATGACGCACTAGCCACAGAGCCTGTTGACGTCTTTATTGCAGCGCTTCTGGAGTCCTTCCGCAAAGTGTTTCCGGACCGACACACAGCGACAATTCATAACGAGGGCCATGGTCGTGAACCGTTTGACTCCCAAGATCTTAGTCGGACTGTGGGATGGTGCACTACTATGTCACCCATTCATTTACCAGTACCTTCAGAAGACCCGACCGATATCGTTAGCACCATTCGATGGGTCTCAAGCCTTCGAGAAAAGACTCCAGGTAAAGGCCGGCCCTACTTCGCCTATCGACTCCTTACTGGCGAAGGCCAGGATCGCTTTGCATCTCACTGGCCCGCGGAGGTGACCTTTAATTACCTGGGCAGGATGCAGAATATGGAGCGCAAAGACGCTTTGCTACAGAGAATGGCCAACGTGTCAACGACAGACATCAGCGACAACACTCCACGTCTTGCACTTTTTGAAGTCACTGCTCTTGTCACCCAAGGAATTATCAAGCTTGCTTTCGACTTCAACAGGCGAATGGGTCGGCAACCGCAGATCAAGCGCTGGATAATTGAATGCAAACAGACGCTTGTTGACGCTGTTGATCAACTTCTCCAACTGCGTTCCGAACCGAGCCTGGATAAATTCAAACTCTTGCCTTTGACCTACAATGGCATGTCAAAACTTTCGGCGGTTTTGCCTACGGGCACATTGGTCGAGGACATTGAAGACATTTATCCCGCTTCGCCAATGCAACAAGGCATGCTCTTATCTCAACTGAAGAACCCCGAACTATACTCGTATCACTGCATCCTACAAGTTCAGTCGACGACTCTAGGACAACCGATCAACCCACGCAAAATTGCAGAGGCATGGCAGATCGTCGTGCAGCGCCACCCAATATTGCGGACAGTCTTCATCGAAAGTCTCTCCAAGACAGGCTTGATGGATCAAGTTGTGTTCAGAGACAAACCTGGCCGCATTACGTGGATCGCCGATTGTATCGATGATGATGTCGCTAGAATGTTACGAGAACAGCCACTGATCGATTTCCGCGAATTTAACTCTCCCCACCGCTTGACAATTTGCAAGACGAAATCCAGCGATGTTTGGGTTAAGTTAGAAATGAGTCACGCCATTTGCGACGGCACCTCAATCCCGATCATCCTCAACGACCTCGCGCGGGCATATGGAAACAAAATGACCAGGGCTGACACGGGACCACTCTACAGCAACTTCGTTGCGCACACTCTTACGAACAACCGAGATGCAGACGTGAACTTCTGGAAAGCATACCTAGCTGGTGTGGAACCATGCTTTTTCCCAGTTCTCCATGATGGCGTACCCGGTCCACATGAGATGGGCTCATATGAGCTCCATGTGCAGGACACTGCTGCTATGGTAGCATTTTGCAAGAAGTTCGGCGTCACCTTATCCAATTTACTACAACTTGCATGGGCTCTGCTTCTACATGCATACATTGGCGCATCAGATATTTCTTTTGGCGTTGTAGCATCAGGTCGTGATGCTCCGGTGAAGGGTATCGAAGAAGCTGTCGGTTGCTTCGTCAACATGCTCATCTGTCGACTCGAGTTATCAGATGAGTCAACTGTGCACCAGTTGCTGGAAAAGCTGCAGAACCATTCAGTCAATGCTATGGCTCACCAAGGCTGCTCGCTTGCAGATCTTCAGCATGAACTGCAATTACCGTCGCTCTTCAACACCGTTTTTACATTCCAACGCCGCCAATTATCACGCGATCCGACCAAGACGGCACTTGCTTACGAGAATGTTGAAGCAGCTGATCCTGGTGAATTCCAGATCACTGTTAACGTCGACGTCTCGGACGAAGGAGCCACTATCGATTTCGGCTTCTGGAAAGACAGGATTCATCCTTCCCAAGCGCAGAACCTAGTCGATGCATTCGATAAGATCCTTGCCAGCATTATATCGAGCGGTGACGAAGATGTGACCATTACTGATCTCGATATATTTACCGAGAGAAGTTCACAACAGATCATGGGGTGGAACGCAGAGATACCTACACCTGTACGCCGGTGCGTGCACGATGTGATTAGGGAGCAGGTCTTACTTCGGCCGCGTTCTACGAAAGCCATCGAAAGTTCAGAACTCAATGCTACTTACCAGGAGTTTGATGAGATTACTTCACGTTTGGGTTTGCATCTACAGACTCTTGGGGTCGGTCCAGAGACTTTCGTGCCGATCCTGTTCGAGAAAAGCCCTTGGGCACCAATAGCGATGATCGCGATCATGAAAGCAGGGGCTGCATATGTAAGTAAACACGGTCACCTAAGTTCCCGTCATTTACTGATAACGTATTCGCGACTAGGTGCCTTTAGACCCAAAGCATCCGCCGAGCCGCCTCCGCGAACTTATTGGCGATGTGGGTGCCAAGGTTGCATTGTGCTCGAGGACTTATCACCCTAGAGCAAGTGAGGTCATTGGAACCACCGTCATCGTCGATCGGCTATCCATCAACAAACTGCCTCTATCTAAGGGGATGCGGTTGAAGTCAGATGTAACGCCCGACAATCCTGCCTACTGCTTGTTCACTTCCGGCACAACAGGTAAACCAAAGGGAACGATCATCCCACATCAAGCCTTCTGCACGAGTGCAGTGTCGTTCACTCATATGATAGGCATTGACCACACCTCTCGCACTTTCCAATTCGCAAGTTATACTTTCGACGCCAGTTGTGTCGAAATTCTTGCGGCCCTAATGGTAGGAGCAACAGTTTGCGTGCCGACCGAAGACGAGCGGATGTCAGACCCTGCAGGAGCCATGCGCAGGATGAAAGCTACCTGGTCCCTTCTGACTCCATCAGTTCTCAGCACTATGAAGCCATCTCAAGTGCCGACCCTTAAGACTCTTGTTGCAGGTGGTGAGGCTGTACCTGCAGCGGAGGCCGCAAGGTGGCAGAACAGCCTGCAATTTGTGATTGGTGAGCAATTTGCATTGTAAACTATATACTACGGACTGACCACAAAACAGCTTATGGACCAACCGAAACTGCTGTCATCGCTAGTACAATTCATAAGACCAGTGATATAGATGGCAGAAACATCGGACATGCATCTGGATGCCGCTTGTGGGTTGTTCACCCCCGCAACCATGATAAGCTCATGCCCCTTGGCGCCGTCGGAGAACTTGTCATCGAGGGGTATACCGTGGCTCGGGGTTACCTTGGTGATGAGGTGAAGACTGCGAAAGCCTTTATTGCCAACCCGGGTTGGGTATCCAAACTTTCTTCAGAACGCGGCTCGTTCGCTACTACAAGAATGTACAAGTCTGGAGACCTCGTACGTTATAATCCAGACGGCACTATCGGTTACATTGGTCGAAAAGACACACAGATAAAGCTCAATGGCCGGAGAATTGAATTGGCGGAGATCGAGTTCCACGTCAACAACAAGTTTGCAGACAACGTTCAATCGGCGGTAGAGCTTGTCGCACCTGCAAGTCGTAGCTCTGCCAAAGCCTTGGCCGTTTTCTTCGCTGTCAACGACGACCCACGAGCATCTTCTGGAGAGATAGTCCAACCTGCATCATCTGATCTTCCCCAATCCGACGAGCTACTTCTGTCAATGGACGATGACGTGCGACAGATGTGCAAGTCGCTTGAAAATGCGCTTGTTGGCGTGCTGCCTGCTTACATGATTCCATCAATATTTTTCCCAATGAAAAAGCTTCCTTGGACGCCTGCTGGAAAGCTAGACCGCAATCGATTGCGAGTATTGGTGCAAAACTTGAGTAAGGAGACAATGTCGCCATATCGCTTGGCGAATACAATGCACAAGAGGAAGCCCGCCACCGAGGCCGAAAAGAGGCTACAGAAGCTTGTCTCGTCAGTTCTGAATTTGCCGCTATCATCTGTGGGTGCTGATGATAGCTTCATTGTAAGTGTAGGCTTTTTAAAATGCTTCCTTCGCTAATAGTTTGCAGCGACTTGGTGGTGACTCTGTGGCAGCCATGCGTCTCGTTGGCGCTGCGCAGGCGGAGCATTTAGATCTTTCGGTCATTGATATCTTTCAAAGACCCAAGATATCTGACCTCGCTGCCAAGTGCAATGTTTCTAGTCCCAATGCCAAGGTTGAGCGCAGCATCGAATCATTTGAGCTACTACCCCGCGATATACAAAGAAACCAGTTGCTCCAGGAAATTTCTGATATCTGCCGTGTGTCGAAGAGCAAGGTCCAAGATGCCTACCCGATTAGCCCGTTACAAGAAGCGTTCATTGCTCTTTCGATAAAGCAGCCTGGTGCATATGTTGCTCAGCACGTCTTGGTCCTCGCAGATTCGGTCGACATCAAAAAGTTCAAAGCTGCATGGGAGAAGGTCGTTCAGGAAATCGACCTTTTGCGTACGCGTATTGCTCAGCTTCAGTCAGGCACGTTTGTACAAACCGTTCTGGTTGAGGACCCTATCGTTTGGCGCGAAGTGAGCACTCTCGAAGAGATCGAGGGAGAGGCCGTAAACGTTCCTGCTTACCTTGGGGGCAAGCTTGCGACATACACCGTGGTTCGTACAGCCTCTTCTAAGCGACTCTTTGTTTGGACCATCCATCACGCGCTGTATGACGGTTGGAGCATTGCGTTCATGCTACAGCGCGTACAGGATATTTACCAAGCTGGATCATCCGACGCCCGAAAGGTTCCATATACCAAGTTTATTCAATACCTTCTGAACAGCAGTCGAGACGCCTCAGCGGCATACTGGAAGTATACTCTCACTGGTGCTGCTCCTTATCAATTCCCGCAACAGCAGCATAACAACTCCCATGAAACGCCAAATGGACAAACTTTACAACATAATGCCAAGCTCAGCCCGCAAAGGCATACCGACATCACACCACCTACTGTCATACGAGCTGCCTGGGCTCTGTTGTTGTCTGCCTATACTGGTAGCAACGACATAGTTTTCGGTGAGACGCTTACTGGTCGCGACATCGCCGTGCCAGGTATTACGGAAATTTGTGGTCCTACCCTCACAACTGTGCCCACAAGGGTGCAGGTCAATCGTGACGCGAGTATCCTCGATCTTCTAAGGGGTATCGCTCGAGTTGCCACAGATCGTATCCCCCATCAGCACTTTAGCCTCTCCGAGATAAAACGAATCGACGACGATACTGCTGCTGCATGCGACTTCCAGAACCTGCTCATCATCCAGACTGGTAGCGAAGAGCCTGCTGAGTCGATGTGGTCCCATTACAACAACGGCGTCCAAGGACAGTACTTTACCTATCCTCTAGTCATTGAGTGTCAAGCCGAACAGAGAAGCGTCTCAATCACAGCATACTACGATGCAAATGTGATCTCGTCGTGGGAAGTTCAGCGCATTCTATACCAATTTGACTCTATACTAGGGCAGCTGAACTCAGTCGGCAACGTTCGCGATATACAAGTTTTCAGCGAGCAGGATGAAAAATTCATAAGGGATCTGAACGCCGTGGAGCCACTGGTTGTCAATGACACAATGCCTTCCTTGTTCTTACAGCAAGCGTCATCGCGTCCACATGCCCCTGCTGTTTCGGCATTTGATGGCGACTTCACTTACAGTGAGCTTCGCGATCTTGCCTTCAATTTGGCGGAAGAGCTCAACAGACTTGGAGCTGGTCCTGAAAAACTTGTGCCAATCTGTGTAGACAAGTCACGGTGGGCAATAGTTGCGATCATGGGCGTCCTCATTTCAGGAGCGGGCTATGTTCCACTCTCTCCAGATCATCCAGCTTCACGTCACCGACAAATTATCCAGGACTGTAGTGCATCGATTGTTCTGTGCTCGCCACAGTACGAGTCGAGGATGTCCGATCTCGTCAGCAAAGTCCTCACGATAAGCGAGACTTCCATCCGACAGCTCTCAACTCGCGAGGCTCAAGTATCACTACGCGCAAAACCGGAAAACATCTGTTACGTCTTATATACTTCTGGGAGCACTGGCGTTCCCAAGGGGGTTACTATCGAGCATCGAGCAATTGCCTCCAGCTCTGCGGCGATGTGCAAGTCTCTTTACATAAAGCCCTCTTCGAGGGTTTTCCAATTCGCTTCTTTTGTTTTCGATGTTTCTGTGATGGTATGTTAACCTGAAAACCTATGTTTCAAATTTACTGACCCTTTTGCAGGAGATCCTGACTGCCTTGAGTTGCGGTGCAGTCGTATGTGTTCCTTCGGAAGAAAGCCGTACCACGGACATTGCATCGGCTATCAACAGCCTGAAGGCTACCTGGACATGCTTGACACCTTCTGTGGCAAATGTTATTGAATCGCCGGAAAGCGTGCCGACTCTCCAAACATTTGCCTCTGCCGCAGACCCTTTGACACCCGAGACCATCAAAAAGTGGGGTTCGGGATTGCAGCTTCTCAACGCATACGGTCCTACAGAAGGATCCGTGATTGCTCTCTCAAATGATGTTGCCGCAACGCATCGTGAATCCACGATTATCGGTCGTGCGCTGCCGAGTGGTCGCGCTTGGCTTACCAACCCAGAGGATCCGAACAGACTTGCTCCAGTTGGTGCTGTAGCAGAACTTTGCTTGGAGGGCTCACTTCTTGCCAGAGGCTACTGGAACAATCCCGTGAAGACCGCTGAAGTCTTTATCGAGAACCCTGTATTCATGAAAGAGTTCTCGAAGGATCCATTCTCTCGCATTTATCGTACTGGGGACCTGGTCAAGTATGGATCCGACGGTCGAGTGCATTACCTTGGACGCAAAGACAACCAGATTAAGTTGGCAGGTCAGCGTATGGAGCTTGGTGAGATCGAACATCACTTACAGGCTGACAAGACCATCAAACACGCTGTTGTTCTGATGCCTAAGTCTGGTGCGGCAAAGAGGAAACTCACAGCTGTTGTGTCGCTCCATCAGATGCCACTCGATGTTGACACCCATGACAAGCCATGGAACACACCGCTAAGCCACGCAGATATTCTTCAACAGATCTCCATCGCAAAAGAAAGACTTTCAAACCTGGTCCCTGCCTACATGGTTCCATCGTTGTGGATGGCTGTTCCTCGTGTTCCTGCTTTAGCCTCGGCGAAACTTGACAGAAAGCAGGTGGCAGCATGGCTTGGGGAAATCGATGAAGGAACGTATCGTAAGATCTTGGATACAGAGAACAGCATAGAACCGGCTATGCCAGCCTCCGATGCGGTAATGAGGATGCAAGGTATTTGGGCAAAGGTGCTCAATATGCCCGTTGACAAGATGAAACCAAACAAATCATGGCTCTGTAAGTTGGAAGATTGGATTCTGAAATTAACCAACACTAATCGATTCTAGCGCTTGGTGGTGACTCGATCACAGCAATGCAACTCCTGGCGCGGTGCAGGAAAGAAGGCATCAACCTGACGTTGAATCAAGTGCTTAGGAGTAAATCGCTGGCTCATCTTGCAGAAAGCGTTGGAGCTTCTATCGCGTTTGAGACTGGAGAGGAAAAGACCGACAAACCATTTGCAACCTCTCCAATCCAACGCTTCTACTTCCAAAGATTGGGTAACGACACGAACGCCCAATTCAACCAGTCGTTCACGTTACGATTGGCTCGCAAAACGGATCCTTCTAAGTTGAAGAGTGCCCTTGATGCGATAGTTCGTTGTCATTCGATGCTCCGCGCAAGGTTCTTACAGGATACGAATGGTGAATGGCTTCAGACAATTCCGGGAAATACCTCGGAAGCGTACGCGTTGGACGTTCATAATGGCGTCTCACTTTCCGACCTCCCTACAATCATCTCGAAAACTCAACAGAGTTTGAATATCCTCAATGGACCAGTCTTTGCAGCTGTGCTATTCAACACGCGAACAGAAGAACAAGTGTTGTTCCTCACAGCCCATCACCTCGTCATTGATGTTGTGAGCTGGCGAATCATTCTGGAAGATTTGGAAGAGTCCCTCACGTCTCCAGTACCAATTGAACTACAAAAAGGGCTTTCGTTTGCATCCTGGAACGAGAAGCAGGCATTGCACGCTACGGATCTAACTCAGCGTGAGGCCATCAAGAAGCAAATACCCCATGCTGAACCTGCCAACTTGACGTTCTGGGGCCTCGATGAACGTCCTAATGTCTATAGTGATGTCGAACGTGAGTTATTTTTGCTGGACGAAAAAGTGTCTGCAATGGCACTAGACAATCACAGTGCATTGCGCACTGATGTGATTGATCTTTTCTTGTCAGCAATCGTGCACTCTTTCTCGCGGGTCTTTGTCACACGCAAGACACCGACCATTTTTAACGAGACACATGGTCGTGAACCATGGGAATTCAGCAACCTGGACTTGTCAAGGACCGTTGGATGGTTCACAACAATGTATCCAGTCCATGTCAACATTGCCGAAGATGAAGATGATGTCGTTCAGACCGTACGTCAAGTGAAAGATATCCGCCGGAGGGTTGCGGATAATGGGCGTCCTTATTACGCCCACCGCTTCCTTACCGAGGAAGGACGGACACAATTCACAGAACATGAGCCAATGGAGATTCTTTTCAATTACCTCGGGAAAATGCAGCAGCTCGAGGCCGCAGATGCGTTGTTCCAGCCGATGCATTTCAGCGAAGACGATGAAGAACGAATGACAGATACCGGAGCCAGAGTCCGTAGGCTTGCTCTATTCGAAATCTCTGCTTCCGTCGACAACGGCAAGATTCAGTTTACCTTTATGTACAATCGACTGATGAAGAACCGAAAGGGCATCCGCCGGTGGATTACGGAGTGTCAACGCACGCTTGAGGAGATCGTCTCCACGCTTTCTGATATTGGTGTTCCTCAGCCGACTATATCTGACTTCCCGCTGCTACCTTTGGATACATATGACCGGCTGAATCGCGTCATCAAGTCTCTGACATCAGTCGGAATTTCGTATCCTCAAGTTGAGGACATGTATCCTTGCGCTGCCGTGCAGGAAGGCATGATTCTCAGTCAAATAAAGGATATCAGCGCATACTGGTCTTTCACTACGTTTGAATTGAAAGCTAGGCGTGGTCGTGTAGACGTGCAGCGCGTGTTAGAAGCGTGGAGCAAGGTCGTTGAGAGACATCCAGCTTTGCGCACAGTTTTCGTCGACAGCGTCTGCAAAGGCGGCGTCTTTGATCAGATCGTTATTCGTACCCCTAATACGGGTGCATTCACGGTGTCCTGTAGTGACAATGAGCTCACGAGCAAGCTCGAGTCTATTCACTACCGCGATCTCAACGGAAAGAAGAAGCCTCGTCTTCCCCATCAACTCGCAGTTGTCCAAACGGCATCAGGCCGAGTTGTAGTCAAGATGGAAATCAACCATGCCGTTGTTGATGGTGGGTCACTTGCTGTGATCCGGCATGACCTAGAAGAGGCATATGAAGGCCGGTTGTCCGGAGGAGAAGGCCCGTTGTTCAGTGACTACATCAAGTATCTACGAGCACTGCCTATGAAGGAAGCAGTTGACTTTTGGAAGAGGCAACTGAAAGGCGTTCGACCCTGCTACTTCCCGATTGCGCCGCAACACTCAACCAAACAACGACAACTTCACTCGCTTTTTGTGGACTTCAATCGATTCTCCGAAATTCAGCTACTTGCTGAGAGAAACAATGTCACCTTCGCCAACATCCTACTTGCTGCCTGGTCGCTGGTCCTATACACTTATACAAGCTCTTCAGAAGTCTGCTACGGTTACTTGACTTCCGGTCGTAACGTCCCGATCAACGACATTGAAAACGCAGTAGGAGCTTTCATAAACATGCTGGTGTCACGTATCAAAATATCCAGCTCTCATTCGCTCGTGAACATGTCCGAGAGAGTTCAGAGCGACTTTATTGAGAGCTTACCGTACCAGCATTGCTCTCTTGCCCAATTTCAGCATGACCTTGGACTTTCTGGGCAAGCGCTCTTCAACACGGCCGTTTCTATTCAGAATCAAGGTGCGACAGAAGATCAAAGCACGACGGATGCAAACGTAGAATTCCTACATCTCGATGGTGGTGACCCGAGCGAATTTGCTATCACAGTAAACATTGACACGACTCGGAACGATGAATGTGTACGATTGGCGTATTGGACCGACTCTGTTTCCGATGATGAAGCGAAGAACGTTTCTTCATTGCTGGTGAAGATTCTTTCGCAAACTCTCGCTGACCCGAGTCAGACGGTCGCAGAACTAAGTGCTGCAATTACAGACGGGCCAAAGACAAGGCAGAGATCCAGATCATATGCGTCCTCGATGCGGTCGCCCATGTCAAGTCCCCGCACAGAAAGGCCAGACCCTATGTTGTCCATCCCTAAAATTCCTAGGATTGAAGTGCCTCAAGCCCCAACACCGGTCACGATGGAAGCCCCCGATTGGAGTAACCTTATCCGATCAATTGTCAGTGAGATGGTGCCTCAGATAGTGAGCCAGGTCATGGAGAAAAACAAATTCCCGCCAATTGCCACTCAGTCTACAGTCAGTGAGATGTCCAATCAAATGGCGGGCATGCTCGCACGAAGAGCATCGCAATCGAAGCGAGGAAGGAATCTTGAGACGGCTTCGATACGCTCCCGGCGACTGAGCACAGCTAGTGATACAGAGAGTAGAATTCAAACAGCAGCTGATATGGTAGCGGCAGCTGGGGTAATGGCGACAGAAGCATTGAAGTCAGTGCCACCAGACTTTGTTGAAAAGAAACTTTTGGGATTGTGGAGCGATCTACTTGACATGGTGGAGGATTCAATCGATAAAGACGATTCATTCTTCGTAAGTATTATCTTCATCGTTTGTGGTGTATTTACTGATGGTCTTCAGCAACTTGGTGGAGACAGTATCATTGCGATGAGGTTGGTTGGAGCTGCAAGGGAAGAAGGGCTGTCGATGACTGTAGCGGATGTTTTCAAGAATCCAACATTCGCGGACATGGCAAGAGTAAGTTTGAGTCGGACCATGGAAGAAACCTCGGCTGACCATTGCAGGTTGTCCGAGTCGCTGGCGAAGTTATCGACGAAGTGATGTCTCGCGCTGGCGGTGAGAGTCTCAAAGATGGACAGGCAAGTTCCTCCAAACCGAAGATCCAGATTCCAGAGCGAACAGTGTCAGCATGGCGCGATTTCCAATCTATGGTGTCTGAGCAAGCCATTGATGATAAAACTACCGAGGGTGGAATTACGCCGCCACCTCATCAAGAACTTCAACTGCATGAAAAGGCTGATCAAGTGTTTAAGAAATGGTCAGGATTCGATCAAAATGGGAATTCTCAACCGCAGCGCATGACCAGTCAGAAGCGGACTATGCCACAAACGATTCATGAAGACTCCGCGCCCAAGTCAGTATCATTACTTGGAGACCCGAACGTCGACAGTGTTATATCGAAGGTCCAGGTTTTCAAAGGAGGCATCTCCGATGTTCTTCCTGTGACCGATTTCCAAGCTCTAGCAATTACAGGAACCCTACTTGAATCCAGATGGATGCTAAACTACTTCTACCTTGACGGAGAAGGACCTCTCGATATCCGAAAGCTGAAGCAGGCATGTTTCCGCATCGTTCAGGCTTTCGATATCCTCCGCACCGTATTCGTGCCATACGGAGATCGCTTCCTTCAAGTCGTACTGAGGAAACTGCAACCCGATTTTATCTATCAGGAAACAGACCAAAGCCTAGATGACTTCACAGCAGAACTTCGACAGAAGGATCGGGAACATGGACCTCGACTTGGCGAAGCGTTTGTCCAATTCGTTGTGGCTAAGCAGAAGGGTAATGGTCGCTACCGCATCTTTATGCGACTTTCACACGCACAGTACGATGGTTTCTGTTTCGCAAAGATGCTCACCTCGCTCCAAGCAGGCTATAACGGCTTACCTGTGTCGTCCGCTCCCAGCTTCGGTAATTATGTCCGAGAATCTGCGAAGACGGTGGCAGGTGCCCACGATCATTGGCGAGAGGTGTTGCGAGGCTCCAAGATGACCGATATCGTACATCGCTACGGTCCAAATTACCAACGATCTGCCGGCCGCACCATCACTCTCAAGCAAACATTGACGGTTCCACCATTATCGTATATCAACATGACCACGGCAACTGTTATGAAGGCAGCTTGGGCAGCAACACTCGCCCGTATTGCTGGTAAATCCGACATAGTCTTTGGCCATGTCATCTCTGGCCGCAATAGTGGCGTGCCAAATGTCGAAAACATCATTGGGCCTTGCCTCAACATGGTACCTGTACGCGTGGTTTACCGTCCAGAGTGGACTGTCTTTGACCTTCTTGGCTACATCCAAGAACAACAGATCAACAACATGCCGTATGAATCCCTAGGCTTCAGGGAGATCACACGAAACTGTACCGACTGGCCCGATTGGACCAACTTCTCCAGCGTGCTGCAGCACAACCAGAACATACAATCAGAGGATGCGAGCCTCCAACTTGGTGGCATCGAGTTCAAGGTGGGCGCTGTGGGCTCTCAAGAAGATTTCGCCGACATATCAATCCTTTCCACTTCGAAGCGTGACAACCAGGTCGAAGTAACCCTCACATACGCGCCAAATAGCACATTGACAGCCGAATTTGCACAAAGCATCTTCGACATGCTCTGTGCGAATGTCATCACTTTCTCAGAAGAGCCTTACACGCTGCTGCCAGCCCAGTCAGAGACGGGATCTCAGAGCTCAACAACCATCGCATCGGAAACCGCGCGCAAGAAGTCGGCAGAGAAACAACCTCTTACTCTGCCTACTGACACCGGTCTTTCTAAGCATGAGCTTGCCACACTCTCGACCAAGCTGCGCAGCGCATGGGAGCAGAATCTCAGGGACGAGAACAATGCACCCCCTACTTTAGACCTGGCATCCGACTTCTTCCAGCTAGGTGGTGACATCATGGGTCTTGCACAAATTGCTTCCATCTTCGATCATGAAGACGGCTGGAAAGTAAGGGTTGAGGATTTGCTTGATAAGCCAGTTTTTGTGGACCAGGTGAGATTGTTGGCTGCAGAGCGGAAGAAGGAAATTGAGAAAGAGGAAATGAGCCCATGGGGAGATAAAGGCAAGGTTAGTGAGAAAGGAGCGCCCAGTTCCAAAATGGGACTGGAGAAGAGGCAGAGCGGGTTGGGCGCTTTGGCGAGGAAAATTGGACTGAAGCGGAGAGATAGCCCAAAAGAGATGAAGTGAGCTAGGTTATCGCGAAGACATAGCGATCCGGGCCGAAATTGCGAAAAGCTTTCTTTTGTTTCGGGAGTGGATTGGGAACGGCGTTGGGTTGTCTTTCGCTCTCTCTCATAACACGCATTGACTGGAATACCTATCTTTCTACATTAAATTAATCTACACTGCATGAATTCTCATCCAAGCAACAGTTTCCAAATGTTTAAATTACAACAAAACTGTCAATCCGCTCACATGGAATCGGATCAGTTGACGATGCATTGAGGAGACCTGCATCAGACCTTCCCTTCCACCCAATCATCAATCCAACCCTTTCGTAAACGCCTTCGTCGCGCAGTCTCAACACCAAATAATGATATCTTCTCTTTCTGAATGTTTTGCATCCCATTTGCCACAAAAGCCAATGATCGCCTTCCTCGCGAGTTGCATCATCGACACTAAGAACAACTTCCTTGTCTCGAAGATCCGTATCCCAATATATCTCAGTCTCCGAATCTATTGCATTTCCATCCTTTAGTCTAATGCATGCGTTTTCCTGTTCATCAAACACAACTTGCACATAAGCCACGAGCGCAGATGTGATTTCCAGCTTGGTTGAGATGGATTCTTTGCCCTCGTACTGTATTTCGAGTCCACGTCCAAGCTCTTGCAGTTGATACGGTTGACTTGCAGAATCGTCAAGCTGATGTATACGCACGTCAAAATCCTTGTTGATGATGATGTCCATGTAAGGGACAGGATATGCTATCGACCCGTTCCAACCAAGCGATGACCAGCTTGGGAAACCACTACGTCGGTTACATGGCGTAGTGTGAATCCAATTCAGTGCAATCTCAAACCAGTCGTGCCTTTGTGTGATCTGGTAGTTGCCCTTTTCGTTCCCTTTCGTGAACGTGGTAAAGTGATTGTCTTCGTGTGGAACTGGTGCCAGCGGTACACCCCAGAGGTGGAAGACGGGCTCTTTCTTATCGTTTGATATGTAGTTTAGGATACCAATTATCGCATTCAGGGCATCTCCTGAAATTCGAAGGTTACGGCGACTATACGCTGTTACATATCTTAGGGCTTCCTTGAACCGTGCACTTCCCACGGAAGACTGGATTTCTTGGGGAAAGCGAGCGCATGAAATGAACTCAGCCAGGGCAAGAAGCTCGTAGTTCAAGCCTGAGCTGTAATTTGGGGTGAGATCATGAAGGTAGTCTGTTCGGCATATGTAAAGTACAGCCTGGTCAGTGAAGATGAGTCGACGCTTTGACAAAATACCTTCCTGGAATGTCCATCCACGTGTGGCCCATGTTGAATGCTGTAGGTTGCTTGCAGCAGGTACTTGTAAGTTGATTAGTGTCACTGGTCCAGCTTGTTCTGTCCACGGTTTGTTATTTACCCTTGGCTGGCTGACACCTGGAAGTCCATGTGTTGGGTCTGTACCAGATGCTGCAATAATGGTGAGGTACGCGGAAGCGTATATTTGCCCCATCTGCTTGATCTGAAGGCGCTTGTCCATTATGCTCGTTTGTTCGATACAGTACCTATCTATCCAGAGGTATCGGAAGCCGAGGCGTAAGGTCACGGTAATTGCATCTTCAATGGTAGGTGTTTGTTCCCTAGGCAAAGGCTGAGACGCAAAATCCTCGAGTGGGCCCCAAAGGTAACTCAGAGCTACAAATCGGCATCTTTCGGGTGCCATTTGCACAGTTCTCGTTTCGCAGTCAATCACCTTCAATCTTTCCACCTCATTCGCGTCGTCAGGGAGACATTCATTGTGCTGATCGCAGCCTTCAACCCAGGTTTTAAAAAGACCAAAATCAACATGGGCCTGAGAAGAGACGGCAATTTGTGCATCAACCATCGGATTGTACGTTACGCCCAGGTACGGGCTAGTGAGGTCAGCGTCATGGTCCGACTTCGACGACTCTTGCGCGAAAGTCAACCGACCCACGAAACTATCCCCAGGAGTAGACACGATCCATTTCAGATAGTTGTCTTCATCGAACCGTTTGATGGAGCCAAGCATACGGCAAACGCGACCTTTACTAATCAGTCAGCTTGCAGTAGGAATCCATGTGGGTCACCTACATTCCGACTGCTGTAGTTCTTCTTTGCTTTCATGTACGTCCTGGAGAACAAGGATAGGTCCGCGATTACGAGCTTCCGCTAGTCTAGTCCAGGGTATGGTTGCGCAACGATGACAAACATCAGGAGCCGGTAGAGTTTCTACGGCTGACGGCAGTGCACCATCTTTCAAAAGGTGATTTGGTGCCTGAGAGTCATACTTGTTAGCCTTGAAGAGTAATAGTTGCGATCGATCGACGCATGGGTCGCCTTACCGCAATATACTCATCTACGATCTTAACCTTTCGTTTCGGGAACAACCATGTGAAAAGGAGTATCCTCCTCCACCTCTTGGAAAGGCGATAGGGTGCCATGAATATGCGCAAGCTTCGTTGAGGAAAGGTGGGAGGAAGGGTTGTAGCAAAGCTGGGTCTGGCGCGAAAGCGGCCCCCAGAAATGGATCTGCGGGCTAGACCAAGTGTGGCTTTTCAAAACAATACGGCTAATCTATTCATAGTAAGGTTTGTGCGAAGCTAACTACATCCGTCGATTTGGATTGTGGAGTGCGTGAACTGCAGTCCCGTTCTTCAGGCTAGAATCGCACTTACAATTCTTTGAATGCTGCAAATCGTACTTGCACTACTTTCTTTGCATTTACCTAGCTCTCGGTCCTTTTTTAATTCCAGTCAGAGAGTCGACCTCTTCGTCAACTTGCAATGGGCTGAGTTTTAGAGTTTCAGCCGCTGAATTGTGATGTCCACATCGTATTCCACCCGCCCGTGTTAAGCCAACCAAGGCCTCCGTGCGATCTAGCTGACGACACAATATTTTTTCATCACATCACTCACGCTCAAAAGAAGTGATCTTCTCGTGCGATTAGAGACAAGTAGCTTTTATCGAAGGAGCTCCTAAGCGTTAGCGCCAAATCATAGCTCTGTATATATCAAGACCAAGTATTCAAGTTGCAAGTTATCTGCGGCATCATCATCAACAACTACGTAGTTCAATCTCTATGCAACATTAACTTTGTTTGTGTAAGGACTCTTATACTAGAGAGTTTACTGCAAGGCTTGCTAGTACAAGGTCGCACGAAATAGCTCATCTCACCTCCTGTTGGGCTCTATGGGATACCGAGAAGTAATCCTTAGTAGAAGGCGCACAATATCACGAACATGAGTCAGCCAGCACATGCAGATGGTATTTGTAAAAGCTAGAGATCTCTTCCCAAAAGCTAACAACAAAAGTAAGTAACACAAAATAGCAGAACGATGGGATTAAGCAAATAGTCTGTATTTTCCCGAGAGATATTCACTCAAATCTTCCAACACTTGTTTGATACTATTCTTGATGTTCAAAAATATAGCATTACATGTGTGTCATCCGCAATACCCAGATGTTTTACCGAGATAACCACGGCGGCTCGCATTACGCCTGTACATGAGAGCGTGCATCACGGAATTCATACGTGGGTGCGGCTCCCTCGTTCATATCTGCTGATCGCCGGTATTTCTCGACACGTCCTATCCATTGTCTTCGCCTCCACTTCGTACAATCTAAAGCACTCCCACTCTAATTTCGAGCTCAAAAGAGTTCACCTCCATAGTTTTCTCGACTCCCTGAATGATCCCGACAGTCAAGTCCCAGTGCCGACCGACTGACGCGCCCTTGTTCAAAATTCTATCTGTTTGACACAGCTCCTTATACCCTGCAGTAACAGCATCTCCATATCATCGTCGTCACTGGGCCCCGCGAAGCACTGAGCCATCCCTACACATAAACGTTACGCAGTCGTGTATTCCGTTACATACACGGCGAACAAAGATGCATAAAACGGATCGGTCGTTCGCGCAACAGCATCATAAAAAACACCATTCATCCACAACCCAGTACAATCACCCACGAGAAATATACAACGCGTAACGAGCGCCACACCCATATTCACTCACCACACCCCAGATCCCAGAATCTCAACCCCACGTTCACGTTCACGTACCACATACATGACATCACACCCCACGCAAAACACTCAACCCTTACAAGCAGCAAAACAAACAAATTCGATAAACGAGTGTTAACCCTACAAACATACATACAGCCTCTCCCTGCCCCCTTCCTTCACCTCCCCAACCCCTCCAAACTCACCACAAAGCACCCATCTAAGCCTCCGTAACCGTAGGCGCCGGCGCAGACGCGCTGGCAGACCGGCTCGGCCTCCCAGAGAAAGAAGGCCTAGCACTCCGGGAGAAAGAAGGGCGCGGGCCGCCCGTGGGCAAGCCGCCAGTGGGGAGCCCAGTAGGGAGCCCAGTAGGCAAGCCAGTCGCTGTATGTATGTCAGCCACACGTTGCATCGCATCACATCGCCCATGCGCTTCATGAAAGAGGTAGGCAAGAGGGATATAACGTACGGATACCAGTAGGGAAGCCGCTGGGCAGAGAGAAGCTAGGGAGACCGGTAGGGCGGGGACGGCCGGAGTGCGAGGCTGAGGCTTCTGGGGCAGACGTAGCTAACTCCTCAGCGAGCGGGGGGCTCGGCGTGGGTAGGCCCGAGGGGGGTGCGCTGGGGCGCGAGAACGAGGGGCGAGGACCGCCCGTGGGAAAGCCCGAGGGGAGACCTGTTGGGCGGGAGAACGTTGGACGGGGGCCGCCAGTAGGGAAGCCGGAGGGCAGGCCGGTTGCTGTGTTGTGTAAGTATATTGTGTGTGGGGTTGTGGTAAGGAGTGTGACGTACGGAAGCCAGTTGGGAAGCCAGTTGGGAAGCCGCTTGGGGGAGAGAAGCTGGGCAGGCCCGTCGGGATGGGGCGGCGGGAGTGCGAGGCTGAGGTGGGAGCCGCCTCTTGAGCGAGCGGGGCGGCGATGGCGCTATTGTGGGTTTTGTTAGTCAAGTGGTTGGGAGGGCAAAGGTGTGATCGTACCCAGCGGCGAAGAGAGCAACGACGGAGAACTTCATTTTGATGTAAGTGTAGGGTCGTTTGAAACGATTGAGCTGAACTTGACTGGTAATTGAACGAAGGCCGAGGACAGTGAGCTGTTGTCGGTGGTGAACTCAAGCCGAAAGACGTCCTCCCTTTATACTTTGCTCGACACTATGTTCCAGTTGTGCGACTTGTGTTTCTCCGTGTGTATGTGTATTGAGGCCTAGTTGAATCCGGACCTAATATCGCCGTCTAGGACGTTGTGAGGATGATCTCCTGGCATAGATGAGTCTCAATATGCGTCGATTTCGCAATTGTGCCCGCCATAAACCACCGGTCTTTCGTGCTGCGGCTGTCTTTCCTTATACACCTCTAATTTCCGCCATGCAGATATTCGAAGAACAGTGCATCGCGGGGAAAGCCGCATCATGCTGCAGGGACGTTAAGTTTAGCTGTAGTGTAAATTGATGGTCGGTATCTTCCGAACTCAAGCTTTTGATGACAGTGGCTAAGTGCTCTTGAACCGAGTAAGAGGGAATAGTGGGACAGTCTCCAAGAATTGCCACGAATGGGATGATCGAAAAAATGCAGGTTAAAAGCTGTGTCACCGTTGTAAGTATATGAAGTGTATGCTGGACCGGTTAGATGCATCGCTGTTCAAACGCCATCCCTGGCGAGAGTGGCGAATGACGGACATGCCCTGAGCACAATGATCGCAATGCTGGTCATTGTGGACCACTTGGTGTATTCGGGGCGGTTGGGCTTTGGTGAAGAATTTACTCTATTTAGCCATCTCATGCTTGGAGCAAAAGGCGCCCCGAAGGCACAATCCCTTCGCTATCATGTGAATAAGGTCGAACTCACCAACGCCCAGACTTCCAGAAGAACCGGGTTTGAGCGATCTGTCTACGAAGACCCACTCCACGACCCGGAACGCTCTGCGTTAGAAAGACCGATTACGTACAAGGTCTACAACAACACAATGATCGGGTAGCAGAGTCTAGCACAAAGTGGCCAATGCGGGGCGAACCAAATGACGTCTGTTCAACGGTCAAAGTTGCCATGTCATGTTTCCAGCATGCAGTAGATTAGTACGAGCGATTCAACTATGTTGATTGGCCCAGTGATGCAATTGTGAAGCTAGTAAGGCATAGAGAAATTGTGTGCTTCTTCTGTCAAGGATGGTTTCCGGGCATGGTAGTTTCGCCAATCATAAATAGCCAGACGCGTAAGCCGCCCGTTCCTGGAAATCAGCCTCATAGTTCCGGGATGGCGAGCGAGCACGTTTACATGATACCAGGACGCGTAGACAAGTAAGAAAAGCACAGACAGAATGTGGCTGGAGTGGCGTTTGAAGAAAGCTTGACGTGAATGTAAGCTTCATGGAATGACGAACTAGCTGGAGATAGATTGGATGGTGAATGCGCTAGTATAATGATTGGCTAGGCTAGACTGGATGTTTCTGAATTCTGCCGTGCATATTTCTCCGCTCTCCACGATCGGGCGGCGATCCTGTGGAGCAAGCAGCGGGCGCGGTAGCACGGACCGGGGAATTTGAGGATGTATAGGCCATGGCCGAGAGTCTAGATGTCACATTGTTATTAAATTGCCTTACCTAGTTCTTTCGTGATCGTCTTCAAGTCGGGCCGGGATGTGGTGAGACTTTCAACAGGATCTGTAGGAAAATCGTTTAATATACAGAACACGCGTGGAATTGTGTTTGGAAAGGGAACAAGTAGCCTTGAAGAAATAAAGCCCAGGAGAGTGGTTGTGTATACGGTACTAGCTCAGACATACGGAAATTACCTGTAGACCATGTTGCCCTGGGATGCTCAACGCGCGTTGGCATGGACAGCGGTTGGTAAGGATGGCTTTGCAGCTTGGGCGGCTAGAGGTTGTCCAGAACAGGAGCAACGGCTCATTCTTGACAAGAGTGCCAGACTATACACCTGAGAATACATACGCGGCCTTGCGTGTCTTCGAAGATTTGCGAAGGTAGTGCAATGACGATTGTCGTACAATCAATATAAAAAAGGTCCGAATACCATGTTAGTAATTCGCGAGGTGCATTCCAAGAACGATTGTCACGGCGACAGGCTGGCGCAAGTATCTCGGGTGATTGCATCATAGCTCATATGCAGACAATGTCGAAAACCAAGATATGGCTGAAAGAAAGAGAGGTGGAATAAAGTACAGGTTCAATTGGTGGTATCATGTTGGGAAAGCAAGCACGAATTGTGTGAGGATACATCTGCGTGACAAACTGGTCAGCGGACGATGCTAGGAAGTTGCGTAGTGTCTTAGAGGATGCGAGTGGCAGGTACCAGTTCCGGGAACACCGCCTGTTAGCGGAATGCGCCTGCGGTGGTGCACCGGGTGAGCTGTTGCATGTCTCGTAGTCAGCCAAATTGCCATGCTCAATCGTCATCTTCGATGACGAGGCCAATCTCATCAGAGTTTTTGACCTCTCCACCTCCATTAAGCAGCCTGTCGTCTTCCTCATCGACAGGTTTTGGGGCGTTGGCGTTGGGCGCGAGTTTCTTCTTTGGCTTATCACCCTCTGGAACCGATGGGCCTTCGTTTCCGTTGCCACCGTCGCCCTTCTGCCCCTTCTTTTGCTTGGCTTTCCTTGCGCGTGCCTTTTCCCTCTTCGCCCTGTTCTTCTCTGTCTTCTCGCGATCTTGCCGTTCCACATCCTCTTTCCTCTTCTGGAACTCCTTCTCGTCCTCTTCTTTCTGCACCTGCTCGTCCATGAGGCGCAGCCGCTCATACTCTCGCCGACGGCTCGCCTTGTACACGTGAAACTCGCCACTGCCTGCTCCTGCGCTTGAACCTTGGACATTGGCCACGATCTCAGGCGGCGGCGCAAGGCCCTTGTCAGGCTTGGAGCCGGGTATGTGGATTTCGCGGTCTGGCTTTGCGAACAGCGCTTCGACATCGGCGGCCAGCTTGCCACCCGGTGTGAGGGCGCGCTTCTTGGTGGGCCGCTTCGAGCGCGGGTCTGCGGAGGTGGGAATCGACTCGGGAATATTCTCCGACATGGTGGAGAGAGGCCGCGACCAGATGCACCGAGTGCTTATGCAAGCTTGGGGGGCTGTGTAATGGAATGCGACGGCGTCGGGTATTTATCAGCAGCGTGTTGCAGTGCGACGGCTGGAGGTGACGATGTCGTGAGAGGCGACGGGCGCGGTGTTGATGCGGCCGAGAGCTTGGGCCCCACGACTTTTGCTTGCGGTACGGCGGGGCGTAGGTGCCAATGGCGAAAAACGACGCCACCTGGGCTGCTCTGATCTGAAACGCCGTTTGACTCTCGTTCCTTGCACACTGACGATTTTACGATAACGACCCCGCCTTGTCTTTTTCGCTCCTTCACTTCACTGAGCCGTTCATTTGTCACGCAGCAAAGATACAGACCACATTCCGTCCTTCATAGCTCACCCCCACCGCCAACATGGGCAAACCTCGGGTAGGTGGACCCTTGCCCCCGCAACCCCAGGCGCTCTGCTGATACCGGTGCAGATGATTATTCTGGTGCGCCATGCCCAGTCCGAAGGTAACAAGAACCGCGACATTCACCAGTTCATCCCCGACCACCGTGTCAAGTTGACCCAGCTGGGCTGGAGCCAGGTACGTCTGCGAGCCCCGCCTGCGACGACGCCAGTAGCTGACCGCTTTTCTCCAAACAGGCCGAAGAAGCAGGACGACAGCTGCGCTCTCTGCTTAAGCCAGACGATACCATCCAGTTTTTCACGTCACCCTACCGACGTACACGAGAGACCACCGAGGGGATCCTGCGAACACTCACCGCAGACGAGCCATCGCCTTCACCCTTCCCACGTAACAAGATCACTGTCTTTGAGGAACCGCGTCTTCGTGAGCAGGATTTTGGCAACTTCCAACCATGTTCGGCCGAGATGGAGCGCATGTGGCAGGAGCGAGCCGACTACGGCCACTTCTTCTACCGCATCCCTAATGGAGAAAGCGCCGCCGACGCCTACGACCGCGTCAGTGGGTTCAACGAGAGCATGTGGCGACAGTTCAGCGAGCCTGACTTTCCGAGCGTGTGCGTGCTGGTCACCCACGGCTTGATGACAAGAGTCTTTCTCATGAAGTGGTAAGTACCCTGTGGGTCAGCCTTCAAGACTACAACACTGACTGGCATAGGTACCATTGGTCAGTCGAATACTTTGAGGACCTGCGTAACGTCAATCACTGCGAATTTATCGTCATGAAACAAAGCCTTACCAACGGCAAATACATTCTAGAAAACGAGCTCCGAACATGGTCCGACCTTAAGAAGCGTGCGGCCGCTGGAGAAAAGGGAAGCAACGGGACGTCCACTTCGTCCAGACCGACTCCTCTGTCAGCAGGGTCGGGAAACGCGACTTCCTCCCCAGTGGTTCCCATTCGCCGCTGGGGAGGGTGCGCGAACGGCTGTAATCACGACAAGATGAGCTGGCCGAAGCGAGTGATGCGCAAGAACACGGCCGACTTTCTAGGTAGCCAGCCTCCTGTGGCGCCCCTCGCTCACTTGGACGGCGAAAAGGACGACCATCCCATAGCTTCTCAGGAAGGTGAACACGCTCCCGCTATCAAAGAGCCAACACCGCAGAAACCCACCCGCAAATCGAGCACCAAGGCTGCCCCGGTGCCGTCCATGCCGTTGACCCCTGCATCACCAAACGACGCGTCCGATGATGCATCAAGCGATGAGCAAATAATGAGTAGCGAACAGGAAGATACCGGGCCGGTTGCACCGCGCAAACACCACCATGCCGCACCAAGAAGTGGCGCGATTCTGCGTCACCTTCAACCTCCTTCAAACGCCGGCGAAGGCTTCTCGGACGACTCAGACTACTTTCCAGGCATGCAACATCTTCATGTACACCACCACACTGCTCGTCGCGCACAGAGAGAAAAGAGCAAGGAGCGGAAAGCAGCCCGCAAACAAACAGAAAAAGGCTGGATGGAAGAGTCTGGCATGTACTCTGGAGCCCGTGCTGATACGCTGGGCGACGGTGACGAGCTCAGCGACGTCGGCTCGGCTTCTTATGTGAAGGTTATCTCTCCGACCACAATTGAAGGTGGAGAGAATATGCCAATCTTGAAAGAGGCACTCAAGGGCGACATGATCGTGGAGAGCAGCGCAGAGGAAGGAAACCGAGCAGAAGACGATAAGGAAATTGCATCATTGTCTGTGGAGAAAAAGATCAGTGAAGAAGACATTGAGAAGATGAAGGAGGCCGACAGGAAGACCCTCAGCGAGGTATACTAGAGGATGATTACGATGCAGAAATTAACGCATATGATGAATATGGATAAATTGTGGATTAAGCGTGAGTAGAATCTCTGTAGAAGCTGAACAGGCGATGTATGACGTTATGACAATATAAAATAACATTAAGATATATGTGCACGAACCTACTCACGATAGTCTACAGCGGTGTCTCATAGTAGACCCCATAGCCGAGTACGCTTCTCCACTTTCAAAGCCAACAGTTGTAGTAGTCAATGACCCCATTTTTTTCTCGCCTGACCGCTTACGCACATTGAACCCAATTGGCGGAGACGTCTACGCTTTATATCCACTCCCAGCTTGTTCCCAACACCCAATCCGTACGAAACCTAACTTATATCCAAATGCAGCATCTTCGCGTAGAACCCACCTAGTCGACCCACACTAACCCCGAAGCTGGCGTCAGCCGTCAACCTACATTACCTCATCCCATCCCACCTGTTCATCTCCAAACGAGTTCTTCCTCGCCAAAAAACGATGGTCCACCCCGATACATTCACATCTAGTCCCGACTGGACGTCTTTCGCCCAGCAAAACGACATCCCCCTCCCCTCTGCCAAACCGCCTATTCCGTTAGATGAAATTCCCCTCATACCCCTCGACTACGTAGCTTCCCGCGCACGCCAGCAACGCGAACACGCGCAGTGGGGCGCAGACCACCCGCTTTCCGCGGTTGGATACACGTCTTCTCATCTCAGCGTGCCCGCGCGCGACGGGCACGTTTTAGATGTCAAGGTGTCGTATCCGGTGAGCGAGCGTCTGGCGAAACGCGCTAGGGAGAAGAAAAAGGAGAAGTTACCCGTGCTGTTCGTCACGTTTGGAGGGGGCTGGATCCAGGGGACGCATACCACGGAGGAATGTTGGTTGCTGTGGCCTGTATACGCTGCGTTTGATGTAGTGATCGTGTCTGTGGCGTATCGTCTCGGTCCCGAGAATAAAGCGGGGACTTGGGTGGATGATAGTTGGGATGTGCTTTCTTCGCTTGTTTCTTCTTCGTCTGAGTTCGCTGCGTTCGAAGAGAGATCTGGTGTGCGGATCGATCTCTCTCGTGTCGTTCTTGCGGGGAGCTCGGCTGGTGCGGGGATTAGTGCGGCGCTGAGTCAGAGGTGTAGGGATGGGGGGATTGATGTTTTCGGCGTTGTGTTGAATGTGCCGGTCATTTGCGATTATAGGCATTTTGATAAGGTGGAACGGGAGATTGGGATGGAGATGAGGAGTTATGAGGGCGCGACTGAGGCGGTGCTGCCTAGTGGGGCGATGAAATGGATTTGGGAAACGCTGTATCCGGGTGTGGAGATGAGTCTTTCGGCGGATGCGTCGCCGTTGTTGGGGGATGTACGGGGGTTGCCGAGACATGTGGTCTTTCTGGCGGGACAGGATGCGCTGTTTGATGAGGGGTGGGCGTATACGGAGAAGTTGAGTAGGGGAGGGGTGGGCGTCGAGCGTGTGGTCTATGAAGGAGTGCCGCATGTTTTTGGGGAGTTTTGGGAGTTGGAGAGTACGAAGAGGTGGTGGGGGGATGTAAGGAGGTTTCTCGCAGGGTGGCTGGGGGATTGAAGATGGAGCCGGTTTGTCTAAACTTGGGCGTCAATTATATCGTGGGTTTAATATTGTGCCAAACTGCTGGTAGTGGTATGGCTACATGGAGGTAGACCACTGCGTCGTATAGTGCATTTCGCCATATTACATGTCTGAATACGATCTTGATCTCTGGCTAAGTTAAGCGACTGAAAAATCATCGTCTAGGTGCTTATGCCTTAGGATCCGTATCGGATACCCTCTACCAGCCTACGGTCTAGTAAGGCAAGTAAGGGCAGACGGACAGCCGTTGATTTTTATTGGGATCGACTATCGTCTGGAATGTGAGTGCAGGATCTTCTTATACTTAGGAATATGTCTCACAAGAATGCAATAGTCATCGGCTTTGCAACAAACAAGGCCATGCTCGGAATTCGCTAGACCACCTCTGGATTACGTGGTCAGCGCATTGCTTGGGAATGTATAGCCTCTTACTCATCATACCCATCAGCTCTTGTTAGTGTATACTTACTTGATTGGATACTGGCGGCACGCGAGAATATCGAAACATTCGGGGGAGATCCGCAGAAAGATAAGAATTTTGGATCGCGGATGGTAAGACTTTCGAACTTACTTTTCCAGCCATCCTTCAGGCCACCGTTATGAGCCAAAATGTAGGAGGAGGCGATGTCGTTTACATCTTACTTTTTTGGTAGAAAGCGCTATATGCCATTTCAACAGGCAATATAAGAGACTTTCCCAGCCATGGCGTAGCGTTTGGCTTAAAACACCTTAACAGAATGATGTCTAACCCACCCGGCTTGAGCTTCTATATAAAATTGGACTTGGCTGCAAAAACCCCCTGCGGCCATTGCAGAAAAAGTGGGGTGTGTCAGGAGCGGCGACAGCCAGTATGCGGAGACTTTGAAATGCTTGCGGGAAACCCTTTTCGAAATCCTCACGAACCTCTCCATATCTATGTCCTACGCGGCTCGTCCGCCATTCGAAGAAAGAGTTTTCTATCCTACCTATGACAGCGATTACTTGATCGACCATCCTACAGAGTTAATGCGAGTGGGGAAGTTTGTCAAGGGGATACCAGTCAATTACATCTTGGGCCACAAATGATGGTGCATGGCATGCCTTGCCTACCACTGCAAGCGACGAAGATGTACCCCCTACCTTTACTCCTTAGCTTTTTGGTCATTGCGCTTCTATGAGAGCGAAGCTGCTAGATCCATACCCATTGGAAGATTTCGAAAGCATGGTACGACCAGACTGTGGTGGACCTATCTCTCTACAACACTATCGAGCGGCTTAGATCAACTTAGACCTCTGATTTACATGTCTAGTACTTGACCTTGCGTGGAAAAATGTCAGGCACGGTGGTGAGAAGGCATCGCATGTCTAGTTGTACGAGCACAATTTCACCTCGTGTTCGAATCGACGGGTATTCCGATGTAGCGCATCGCTCATCTGAGCGATATTTCCTATACTCTCAATGATCAGTATGTGAACGGAAATGCAGGAAATTCAGCTGCACAACTTGAGATTTCCATGATCTCAAGTAGGAGGATTGTCAAGATTGTCACTTCGGGAACACCGAAGGAGGTTCACGAAGACGCTGACCTATGGCCCCCGCTTTCACCGACGTGAAAAAGAAAGAACTAGACGATAATTCCCCGAATAGCCTGTCTCTCTTGCTTTCTAGGGGACCCTATAGAAACAGACCTGTCACCGTCAGCAATGATCCCCAGGATACTTTCTAAACCAAAGCATAGCGTACTGTGAACATTAGGAGGTTGTTCAAAAGGTGTGAGTTCATCAACAGTGCGGCTATAAGAAGGGAGTCCGGCGTATAAATATTTCTATAGCCACAAGCTGATCTAACTTAACTTACTTTGAGCGCCCAATCCATTTAGACAAAGTTAAGTTAGATATAATTATTTATATTGACTTGACTGGCATCATCTTAGTACCAAACTGATCGTGGGTATAAAGTGTAGACGTTTCCGTAAGCCAAAGTCGATATGTGTAAGCGGTCATGCGAGAAAAATGGAGCAACTGATTACTACAACCTGTTAGCTTTGCTCTCAATTAGGGGGTTTTCGGCGTTCGACCTCTTTACCTTTAAGGTCAACTTGATAGCACCTATTAACGTAAGCTCTTAGTACCTTAATTTACGGTAGACTTTTACTAAAGCCCTGATTAAGAAATATCAAATACTTCCTCCTTCTTATAGTTTAGCGATTTATAACACAGAGTTTTAGTACTAAGTCCACAGGCTTAACATAGCCAATGCGCCTCGGCTTGGCGATGAAGATGGAAACTGGTACCTGAGTACTGCAAGATTTCCTGAGTCGTGCAATGGATGTTTTGAGAATTCCCACCGTCTGAGTCAACACGGAAGATGTACTATCTTTACCTATTACTGAAGCTGATTTTTCGACGCTACGTCAACATAGCTCTTCGATAGCTAATTCTTAGCTTGTTTGTTGACTGAATAGATCTGTGTACATCTGTAGATCAAAACGCTGACATGGACTTAAAATGAAATGCTACTCTACGGACAGTGCCTAAGCCTTTGCTCTCAAAAAGGCAAGACTCGATCTTTTGGGCCGAATTGGATTCATTGCCTTCTCGTCGTAGCTGTTAGACCTGTCTTAGCTCGCTACTAAAGTACCTTGAATAACGTACGATACGTGCAGCCACGCTCATCGTAGTCAAAACCCAGTTTGTGAAACAATAGCACTGTAGGAGTAACGTTAATCCATAATTCGTGCCAATGTGGTCATGGTCTCGCTGTAGCCGTTACTTTTCAGGAATTCATTTCAACTGTTGCCGGGTTTGATTCTCAATAAGCATAACTGAGACAACATACACAGTTCAGCCTTTGTTGTCATAGATATTATTGTATTTACACAGTATTTTTGACATAAAAAATCATTCCTAAGCAAGATTATCTATTTTAAAGCCGTATTGGACTCGAAAAGCTAGTATCTGCTCCTTGAAAAATAAGGCTGAAATGATTCTCCGTTGTACTGAAACCTAATTTATTCTGGAACATCGAAACTGTTGTTCCTATACCTACGCTCATATTGATGGATAGACCTTCATCTTGAGGTTTGCATTCTTATTAAAGACATCCAACCACAGACTAGTCATCTCTTTGACAAGATGATAATCCCTGAAAGGATCATCATAATCGATGTCAAGCCTCACGTCGCCATCAAAGTTTTCAAAGTACGCCCACTTCAGTCCAGCCATGATCATTTCGTTGTGTACAATATCACTTGAGTTCTCCAGCATCTGATTGAAAATGGTTGTACCAAGACCATCCACGCTTGGAAGGACAAGAAACCGCGATAACGGAGGAATATTGATATACATCGTGAGATTATGGAAAGATGCAGTTTCAATTGCCCCAGGATATTTGTTGCATAGAGACCATAGCCCCATAACATCATGCAACTCATCACGTGAACGTGATAGCATGTGGAGGATCACTTTCCTGTGTGCAGGGCGCTTTCGGGGGGATAGATCAGAAAGCTGTTGGGATGATAGATCGAAGGATCTGCGGTACGCTTTGAAGTCGCATAAACGCAGTAGCACGTTGATTCGCTGTTGGAATATCGGTAGGAACTCACTCCGGATCTGTCGGTTGACTTGTAACAGTGGTAAAAATCCATAAAAATCTTCGTTCTCTTTTGGATAGCGGGGTAAACGGCGTGAGATTCTGCGTAATCGGCGATCGCAGAGTGGATTCCTGAGTGCGAGTTCCTTTCCGACAACACAAAACTCATAGATTTGGTTTCGTAGCTCTGCTGGGAGGTCTAAAAAACGAAAAATACCCGTCCGAACATATGCAGGCTTTTCCTTAGGATTTCCATTATCGATACGAGCAAAGTCGTTGTACTTGTATATGGGGGTTTGTTCATTGTCTAGCGACCTCGCAATATAGGACGTAGTACCGTCATTGTAGAAGTTCGTGAAATTGTGTTCATTGCTGAAAAGTATCTCGTCATGGGGACTCGTTTTTGTGTTGTTCGATGTCGTGGGAGGTTTGCTGCCGGTCAGTAGACCGCGCAGCTGAATCCCTTGTTGCTGTTCTGGAGGACTAGTAGTTTCGGAATCCTCAACCGTTGTAGTGTAGTGGGTTGACCTTTGCGGCAGTATATGGACGTAGAGCAGGATACTTGGGTTAATGTAGGGCTTTATGTAGATGGGTCGGTGGATTGAGGTATTGTTTGGATGCGTAGTTAATCGCTTGAAAGTCTCACGGGAGAGGACAAGATCAAGTGAAACTCGCCATATGTTGGTTATCTGCACTTCACAATACGGGAATCCTCACCGAACCATAAACCTGCAATGACTCCGAAGGAGACCATCAACTAACTGAACCATATAAACCCACAGATTAGTAATGGTATAGCATTCAGTGTGTAGCTCCAAATTTGGAGCCTAGAGCCTTTAATATAGTGTCATGGGTTAACCCAGAAGACGTATCACATATAGAATAATTGGGAGATATTCCCATGGAATTGAATTATCACAAGTTGGTCTATCCATGTTGCCAAAACGCGGTAGTATGCCCCTCAAAATTCACTCCGTCAATCTCCCGAATTTCTTCGCTAGTCAACCTCCAGCCAAGACTCTGGCAGTTCTGCTGCGCCTGCTCCAGCTTCTTCACGCCAACCACCGGTGTAATCCCTTTGCAAAGGTTGTAGTTCAATGCAACACTGATTATGTTCGTACCACGCCGTTCCACAATTCAGCGCAGCACATCAACGACAAGTCCGATATCTTTCATGTTATAGGAAGAGAAGCGGTACTGTTTCGGTGGTGGATTTTTGGCCGTATATTTGCCTGCCATGTGATCCTGTGCGAGGGAGCTATACGACTAGAAGACGATGTCACGCTCTTTGCAAGCTTGCAAGAACCCTGATAATTCGGGCTGCCGACGGAGGACATTGAATTCGCCTTGGATGATGGTGAGAGGAACGCCACATTTTGCAAGCTCTTCTTCCATCTTAGTCATATCTTCGAGAGACTAGTTTGCGACGCCGACACATTCGGCCATACCCTTTTGCGATCATTGAATATGATTGCAAATGAATTAGGCCATGCACAAGGTAGATGTCAACGTAGTCGAGTCCCATGTTCTTCAAGCTCCACTCCAGCTTCTTGACCGGTTGATTGCAAGATATCAGATGCCTGGAGTAAAACGAAGAACTTGGTCTACATCACAAAGTCATCTCTCTTCAACTTAGCGACCATTCTTTTACATATCTCTTCACTCTTGCCGCTACCGTAGGCTTATGCTGTGTCGATGAAATTTATACCGTTCGAGACAGTGTTTCCAGCCCCTCATTCACAGCATCGTACTCCTCATCCTTCCAGTGGAAGGTCGATATGTCACCCCATGGCCACGCACCAATGCTCGAGAATGGAGCACGCACATCGCCATTCTTGCCTTTGTATGTAACGCATGTCTCACCGATGGCTGTACAGCTCTTAGGTACTACCATTGCGAGGCCGTCGAAGTCTTTCGGCACGGGCTTTGGCTTCTTATGGACATGACCACCCGAGACCGCCGACAAGTCTAAGGCGAGACTACTCTAGAGTACGTTTTACATGTTGAGATTCTTTCCCTTAGGATTCGAACAATAGATTCAGCTCTTAAATCTGGAATAGAACTGCCGCAGGTAGGACATACAACGCTAAAGGCTATATATTCGCATTTCGGGATCAGGCAGTCAAGGATTGCTTCGTATGATGCTTCTTTTACTACATTCAGAGTATCAGAATCACCACCCGGTATATCTGCTGAGCCAGGTGCACGGTGAGTACCATGGGATTTTGTTACTATATCGATGTGAAGGAACCCTGTTCTCTTTACTATGAGGTACATGAGCCGATTGTGGCAAATGATGAGAGCATTGATCAGTGTCATACAGAGATCATTTAGCAGGGGAGTATTGGCTGCAAGTGGCTCCCCGGAACAAGTCCATGCCGTAGTAGTAAAGTGTATCGTCAATGACGAAGAACAAAACTATGAAAAGAAACTGAATCTTTGAATTTTTCATCCTCTAAACTAACTAGACCGCGTTTCTGATACGAGACAACTGAAGTGTATTAAGAATTCGATGTCACGTGACGTCTATGTATTGTGGGGAACAAAAATACCCGAATCAAGAGTCTTCACTATCGTTCAATGAATTTCATGGATTGATAAAAAACCCTTTGATAGACTTTTAGGAAAGTTCAAAGTACGTGATGATGGGTACAAACACATTCACTGGTACCATGAACGAAACGGCTGCACGCCCTTGGGGACGGATTGAAGACGTGCACAGCAGTGATATCTTTTCAAGCTTAATGATATTGCTCCAATGGCAACCCTGTTAAGCTCTACTCATCCCGCTACAACCCTCAGGTTAGACCTCTGCAGTCGGGCTCACCCCCTCTATCTCAATGATTGGTCCATGATACACCCGCCTCCCATGTAGCACCCAAAATATGCCTGCAAAAAGAACCACCGCTGCCCAAAGTACGCAGCTCCAGTTCATATTCACGGCAGTGACCGGGACACTTGTGGGCCAAAAGCTGAAGAACATAATCAACGCGCTCCACGCAATTGCAACCCCATTGACCCACGGACCTAGTTTGCCCAGTTGCCAAGGTCCAAACTCAAGCTTCTTAGGTTCTCTCAAACGCGTGTACAATAGCAGACTGAACGGCAAAAGGTAGCTGCCGAAGAATCCCGCGATTGTAAGCGACACGATGGCGTTGAAAACGGTCGCACTACCTATGTTGATGAGGGATAGTAGACAGCTGATGGTTCCGGTAATGAGAATACTAACCAGTGGTATCTTGAGCGTAGGATGTACATAGCTGATGATGCGAGCGTTGGGTACTGCATTGTCTCGTGCAAAAGCCCAGAGTTGACGCGACGTGGAGGCTACGGTTCCCATAGTAGCTAGCATAAACATTGTGACTAAGAGCGCGGATAGTGCTGTACCGCCAGCGATAGATGAGGTGCCTTGAGTAAGGATCTCGATGAAGGGATAGCCGGTGGGTGTTTTGAGAGCGGCGTCGATGTCGCCAATGCAGTACAATATTGCGAGCAACATGGCAAACCCAGTGACCCCGTTTATAGCGATAGAGCCTGATCTACTCAGTTCCCCGAATCAATCGTTGATAATATGGTTTTCATACCTAATAAAGCTTTTGGCAGGACAGTCGACGCATGCTTGATCTCTTCGCACATGTGGACCGCGCCGTCTGCACCCGTGAAAGCAAAGACAGGAGTTATGAGTCCGACAAAGAACGATAATCCTTTGCTTTCGTAACCGCCCGCATTCCCAAAAAGAGCCCATACGTCGTGATTCGAGGCTTTTTGTGGTGCAAGAGTCGTCAATGTGACAAGCACGACGAAAAAGAGGATGATGTGGAGCACTAGAATTGCCTGTTCCGTCTTGGGTAGCAGTTTAGCAAGCCAGGTGTTAACTATGAGACCAAAGATAATCGTAGCAAAGACGAGGAGGGTGCCCTGCCATCGGGTTGGGTTGTAGTTGGACTGAGAGTTGATGATGAGGCCCTGAAGCGAGGTAGCTGTTAGATAGCCTGACGATGCCGTCAAAGCTTGCCACGCAATGACAGATTGCCTAAATTCAATTAGTGTAACACTTTTCCGATGCGAGTGACCAAATTTACCATCCTGTTATGTAGCTCAGTACCTCTTTAAGCCCATTTGGTGCCAGCATATGCGTCCAATGGTACTGGCCACCAGCAGTTGGCCACATCGATACTAGCTCACCCATAGTCGCAACCACAGTCGCATATCCGATCCAGCAGAAAATAAACCCGTATACCAAGCCAGCAGGTCCACCGTCCATTAGCCCGAAGATGAACACGCTATAGGACTCGTCAGTACGCGGTGGAGCTAAGGTTTGGTAACATACGAGCATAGTCCTTCCCAAGTGATCATGAGGGAGCATGAGAAGCCCAGAATACTAAAAAATGCGAAATTGCGCTACAACACTGTAAGAGGCTTTCAAAGAGATTTTACCAGGAACTATACTCTGAGGACACTCTTCTTTCCCACTTTAGCCAACTCTCGCTCATCCAGGTCATCAAGGACGGCGACTCCATCGAGCGCCTTCTTTGTGTCCCCATTCGACTTTTGCGTAGGATCTTCGGTCATCGCCGATATTGGAGTACAGATATGGGCCTTTCGCTCGGTCGTTGAGAAGTGGTAATACGAGCGTGTTCGGTCAGCTGAATGGGGCGGAACGGCTTCTAGGCTAGTCAGTGAATGGAATGCGGAGTTCTAAAGCGCGTCAGGTTACAAAAGCTAATGTTAAGAAGGTAAGAAGAGCGAGTGCATATGCGGGTACATGAGGTTGTATTGTATGGGCCTGTAAACGATAATGCACCTATGCTACTCTCTTGATCGCATACCGAGGAGAGTCTTGGGTCAAAGTATGGCGGTGGCGTGTCGTATTACATGTGCGACGCTGCAGACGTCGTGCAAGGGCGTATTCAGCCTTACCTCGGTCTGACATCGCGTATGAAAATATATAAATCGTTGCAGTCTTCATGTACGCAGGGTAGCTTATCGTACCAATCGGAGGAGCTTTCAGCTGCAGTTCGATTTAGCCTGGGCGTACTGCATGCACACATGCAGTTTTTGCTTGGCCCTACGGTGAGACTCCTTACGTAAGAAATGATAGCGAAAAGAAATGTTCAGATCGAAATATCTGAAATGAGAAGGGGTAGCTAGCTGGAATATAGAACGAAAATGGAACAATGTTAGATGAGAATATCTAGGAGATGAAAATTGAGAATGACAGTGATAGGAATGACTAATCGATTGACCAAGACGACTGACAAAAAGCAAATTGAAACAAACGAGAGCATTATACTAACGGACGACCAGCAAAAATGGTGAAGACAAGGCGGTAAATGAGGGAGAGGACAAAGAAAAGGAACAATAAAGAAAAAGAGATAGGAAAGGGAAACCAGAAACGACTGTACGCATGAAAGCTTGATAGCGAAGAACAGCCGTCTGCTAACACTGACTGAACTTCTAAAACATCCAACTGATTCGGACAATGATCACACAAGTATGCAATAAAAGTTCGGATCAACGAATGAACGACATCGCGACGGCTAATAATATCAGCTTCTTATCTTGTGCGGTCATAAGTAAATATATAGCTCACCAGAACTTGCAGCATTGACCTGCTGTGCAGAAACCGAGTAGCCTGTCGACGTACGCACAGCCGAAGAGCCGGCGGCAGTCCCAGGCGATAGAGCAATCACAACACCTGCCACCGTAGGTGCAATTCCGATATACACAGGCTTACTCTCGTACAACATGGTGTTCAAGATTTGGTCGATTTGAGATACTACTGTGGAGGGTGTATTGATAATTGCTGCTGCTGCAAAGGCCATCCCCGCTGTGATATCCGAGGCTCTGTTGAGGTCAGCGAATGGAATCATGATTTACATCTAATATTAGAAAAAGGGCTACCTTCTATATTCGGCAGCGTTCAGTTCCTGAACGAAAATTACAGGTCGGCCAGGGAAGTACTGCCGTCCTGCTTCAAAGCATGCTGCAAGATCGGCAGCGTCAGACGATACAACGAACACGCCAACTTCGTTGCCAGACGGAGTTGCGCGAGATCGCGTAATGTCAACATGGATCAAGCGGTTGCGTTGGATTGAACCGATGAATAGGGTCCCTGGAAGAATGTAAGACAATGACATCGTTTGTGAATGGATCTGTTACTCTGGCCTCGGCCAAGGACTTGACGAGCCCCTATGGTAGCTAGCTTCCAGAAGAGATAATCTCCGATGGTAGAAGACATGGCGAAGAATAAGACTGAGAGGCGGCACACAAGAGAATTGTAGGATCGAAAGGAATCTGAACCCTGAATCTGGAAGAATGATGATGGAATCACGTCCAGATATCACTTCTTTTCAATGCTCGAGCAGATCATCACGGAGTGTTGCCTTCGCACGATGCCGTAGATATGGGTCCAGTAGCCTCGTCTCAATGTCTAGGATGTGAAGCCCGACATAGGACTGTCCGAAGCCAGTCAATAACACGCAGAAGCTTTGTGATCCATTCCACCCTAAGTTCTCATGACGCGGAAGTCAGTTGCGTAACCCAGGTGAGAATGCTTGCAAACTCTGGAATCGATGGAGCTGAGGATCCTGTCACAAGCTTCAACTTGTGGAAGGGATTGCGAACAACCCTAGATTCACATGAAGCTATGACAAATGTTCGAGAAACCTTTGGTTACCGCCTACCACATTGCTGATAGGCTATGAGGCGTCAAAGCTCGAGCCACTTAGGCCATGCCTATGTCCTACCTATAGTGAGTGTTAAACAAACAAGGCAAGATCAGGCCCAATCAAATCAAAGCTCTCCACAGCACAATCGAAAAGGGGAAAGGATAATGCGTACGCTCGGGCTGGCCGTTAGTGCAAGGCTTGATCCGACTCCGTGGTTGGGGGAGCTTCTAGGGAACACAGGAATAGAGGGTGTAGCGCTGAAGACTATTCGCACCATCTCCCCAGATACCGTAAATTCCAGATTTCATAAGCCCCGTGCGCTGTTATGCCTCCGAGAGGGAAAAAGGTCCACAGTAAGGCTGATTACAGCTGAGTACGCAAATGCATGTGCGGGACGATCCGAGATATGTGGGGGCTAGCTGTAACAGAGCGTGATTTGATATTCGCATGCATGCAGAAAGTCCGTTTTGATAAAAATAAACAAAAAGAATAGCTACTTCACTATCCATAATGTGAATTTGATCCGTAATGCGGTATGTTCTTTGCTGTCTTGTTCAAGACAGGAGTACAACACTTGTTTCGCATCCTAGTTTACTTTCCACGTCAGCATCGCGACATACAGTATTCTTTGGGATGTAGAGTGCACCAACAATCCGTAGAGTATTGTGGAGGGAGAGGATTATTGTGCGATGCAAGGTTCTGCATCAACACGCAGGGCTGAGCTAAGCGCTTAGGCCCTTTGTCATCGGCCGCCTAGCCGTTATGTGGCTGGTGACGAGGCGCAAGCTCGTATTCCAGCTGTGTATCCAATTGCGAGTATTTGAGATTATCTGAAGCTGAACCAAATTCGACGCGAAAAAGTTGAGTGGACTTCAAAGTGGCTGTATAGACTTTTGATATTTCTAGTATCAGTATTTGAGATGCACTGGTTTGGAGATTGGGTTGATTTGACATTGAGCTCGCTAAGAAGTGGTGAGGTATGGAAACGCAGGAAGCAACGGCCGAGAAGAGCATCTGTTACCTCCGGATAGTCGGTAGAGGGAGTATTGAAAGCTATAAGTAAGGTACGTGAACTTCCGTAGATATGAGATGGATTGTGGATCTCACCGGGTCACGTGATTGATTATCTGGGCGCGGGCAACCCATCCCTGGTATACAACTCGTCTGAATATGCACTCACTTTTCTGCAGAAATCCTTCTCAAAATTATTCAAGATCACAAGGACTACCATTCATAGTTCTACATTTCGTGAGCCTAATGCGGGATTGAGAATGGGTACTATTGTATGGATCTCAGATTGGAGCACTCCCAGTGCATAGAACGCGCAAGCAAAGTGTCGTATTTGTTTATCGTGTAGTGTTCTAGGAGAAATGCTGCAACGTATGTTCTGACCTAGCGTGCATTGAATCTTTTGTTCAAATTAAAGATAGACGGTCCCAAGCTCACCAACCACCGACTACCATCGATCAGATACCAACAAGCACGCAATCGCGCCCTCCCGATCGAATCCGCACCTACCCTTTCTAATTAATAGATCCATATTCTTCACATGGATATTGCAGAAAATTATCGCTATGTGGCCGTGCTCCCGAATAAAATGAGGTCGACGTGACGTCAAAAGCTTAGGGTTCCGCTCTTTCATCATCATAGCACAGTAGCCCCAATGTCTCAGGCACACGAACGTACAAAAAGCTCAAGCTCCTCTGTAAAACTCTTTTCAAGTACACATCGCATTTGCACCAATTTAATCTGCATCCTGCAACGTTATAACTTCGTGTTTCGATACTCCCGAGAGAGCCACATACACAACCTACAACATGTCCGCAGAGTACAAGAACGCCGACCCTCTTCAGCTCGCCGCGCAGGCTGAGCGCGAGCTCAACTCCGATGCCGCTAAGAAGGGCCACGGCGGCTCAGACTCAGGTAGAATTGCCCCCTCCTACTCTATACATTGCGCAATCTGACGTGTAGCAATAGCAACTGAATCTGGCGTCGACTCCTCTGTCGAGGGCAAGTTCCCCGGCGCTCAAGTAACCTACGGTTCTGCGGCCTCGGGCCAGGGCAACAACCGTGACATCCCGCTCTCAGAAGGCGGTGACATCAACCCCAAGACCGGCCAGTAGGTCTATCCTACCTATACTATGCAACAGAGATCATTGACAAGAATAGGCTGTACAAGGCAGGCGACTTCGCACATGGCGGTATTGGTGCACCCGAGGTCAACGACGAGACCTATGCGAAGACGCACGGTGGTGACGATGCCGTCAGAGGCAACGTGAGGAGTTAAGCGGGCATTGGACGGAATGAAGTTTGCGGCATTGAAATAAGAATGCACGCTGGCCGTGTTGACCTGCTTAATGAATGAACGACATGTAAAAGTATTCTGGACAAGTCCTGGCGAAGATTGTTATGTGATTATCAAATCCTGCACGCAGTGTCAGTGCATGGACCGAAGTGTATACATATTATTTGTTACGTCATGATATGTGATGGGTTATGCGCAACAACAAAATACTGAAAAGTCCACCGTGGTGTTAATAATCATAATACCAGGCATACCAGCTATACAAGTCCCATATCATGAGCCCGCATATTTCGTACCTAACATCAAACAGCCACCATACCGACAGCCCAATACTTACTTGCCGCACACAAACCACCCCTACCACTAACCGCCCTTATACCCCAAACTATTCTACAAACCACCCTCACATCGCCTACTCAACCAACCGATACCCTCCCATTTCACAAATCTCCAAAGATATATCAACACGCACATACGTCTAACACACCACCATAAATCTCTCCCTACCTCCCTACTGTGGTGGAGTCCAGTGGTCAGGTAGGGCCAGCGGAAGCAAGCAGTAGAGCCCGAAGGGCTCTCAGGCTTTTAAGGGGGGATAGGAGGCATAAGGCGGATTATCACTCAGACACCACAGAATAATAATAATACATGCAATCTCTTCTCCAAAAGGGCCCTCGCCGGGTGAAGCCTCCCGATCTACTCTTAGGGCACGATACCCTACCACACTACCTACTTCTCAATCCCTCCCATCCTAACACCCAAATCCAAACCGACCAGTCTTACCCAGTACCTCACCATTCATCCCTAATCTTGAAAGCCTCACCGTACCACAAACCCCCAAACCCTAACACTTCCTAACCCATCCAAAGCCACTCCCCACACCAGCCTACATAAAAAACGAGCATACCCCCACCGCCCAAAGAAAACCCATCTGAAAAGTCCACGAGACACTCAGCAAGCACCTTCCCAACATCCCAACGCAGACCGATTTTCTTTTCATTCTTGACTCAACCACCCACACCAAGATCTCCCGTTCCGTCAACCGACAATAATAAAACCTTGCATACCCAATTATCCAATCCAACCCCTACCCATCAAGATAAACAATAAGGATAAGGACGTGCTTACTCCACCGTGCACACTACGACAGGAGAAGAAAAGAAAAGAGAAAGGAGAGATGTAGATACCTCTCTTTTCCCGTTGATAACAAGTAGTAGATAGATTCATATAAGGTAGAGGTATACACGTTATCAGGCTAGGATGTATCACCTGGCATCTTATCGCGGGTATGTGTGAGTATATGTGTATGTATATACGAAGACATGACAATGACGAATAGATTTATGTTTCATTTCAGTAGTGCATTAATCGCTGTTCTATTCTTCACACGCACACAATTTCTCCATCCGTTCCTTCATTGCAATTACACCCCTCCCCTCTCCCTCCCCTCTCCCTTCCCCCTCCCTCTCTACCCACAATCCAAACCTACGCACAAAACACCACCACACCACTTCAATCAAACAAAAAACCAAGACGCAACTTCCAAAAAATGCACATACGAAGTGATTAGAGGTATCTAACAAGCACGCAGCGCAGACAGACAAACCAGACGCGACACAACCGCAACCAAGGCCAAAAAAAAACGCAAAAAAGCAAAACAATCATCAATCATGCATGCCGTCCGTCCCACGCCCACGCCCACGCCCACTAGCTGACTTACAACCTCCCCGCTCATCCAAAACCACCATTGTCGTTACCATTGTTGATGTTGTTACTGCAAAACCACTGCAGATCACACCATTGCCTAGAAAATCTCCGAATCAAGACTACTCCTATAGCTCTCCAGGCTCTCTGTATCCGCTGTATTTTGTTAGCTACACTATTCTTCATTGAAGCAAGCTAGATAAGTAACATACCAGCAACTGGTTTTCTCCTAATAACCGTATCAGAATGCTGCAGGGTATCAGCGTGAGCGCTCGGGCTCCTGCTGCCCATGGGCCTCGGGCCCGTGATCTTGCGCTGGGGGCTTGTAACGCCGAGGTTCTGGCTGCTCGGACGAGGCGAGGGGGTAGGCGTGTACTAAGAAGTCGGCGTTAGTAAATGTTTTGAGAGCATTTGGCTTTGGTGGGATAGAAAGGAAGGGAAATTGACTTACGCGATGACCCGTATCTGTCTCAAGGGAGTAACGCACCTCTTGAATCGGAGCCAGTGGCGTCAATGTCCCTTGGCCACCATACTCGTTTGGCGAGCTGTACATCTGCCTCGCTTGTCCGTGACCCGCAAGGGGCTGCTGAGGAGGGATCAAAGGACCGTCGTCCATGATCTTGGGCGGCCGAGGCGGAGGTTGTTGCTCGGACGCAGAGTGCTGGCTGTATCCGCCCTCGGACGATATCGGCGACAGATTTCCAGCGTTGTAGCTTGCACCCCCGCCGGACATGCGGTTGCGTGCCAACGAAGGGTTGCTGCCCCACTGATCGTAGTCTGGAGAGGAGACTGGGTTGAGGAACCTTGCTTGTTGGTCCAATTGATTCGTGTGACGGCCAGTTGGGCCGTGCTTAGGCTGGGGATGTTGCAGGTTCAAAGAGTTGCGGTGAGCCTGGTACTTGGGATCCTCCATAGTGTACTTCTCGGCGTCCTCTGGAATAAGTGGTGAAGCAGACCGGATCGACTCTCTTCCGTCCTGGGGAAGAGAAGCTGTGGACCGAATGCGATCATCATCTTGCATCTCGTACTGTGCATCGCCGTAGGGGATGTTGACCTGGGACCCGGATCGTGATGCGATAGAGTACGGACGCCTGTCACCTGAACCACTGTTGCGGGGCAGACTTTCCGAATCGCGGTTCGTGGAAGCCGTAGTCTTCGACCATCTTGAGATCTTCGGGATACCAAAGATAGAAGAAGAGTTTGACTTGTGCTTGCGCTTTGGTGTATTTTCCTGGCTTTGAGATTCGCGGAACGGCTTGGACGCTTGCGGAGGGGTTTCTTGCGAAAGACTGTTGTTGCGACGGGCCTCTTGCGTCGGGGTAGTCATACGCTCTGTGTTCTCATACTGGCCTTCATCCTCTACGTATTCTTCGTCGTCCTCCTCATGAACTGTGCTTACCCGCTGGGTCGGCGGGACGTCATATCCAGAGTGCAGATCTTGTATGCGACGCGAAGACGACGGATTCGAAAGGTAGCCAGACTGGTTAGGTGATGATGCAGTGTTCGCCCGTCCCTCGGGCTCGTAGCCAGACTCAGGAGCACCAGCTCTCATGTGCTCGTACGACGTCATGCTATTCGTGCGTTGTTGGTCCAGTGTCAATTGGTGCACCTGCTTCAGACCTTCAACCTCTCCGAGCAGCTGAATAAGCATGGATTCTATGTTCTTGATGTCCTTGTCACCCTTTGAGCCCAGACCCTTGAGTGCGCGCTTGAAGACGTTCTTCTTCTTTGTTTCGAAATCGAGGTCGTCAGTAGAGGATCGAGGAGCTCGTGGAGAGCTGGCAGGCTGTGGACGAGGACCTCCCAGGATGCGTTGCTCAGCCAGATCCACCCGTTTGTCAGTGTTGTTCATAACCATAGCATCCTGAACGCGAATGAATTGCTTGAGCTCCTCAAACGTGTTGCGCATCTCGGCTGCACTTCGTACCAAGGTAACAAGGATTTCAGTATCGCGAGCGTTCCGTTGTGCATCACGGACGGTCAGGTGGTCCATCAGAGCCACAATATCTTTGGACTCGATCCGGTCAAGCCCACGTCCGGTCGCAGAATCGTAGAGAGGCGAGGACATGCCATGGGAGTTGCCGCTCAAGTGACGGGTATGCTTACCATCACCAGCGCTGAAGGGGTCTGCGCCCTCCAGGGGCGACTCGTCATAGTCGTCAGTCCGTCCATCGCGATAGCGCATATCCGGAGTGATGGCTCCGGGCTGGTGAGCGGATTGATATCCTTCGTCTTTCCAAAGGGCAGGACTCCGTGACGGAGTACGCTCGTGTGAGTAGGAGGGCTGTGCGTGTAGATGATGTTGTTGATCGTAGTGTTGATCATAATCGTCACTGATCATGCTCTCGCGCTCTTGATCGTAAACTGCGGGGCTTTGGTCGCGTGAATGAGCTGCGGCAGCGGCGGCAACGGCACCCACAGCTGCAGCCTTCCCATACGAACGCGACGGTGTCCGTTCACGTTCTTCTTGTCTGCTCAGAAGCTCTTCTGTCCGGTCATCGTAGTGGTCGCCACCAATAGGACCCTTGATGATAGATGGGTTTGTGATGACCTCAGATTCATCGTCAACACCGTATCCAAACTCTGGCTCCATGTCTCCGGTTGGTATCGCACTGTGGTTCATCTGCGGCTCATCCTGAAGTGACACAGAGAGACTCTGTCTAGGTGAGCTTCCAGCTCCTGACTTTGCGGCCAATGTCTGCGCTTGGCCGCGGATTGCATTCCATCTTTCACGGCTGGGGTGTTCATGCAACTCGGAGTCTTCTGCAATGTGTTGATACTCTGGGGTAGGGCTTACGCGCGACAACCGGCTCTTCTTTACTGGGCTGGTGGTAGACGAATGGATACTGATGCTGGAAGGTTCGAGCAAAGACGCCACTGCCGACTCCACGGCAAGGGGTGTATGGACATATTCTGGGTTTGAGCCAACCTTGCGAATGTCTTGGCTCAAAGACAGCCGTTGTTCGTCTCGCTCGGGGTACGGGCCTTCGCTCTCTTCAGTGTAGTTCGTCATACGTCGAGAATCGGGGCCATTTGAATCATGCAAGCTAGCCTCGTATTCCCTCCGATACAACTCATTCTGCTCATGGTTCTTCTCGAAGAAATCGTCGACATCGCGTGGAGTGTCTGGCTCGCCGAGAACCTCTTTCGCTCGCTCAAGGCTAACGCCTTGCGGGCGTTTTCGAGTTCGTGCAGCTTTTGTGCTTGGTGAAGATTCGAAAGACTGGATGGAAAGGTTAGATGGTGGTCGTACACCCTTTCGTCCGGCTGAAGACATAGAGGTACCGCTATGTACTGAGCGCAGCTGGCGCGGAGACCCAGTTGTTTGAACTTCATCTCGGTAACTGGCCTCGCTCTGAATGGGGCTGAGACCTCTTGTAGGAGTCGCTTCAGCAATTTCGTATTGTGGGCTTTGCGGTGCAGCACTCTCAATTGCGCGAGCCTTAGCGGCTGCCGCTGCTTCCTGAGCAGCCGTTGAGGTTTCTCTGGTCCGCGAGAAGTAGCTTCGGTCACTCTTGGCACTTAGGTTACCCTGAGAGTGATTGCTCTGAGCAGTTCCAAGGCTCCGTTGGGTTGCATTAGGTGTACGTGTAGGGGTACGTGGAGATGGTGAAGCGAAACCTCGCATGACTTCCCTAATCGGCGTTTCCGAGCCGGTGTGTCTTGAAGAGCTCGACTCTGGACGCTCACGCGTTTCCGTCTCCGCGGATAATATGGAGTCGCGAGTCAACTCAGAGCCTTGCAGTTCGCTCTGCAAAATCGGCAGCGGTGGCACGGAAGGTTCTTGATACGGAGTCTCGTAGTGCTCCTCTTCCACGCTCCCGGAAATGCTCGCCGTCCTGCTTCGGCTTTTGGAATGCCTTTTTCTCCTTTCCTGACGTTCTGCCTTCTCCTCCTCGCGGGCAGTGTGGCCCTTCAAAGCCGCAGCAGTCAGTCCAGATGCAGCAAGTCCGGCCAAAGCAGCTTCGCGAGTCGAACGACTACTATCCTTGCTTTTCTTGTGGCGGACCTTGCCTTCGGTCGACTCAGCATAGCTGCGCTCCGAGACCGAACCGCGACTTGACCGCCGATGGCGGCTCGAGCCTCCAGAGAGAACTGTGCCAGGATCGTTTTCGTCCCGGTTGAGGACAACCTTTGGCTTACTACCGTGGATATGCGGCGCACTCGAAGATTTAGATACCCGTCGACGAGAGCTGTCGCGAGATTTTATCGATTCGACTGTCTCGTAGGCGCTTTCGCGGGACATATTCTCAAATTTCTGTGCGTTCTTCTGGGTGCGTTGTTCCTCCTTTAGAGCAGTCAGCTCGGGTAGGATAAGACGCTTGATAGCATCTTCAACAGTCGCTAATAATTTAGGGTTATTGATTGAAGAGGTTCCAGAGATTCCTGATCGCATGGATTGAGTGTCGCCAGAGCGACGGTGGACATTGGAGGACAAGAGGCTGGATTCAGTTCCGCTGATACCACTCATTTCCTCGTCTCTTCGTGTCCTGCTCGTCCTGCGATGCGACTTGCGGCTCTGGCTGTGCTCTTCCCTGCTGCCTCTTTTATCTCTGGATCTGGAGGTGACGCTGCTTTCAATAGGTTTCTGCTGCAGCTTCTCCATTACGCGAGCGGTGATCCTTTCTTTGCTTAAACTCCTGCTACGTTGTCGCGTGGGAGCTTTCAGCGTGTCGGTAACCTTTGTCTCGGAGGCTTCTTCGCGTGTCAAGCTACGGCTTCGCCGACGACCCGGAGGTTTGATGATGGGCTCGCCTTCCAGCATGCTGTCCGGCGGCATGGAAGAGATGTCTGATGCCATTGGAACGAACCGCCCGCCTTCACTGGACAGGTCGCTTGCGTTCTGAAGAACCTCGATCTCGACAGGTGGGATTGAGGAAACGTTGGAGCCGTCCGAGTAGGATACGTCTGTGTTAGTATGGTGTATTATTTCGTCGCGCGGTTTGCTACCCAAAGATACGCGGCGAGTATACAACGGCTTGCGCGTGTTGCGGGTAGTCTGGGTGATCTGCAGGTGATCCGCTGTAGTCGCAGTCTTATTTTTGCGGGAGGATGGTGTGACTCGCACACGGACGCTGGGGCGCGAGTGGACCTTGCCTTCCGACTTGCCGCCTTCGAAGTACTCGATGAGCAGCGAGGTTTGCGAGGGGTACTTCTTGTGGAAGCCGCCTTCGCGCTTGGTGGTATTGATAGTGACGGGGGTGCCGTCCTCAGGAATGGAATAAGATGTTTTGTCGGTGCGCGTCGAGACGTTGGTGTCTACGTCGTTGGTGTCGTTGTCTACGGAGCTGAGAGTCGAGGGTTCAGTAGGTGCCGGAAGAGGTGGTCGTTGGGTGTCCAAGCCCATCATGAATCCAAGCGGGTCCTAGAAACTGGAGTCGTAGTGCGGCGACATTGGGGAATTGACGGCAGCGAGCGAGGTCCTGGGTGAGATAGCGTGCAGGGTGAGGTCACTGGGCTGCGTGCAGTGTTACTCCAGGATGCACGGCCGAGCGTACGGGCCGGAGACACACACGGGAGATAGCGAATGTGGTGTGGGCGATTAGCACATGGCTGGCGCAGAGGCGGAGGAGAGCCCGCGTCTGTTGGGACGTCGGCGGGTGGGAGAGGTCGAGGTGCTGGATGCGCGCCGACAACGAGCGTCGAGCTGGCTGGGCGAGGTGAGCGACTGGAAGAGGAAGGCACTGCGATTGTCGAGGCAGCAGCGACGGGGCAGAAGACGTACCTGCGCCACACACAGGCGCAATGCTCGCTGCTCGCGGATAGTGGCAGTGGGCGCCGTCTGGTGGTGAGGGAGGAATAGCTGGAGAAGAGCTGGGCAGAGGTGGGCTGGCTGTGGAGAGCAAGCACGCCGGGTCAAGGTCGCGAAAAGCAACCCTGTCGTCCCTAACCGCTACGGTACGAATAGCGCCGGCAGCCAATTGCTTTAGACTACCACAGTTGCAACATGTCACCAAGTAAGTGATGGAGCAGGTCGATGTCTGGCCTCTGGCCTCGATTTTCGAGTGCAGAAGACGTCTGCGGCCACGTTCCCACGGCATTCCAGCCACCCTTTTTGCGCCGCCGTGCCACGCATCCGACTCGGACCTCGTGGCCTCGCCCTCAGCATGCATGCTCTCTGCATTCCACGATCCACAGGTACATGGACTAAAAGGCTCCCGTTTGCCGCCAGCGTTGCGCCGGCCGCTGCATCTCGAAAAAGAGCGTGGCTGGTGCCGCCCCGTCCCAGTAGTCCATCTGCTCCCACGGAATCCCATCACCCATCACCCAACAATCACCTCCGCCGTCTCCCTCTGCTTGCCTCACCGCTCTTGTGCCCGATCCCCACCCAACGTCATGTCTGGCCTCGTTTTAGCTTGCGGCACCGTGCTTCATCGCTCCGGAAACGCGCACGGTCGTGATCCGCCGTCCGTGTCGTTCCCGCCCTGATTGGCCCTCGCCTTTGAGACTTGCCAGCGCATCGCCCATACAACCACCTTTCCTCGTCCCTGAGCGTTCGCAGCAGCCCTGCAAAGCGCACCCTGCCGTGACCCGCATACCCGCACTGTCGAATGACACTGCCTATCATGCAATTCTTACCGGCTCCCGCGAAAAGTGATGGGGCCGGAACACACACGGCGATGAAGTGGCAGCTGGGCGTGAAGAGGCGCCTGCATTCGACAATTTTGACTGGTTACCCGCAGAGGCCAGATGTCCTTCACCGGTCTTGTGCCACTGTGACGGGGTGGACTGATCCAAAAGCCATTCGGAAGCTTGGTATTGCAATATGCTGAGTCTACTAACATGGCATCCCGACCCACCCCCACACATGCTGGCCACCTTCCAAAACGTGCACATTTGATTTTCCTCCATGCTCCAGACGCCGTAAATGCACCAGTCGTAAATTAAGCCCGCCTAGGTTTCATCGGCCTCCTGCCCTGCTTCGGCTGGCTGCCGTACGCTCTTCTGCCCTCCACCTTCTTGTCCCTCGCCAAACTCGCACCAAGTGTAATGTCTACGCGCGGGGGTGTGGAGAACCCGAATGACTTTGCAACCTTGACTAGATCGAGCTTATGCACGTCAAACACAGACCGCAGGCTATGTGACGCATACGAATGCAGGTACGCCTTGTAGCCATCCTTCGCCGACTTGTTGAGGTAGTAGTTCTTTCCAATCAGCGCCTCTAGTTGCGACTGGATATTCAAGATCTTGTTCGCCGGCAGCTCGAATTCCACCAATGGCACACGCGCTTCCTTGAGCAGCTTCAGGAAGCCCACCTCGGATGGGAGTAGGAACATGAGGGATCGCCCCTTTCCATTGGATCCTCTTGCCGTTCGGCCCACCCTGTGGATATAGTCCCTAGGGTCATCCGGCGGGTCGAACTGTATCACCCAATCGACCTCCGGAATATCGAGTCCACGAGCTGCTACGTCGGTACAGATCAGTGTACCTGACTGTGCATTGCAGAACTCAAAAAATCTATTTGTGCGGGCTTGCTGTTTGAGCTTGCCGTGCAAATCCAAGACCGGGAGGTCAATGTAATTAAGTACTGTGTCTTGTCAGCAACATTGTCATATATAATTGTAGTTTTGAAAGGATAGACCAAGTAGCTTTCAATAGAGCTATATAGCCTGTGGTTGGATGTCGACTTACGCTCTGCATAGTATTTTACTGCATTGCAGCTGGAGAAGAATACAATAATCTTCTTCTTTTGGTGCTTCTTGAGGAACGAGAACAAAAGTCGAAACCTTGTATCGCTGTCGCAAATCACGTAGCCCTGCTCCAGACCCTCCACCGTGCTGTGTTCCTTGCGATAATCGACATTGATGTACAAGGGACCTGGCTTGAGGGATATTCTAGCAAGATCCTCGACCTTGGTCGTCTGTGTTGCGGAAAACAGCATCGTTTGACGATCCTTCGGGAGACACCTGATGATAGATCTCATCTCGTCCTCGAAACCGACTTCGAGGATACGATCTGCCTCATCGATGATCAAGCTCTTCAGGTTCTTGAAAACGAAACCCTCGGTTCCTCGCAGGTGATCGAGCAATCTTCCGGGTGTTGCAATCATTAGATTCACGCCCTTGACGAGCTTCGCAGCCTCTGCGCTTCGGTTTGCGCCACCCATGAAAATTCCGTAGGTTTGTGAATGTTTCTCCATGAGCTCTCGTGCAACGCCGAAGATCTGCAACGCAAGTTCGCGAGTTGGCGCAACCACGATAGCACCAGTACCATTCCTTGGTTTAAACTTCATCGCAGAGAGCATCTCGATAACGGGGATCAAGAACGCAAGCGTCTTTCCAGAGCCGGTCTTGGCAGCACCAAGCACATCCTTGCCAGCCAAAAGCGGTGGTATAGCACGCCGCTGAATCTCGGTCATGTTCTCAAAGCCCATGCCTTCAATAGCCTGCATGGTTCGCTCGCTCAGCTTGAGGTCGGTGAATTTGACGGGGTCGTCAACGGTGGGCATCGAGGTGCCTGAAGGAAGATCCGTGTTGGAGCCAGTGCCATTCTCCACATCGTCTGCCTCCTCGTCGTCGTCGGACTGGTCGTCTGCTTCGACTGCAGCGACCTTGGCTTCGGCAGCAATTTTCTTTAGTTCCGCATTAAGCTCCTCCTCATTTTCCTCCTCACTGGCATCCCCAGTTACATCCGCAGCCTCAGCAACCTCGGGCTCGGGCGTGTGCTCCTTCTTCGACTTCTTGCGGGGCTTTTGTTCTGCGACGCCATTGCTGATGTGCTCTGCAATAGCAACCTCGTCGCGGTTCTTGCTCTTGTGCTTGCGCTTGCGCTTCTTCGTCTCGATTTCTTGGGCGGACATGGTGGGAGAATCAGTGCGTGGTGCGGCGTGCGAAAGGATGAAATGTTGCGCGCCAAAAAAAAGTTTCGAGACCCGGCAGGTGTGGAGAAGTTCACCGACGCTGCGGTAACCGGTTTGGGACTAGATCCTTGGCGCTCGACTTCCATCTCATACCTTTCGACCTAGACCCCTTCAACATCTGCTTTATGTGATTTCAAATGATCTCCTCAGCGTCAGCTCCGTTCGTATGATTCTTTTTCGGGCTCTTGTCTTCACTTGAATTTCTCGGTAGATGCGACTTCACAAGCTAGGCAATTGGTCCACATCACCATAATAACCGTTCGCCTAGGCTTATCAACAAATCCTACAATATCACTTTTGGTCAAAACGCCAGTAGATATAGACATGATCTCCAGATGCTTTCCCTGGACGTTTCGGTATGCTTTCGGGCCGGAAACAATTTACAAATCCTACCAAAGGTCCACTCCGCAGCGGGGCAGATTACCAATCATCAGCTTGCACAAGACGATCATGCGTTCTACAATGGAATGCTTCTAACAAGCATATATAACCCTTCCCACGTGAAAAGTGCAGATGTAATCTAAAGACTACGGTGACCCAGTCGATCAAACAGCACACTTTGTCTCATCATTCCTGTTCTGTAATACCTCAGTATCTATATCCGCACTACAATAGCATATCAAGATGGCCCCTAAGATCTTTCTGTATGCGTTTGTCCTGAACATGCCTATCATGTATTCATCTTCTACAGCACCGGAGGAACAGGCTACATCGGCGGTTCTGTCCTCCACACCCTTGTGACGGCCCACCCCGAATACGACGTCACAGTGCTCCTTCGCAAGACGCCCGACACCTTTGCATCGACCTATCCCAAGGTCAAGATTGTACAGGGCGACTACGACAGCGCCGAAATACTCTCCGAACAAGCATCGCAAGCTGACGTCGTCGTCCGTACGTGACTCCCAAGAATAAATCACACTAAGTGAACAATCTGGTCATCCCCCGTTGCCTTAATTCATTCCAGAAACCGCCCATAACACCTCCAACCCAACGCTATATTCAAAATCAATTCGACACTAACAACCCAACTAGACAACGGCGACTCAGACCACGAACCCTCACTCAACGCTCTCCTCGCCGGGCTTCTCAAGAAGCCCACACCAGGCCACCTCCTGCACCTCTCCGGCACCGGAATCGTCGCCGACTGGTACTCACCCACCTACCTCGGCAAGAAAAGCCCAAAGATCTGGTCCGACATCGACGACATACCCGCCATCGCCTCGCTCCCAGACCACGCATTGCACCGCAACACAGAGAAGATACTGTTCCGCACAGCAGCCGAAAACGTCGACAAGATCAACATCGCCATCATGTGTCCGCCAGATATCTACGGTAAAGGAAAGGGGCCAGGAAAGACGAGCAGCGTGTTTGTGAACCTATTCATCCGCGATGTTAAGAACGGGGGAAACCGCATCTTTTACTACAACGAGGGAACAAACACAAGAAGCTGCGTACACATAGATGACCTCATGCGCCTGTATCTCTCCGTCGTTGAAGCAGCCGTAGCCAAGGATCCGAAGTTCGCTGATCCCGCGCCGGGGTACTACTTCGCGGGTACGCAAGAGCACTCGCATCTCAGCATGGTCAGTACGATCGGTAAGATCCTGAAGAAACATGGTGTCATAGAGAACGATGAGCCTGTACAAGTGGGGCTGGAGTATATCGATCAGACGGCGAAACATCCGCAGTATCCACAGCTGGGGCGGTACTTGTATACGTCGAATTCGCGGACGCGGGCGCATAGGGCGGAGAGGTTGTTTGGGTATAAGGGGAGTGCGCCGGGGATGCTGGAGAGTCTTGAGGCGGATGTTTTGGCTGCTGTGGGGAAGTAGTAGATGTTTATGATGTACCAGCGAGATACTGTGGTTCTTGAATGAATATGATAGGACTATGTACAATGCGTCCCCAAAAACATGAATGATGACCCGTGAGTGAGAGGTATCTGTTTCTCGTTCCCTTTTGTGCCAAATCCCTTGGAAATCACCAACTATTCCTTATGTGTTATTCCTACTTTTCCTACTCAAGCCTACACACACTTTTCATAAAACAACAAAAAAATCCAGACCTATTTTTCGTACCCACCGCACCACAGTACGCACAGCATCCGAAAACTCCTCTTCAACTTCTCCCCGTTAATGCAGACCGTGCTTCAAATCCAAAACCTTGGGATTCTATCTCCTCCTACTTCCCTACAACTTGTGTACACAAAAGTATCTCTTCCTCAGCGTATAACACACACTTCATCCCTACGCACTGGTTCCCATCAGAACAGAACAAAATAGAATAGAGAGAGAAATAGCATGGAATGATCTCCACACACACACACAGTTAATAAATCCCTTTCTTCCTTCCTTCCTTCCCTTCCTTTCCCTCTCACACTCCACCCATAGCCATAACCTACACATCCATAGTTTATCCTAGCTAATTACGACAATATAGTAAGCAAGGAATCTCTAAATGGAATTAGTAATATCAGTACTATAGCCGTTATACTTAGTTGTGCTTGGTTGGATTTTAGATGGGATGGGATGGGGTGTATAAGGACAAGTACATGTACATCTAGGACAGAACTCGGAAGATGTAAGATCGCAACCCGCTGCCATGTTGTGCCGTACTACCCTCACATACCCACTTCCTTACCCACTCGCTTACTTACTCACCAAAGCCGAACCTAAACCTGAACCTGAACCTGAACCTAAAGCTAGTACATCGCGATATACCTACCCTACCCAGCTCTGCCTACCCTACTTGGTCCAGAGCTAGTACACCAGTATCTGAGCACATCACGATGAACTAGTCTAGTCTAGTCGGTGTACGGTACCTACTATCACCACGATACGCTACGCTACGATACGCTACGATACGCTACCGCTCTGTCCGCTTGCATTTCGTTCGTACACACCGCCGACGACGACGAGATACGAATCCATCCATCTAGCACACTGTGTTACTCTTAGTCACTCACTCACCCACTCACTCACCCACTCACTCACCTACCCACCCTATCAACCAGCCAAGCCAAGCCACACATCCAATCCCATCCCACCCCGCTACACGCACATCACCACATCACCAATCATCACAACCACCCAAAGCCAGAATAGAACAGGATATATATTTTGTCCCCACCCACCACACCACACTAAGACTAAAAAACGACAGAAAAAAAAAAGGAATGAAGCTAAAAATCCCATCCAAGCCCAGCCCAGCCCAAAGAACCATCTGATTCCTTCCTTCTTTTCGCTCACCACCCCGGCACACCCTAGATTACCACACCTTACCAGCACCACAACAAGACCTCCAGCGCCCACCGTCCTACCGCATACGCGCATCGAGACCCTGCAAATCCCTCTCAAGCTCATTACCCTGCCAGCCGCCTTGAGCCATAGCCTCATGCGGCCTGGGGTCCTCATACCCGCTGCGGTCGTAGTTATTCGGTATGGGGACGGTAGGCTGCTGCTGGCCGGCGGCGCCCTGGCCGCCGGGCTGGACGCGGACCTGCTGGCGGAAGCGGTTGACCTCCTGGAGGATCATCTTCTTCATTTCGGCGATGTCCTCGACGACCTCGAAGTGGAAGTCGAAGGTGGTGGGGCAGTTAGGCTCGTCCGAGGCGTCGTGCCAGATGTGGAGGTAGCGGTGCTCGAGGGCCTCCTCGACCGAGATGCGGCTCGAGGGGTCGAAGGCGAGCATGCGGTCAAGGAGGTCCAGCGCGTCCGGGTTGGCTTGCCGGAAGAGGGATTGGAACGGCTTCTTCTGCATGTACGGGAGGTTGCGCACGTAATCCTGGGCGCGCGGTGACCCAATGCGCGAGAGTGTCTCCTCGTTGGGCGTCCCGAGATAGTGCAGGATCTGGTTCAGCTGGTCTACGTAGTCGCGGCCCTTGAAGAAGGGCTTGCCGCCCAGGAGCTCGGCGAGGATGCAGCCTACCGACCAGACGTCGACTGTGTGTAATTGGTTAGCAAAGTTAGATGACGCAAGATGCAGGATGAGTAAGGCAGGGCTCAGATAAGGCAGGATGAGCAAGGAGATTTTCCCCAGGGTGGCGGATATGAGGATCGTATATCCGCACAGATATGCCAGAAATCGTAAATGTCGCGGGAAAAGTGAGATTGAACATACTGGCTTTGGTGTAGCTCTGGAAGCTCAACATGATTTCCGGTGCTCTGTACCACCGCGTGGCCACATACTCGGTCATGTACCCTGCATTTTCCTCTGGGTCCATGGAGAAGCCTCTTGCAAGACCGAAATCGCAGATCTTGAGCTCGCAGTCGGCGTTGACCAGCAAGTTACCCGGCTTCAAGTCTCGGTGGAGCACGTTGGCCGAGTGAATGTACTTCAGACCGCAGAGGATCTGGTAGATGAACGATTGGAAGTGGGCATCGGTGAGCGGCTGACCAGACCTGATGATGGCTGCCAAATCGCACTCCATGAGCTCTGTATCCTGTCAGCCCTGCACGACAACTGCAGCATGGCGGACCGTACCCTCGTAGAGGTAGCACTCGTTGAAGTTGTCCTGGCGCGGGATGTCCATATCGTAAAGGCACGTTATCTGCGGTACACATTCAGCGTCTGCATCGAAGTAGGGGGCGCGGGTGCCATACGTTGCGGTGCCCTGGGACGTGTTAGCGGACATGTTGTCACAACGGTAGTGACGAATACATGGGAGACGTGCCTCTGAAGTGCTGCAACAGCTTGATTTCACGCAGGGCGCGCTTGGCCAGGATCTTCTTGCTGAAGACATTGGTGACCTTCTTGATGGCGACACCCTCGCCCGTCTGGTTGTTGGTAGCCGCGCTGCAGGAGGGTCAGCTTGCATATGCTGGGACGACGCAGGGCCGCGTACCAGACTATGCCGTAGGCTCCCTGGCCTAGCTCCTTGGTGACGTTGTACCGCTCGTCGACGACAAACTCCTGGTTGAACACCTTGAAGACCTTTCGGCCAGCGAGGTCAGACATGGTGGCTTGGGACGGGGCTGCGGCGCGGGCGGGCTCGAGGGAAGGGTCGGGAGCGCGAGCAATGTGCGCTGGACAGAGGGAACAGGCTGCGAAGAGGCCAGGCCGCGTGGCAGAGGGGCGCTGCTCGAGGATATAAGGCGCGGAGCTCTAGGCGCGCGGCGAAGGAGATGAGTGCAATTGACTGGCGCACCAGGCGGGACAATGACAGGGCAGGGAGGGCGGCTGTGGCAAGCGGAAGCAGGGCCGGCAGGATGCAGTGCAAGCAACAGAGGCAGAAGCGATTGACAGCGAGCAACGGTGCAGCTGGGAGAGAGGCGGTGGTGTTGGAGCCTTCCTTTGTTGCGCTTGCGAGCCATGGCGGGGCTGCCGCCCGGCGCCTGACAGACAGACCGCTTCGGCGGGGCATTTTCACAGACGCGGCCCTGCGCACAGCCTTCGGAACCCCCGAATCCACCCCAGCGCCTGGCCGGCAGCGGCGGTCAGCACGGCCAGGCAGCCTGGGGCCGCTGTGGCCCTGTGGCCCTGTACACTGTAGCCCGGAAGCCCCAAGCCCTAAGCCCTAAGCCCTAAGCCCTGAGGCCCTGAGGCGCCGTCCTGCCTGTCGCGCGACACCCGTGCACGTGACGGTGCATGTGACAGCAATACATTGAGACCAAGGAAAACTGTCTACCGCGACCAGGCTGATGTCATCTCCTAGATACGCACCATATGCTTCCCTCAACTACCCAAAATGTATGTTGCCAGTCCCAGTCCCGGCCCCAGTCCAGTCCCAGTCCAGTTCCCCAGGTATCTTCCGTGAACGCCCACTTCCAAAACGCCGGCCCAATGCTTGTAACTTTTGGTCATGATTCGTAAGAGAAGCGCCGCCGCGACGTGTCCGTCGATCCGTCGAGCGGAGAAATGGGAGACAGGAGCTCATCCTCGGCTTCCAGCGAGCTGCCGCCGCGCGGGGTGCGCCGTTGCAGCGGTTGGAAGAACGTGTCGCCCGCCTCCAGGCTCGCCCCGTCTCTGGTGCGCGGAGACAGAGGCGTCACCGGCGACGCTGGCAGCCTCCTGTTCACCATGGCCACGTCCAATCCCGTCAGCGGTGCCGGCCTGCGCCGCCCCTGCTCTCCTTCTGACCTGGGCGACGAGTCCGGGGTTCCACTCGGATCCACTCCGTTGTATCTCGCTTCTCGAACAATCATCGTCTCTTTTTCTGAAAGCTGGCGTCCGCCCGCTTCTGTTGGCGCCGGCGTGTCGCCTTCCATTTCGAAGACCTGTCGCTCCGTGTTTTCCGCCTCCACTAGCCTTCCGTATGTGGTAGGCGAGTCCGCGTCTTTGCTGTCTGCGTCCGCATGCTTCGAATCCGCCGGCAGCTCGGCCTTTGGAAACACGTTCGTTCGCTCTCCTTCCTCCTTGACGGGTGAATTCAGAGGCTCCTCCTTTTCGCTTGACGATTCTTTTGCGGCTGCTGCTGCTTGTGCCGCATAATCGGCCTTGGCCTTGGCGTGCTTCTGCTTTTGCCGTCGACGCCGGAACCACACCACAAATGCACAAACAGCGAGCATCACCGCAAAACCCGCTCCGAGCGCAATACCGATGATGGCCCCGGTCGAAAGACCGCTCGCTGAGCCGGCATCTTGTTCGCCCGTGTATTTGGGGGAAATGATGGAAACAATGTTCTTGTTCTCGTCAAGCACCCAGTTGCATGCAGAAATGGAAAAATTCTGGCGCTCCCAGTCCACAATCAAATAAGACTCCTGCAAAAAGGTACGTCCGAGCACGAATTGGTTGTCCCTCGTTGCACGCCGGATAGGGAAATAGTTGGTCACGTTTGTCAGCCCTTTGTAAGGTGGACTGGCTTGCAAATCGAAGGCGTTGTACGGAAGTGTAATGTTGACGGTTGCATTAGTCGAGTATTTTTGACCGAGAAGAAAGGTAACGGAAGGGTCCTCGGCTTTAAGCCGGTCGTGTAGCTGGTCGTCAACAAGATAAAGACCCGTGATATTGTCGTACTGCAGACCGAAAGCGTCCTCGAAAGCTTCGCACACTTCAACAGGCAACCACAGCTCGGCAATGGTAGAGTCAATGTACATGGAGAAGGAATCGCGGTTGAGGAGGCTGATGTTCGTCTTGGTAGAGCTGGTTGCTGTTATGTCGACGATGCCCACGACGATGTCCCTCTCGTTGTCAGGGGCAAAGGTCCAGGTCAGATCGTTTTCGATAAAGCGTGAGGAGTCATAGCCACCGAGCGTAAGGCTTCCGAGCACAGAGGCACCATCTGATGACGTTAGCGCAGCGCAGGCTTCAAGAGTGGGAGTACACACGGTATTGGGCACCTGCAGTGTAACCAAACGACACACTGGGTATTTGGTTCTGCTCGAAGAGAAGTGACATGTAACTCGGAGAGGGGTCGGTGAAGTTTGTGAAATTGGTGGGCTTCGGATTGACGCCAAAGTGGCCGAGCCAGAAATCGCTCGAGATGATGGTGCCGACGGTCGTGTTTGACATGGTTGGACCCTCTTCACCGGGCAAGCCCAGGCCCACCGTGTCCCATCCGTACTGGCCATTGCCTGTCATGTCCAAGTTCTTCTCGATCCATAACTGGTAGAAGCCGTTGTAGTCCCACGTCGAAGTGTCGTTTGAATTGAAGGTCCATCCGCGGGACTCGTAGCACTCGGTGTCCTGCTTCTCGACGGTGGTGTTTGTGGCGGGGTCGTTCTCGGAGCGCATGCAGGCGTACTTTGCGACGGTCCATGTCTGCTGGCTGGCGGTGGAGACGAAGACGTGGACGGGCTGGTAGGGCGTGCCGATGCGCAAGCTAAACGTGTTCCACTTGCCGTCGATTCCCTCCCAGTTCTGGTCGGGCGCAACAGAGACCGGGGCGGGGAGGCTGCTGTCATCGGCGAGGGCCGGGGCGAAGAGGGTCGCGGCGAGCAGGCAGAGCTGGCGTCGTCGAGCTCGTCGTTTGAGCGGGCGGCGGTGGACGGGCATTGCGTCGACACTCAGCCAGTCGAGGACCGGCGGGCATCACCACTCATTGCGCTCAGGCAGAGCTTGCGAGGGAGGCAGAGCTTGAGGAGAAGAGCAGAGGCAGCGCCGGGCAGCGCGGGCGGCGCCGAGAGGAGTCGCGGCTGGTGTTGAACCAGATTGCGACGGGGATGTCGATTGCGCAGCCGAGCTTCTAGCGCAGCGACGGGCCAGGCGGATTATTGCTCCACATGCATGCCCTCGATCCCTCGCGCGCCCGTCCAGGCCACGACGAGATGCGCACCCGCCGCGCACACGTGTGGCTTCGTCGCGCCCGCGCGCCCTCTCCCCTTTGCTGCTCGGCGTGCACAGCGGTCGACGACTGTGACGGCGGCGTGTCTGACGTGCCAGGGCCGGCTGCCTCGTCGCGTCTCGCCCGCCGCGACTTTTCATCCGGCACTTTTCCCGCATATTGACATGGAGCAGCCATCCGCTACACCCGCCCGGTCGACCACAAGCTGCATCACATGTGCCGTGGAGCGTGGGACAGGCAATAAATGCCATCTCACAAGGGCTCAGGCGCGTCGCTCACGTCTCCGGCGCACGGCGACTGGAGGCTTGCGCGCTGGGACGCCGGGCCCTGTATGCCTGTATGCCTGTACGCCTGGAAGCCTGGATGCACCCGCGAACCCCTCACGCCTGCTGCAGGGCCCTCGCTCCCACATTGCCGGAGTCGCGAGCCTGGCCGCAACGTGGCTGTCGTGGAGGGGGAGGGGAAGGGGAAGGGGAAATGCTCCGAGCACGACCCGCCCGCCGCATGAATCGCAATTCCACCTCCGCAATAAACGGCCGGCCGAGCAAGCGGACGTTGGCTGAGCGTTGACTGAGCGTTGACTGAGCGTTGACTGAACCGGTGGCACCGACAAGACGCTCCGAGGCTTGTGGCGTGCGGCTTGCGGCGTGCGGCTTGCGGCTTACGGCTTGCGGCTTACGGCTTGTTCGCATACAAAGCGACGGCCGCGTTTCGTACCATCGCCAAGTGCACATCGCTGAGCCAACCGCCCGCCTTGCTAGCCGTGACGGCGTGCCCCTTGCTGGCACTCGAGCCTTCAACACTCTGTACAACGTCATGCCTTCGTGAAAGAAGCGCGAGCTGACCGTCGATAGTCGCGGTCAAAGCTCCGCCGAAGCAGCGGGATCGCGCAAGCCCAAGCGCACCACCCATCCCTATCTCCAAAGCTTCCCTCTGTCCTCTTGCTTGCCATGCCTTTCGCTTCCATCACGCTCGTTATTGCGCTGTAACGCGCTCGTTGTGGGGTCATGTTCGCTCCTCAGTGGCTGATCCTTCCGTGGATCGCGACTGCTGCTGCTTACCGCCCGCGCGGTACTGGTAATGGTGGGATCGCATGCCCGCCCGCCTCGTATTCCTGTGCTAACCCCAGGCCAAGCCCCGTATTCAAACACCACAGTGCAGGCCTCCATATCGCCTTCGCCGCCTCTCGCTTCTTTAATCTCTTCAGAGCTCTCTGCGTCTGTGCCTGCGTCGAGTACGTTGGAGCCTCCACAGCGCACCCCTGGTGTTCTTTCAGCCACCTCACCAGTTGCGTCTTCGCCTTCGTTGCACATTCCCAGCAGCATAAAGCAGCCGAGTACCCCGTCTCCATCACTGTCAACAACATATGCATTCTCGCCAATCGTTTCCAATTCTTCTGTGCTTTTGCCATCTGAGACGCGGTTCACCCCGTTGTCTGTGTCAACACCCTTATCGAGCAAGTCCAACAGCACTCAGCAATCCCCTTCGGAAAGTCCTTCAAACAATGGAATCTCGCACCTACCACCCTACCCCACGCATGGGTCGGGTGCTGCCCCCAGTGGATATGGGCTTCCTACACCGTCTGGCAACCACGCGCCTTACCCCGTCAATGGATCTGGTCCTGTCACCGTGACCAATACTCATGGATATCCCGCACCTACTGGAAGCGTTCGACCGCTCTCATCACTCAATAGCACTAAGAACAGCAATACTTCCACGTCTTATAATACGCTATGTACCGTCAACGTGCCGAGTGCGAATATAGAATGGTGGTATGGAGCGACTTACTATTCTGCCGTAGGAACTTTTACACAGTTCGCGCCCAACTGGACCAACTACGTCGGGCAATACTTGACTATGAAACCAAATACCGAAACCGGTTCATTTGACGCCTCGAGCGCCATTGCAAGCGAGACAGCATGGTCCGAGCACGTGACCTACGATTCAGAGTATGACATGACCTGGACCGACTACATCCTCTACACAGTGACGCCTGCAGCTGCCACCACCTCTGTAGTGGAGCGGGACTATATACCTGCCTTGCCGTCCGGGAATGTATTTCCTGCGACCGATCTCATGACATATCTACAAGCATCCAGCAAAGATGCAACCGTAGCGATCGCCACCGCCGCGAATTCCACATCTGCCATGTAAGTACTCCGATCTAGCCATGAAGCACAGACCCTTCATTCATCTCACTAAAACATTCTAACTAACAACTACAGGACCTCCGCAACCCCCTTCATCTACATCACAGCCTACGAAGTAGAAGCCAAAACAAACGGAACCACCACCACCCAAACAATCAACCTCCCCCAGCCCACCGCAGTAGAATACGCAATCGACGGCATCGAGAGCTCCGCCTCCGCCTCCGGCACCCTCCCTGCAGCCTTCCTGGATGAAATCCCACAATCTACATGCGTCCCGGGAACCGTCCAAGGCTCAGTCACCGTCCTGGTCGTAGTCGACTTGGTATATATTTACCACCCACATGTAAACCCTTTTATTATCCATATCGAGTCGACGGTGCTCGGATGGGATGATACCCCGGTTGTGGTGGCGCAGGCTACGTCGACGGGGCAGCCGTTTGTGGCTTCTTGGGATGGTAATGCGGCGCCTACGACTGAGGCGGAGGGTTCGTCTGGGGGGAATCAGGCACCGGTTTCGACGCCGAGGACAGGGGATGCGGTGGAGAGTGCGCGGCCGGGGAAGAATGTGCCTGGGGGAAGTCAATCTGGGGGAAGTCAGTCTGGTGGATCTCAGTCTGGCGGAAGCCAATCTAGTGGAAACCAATCTGGGGGAAGTCAGTCTGGGGGGAGTCAATCTGGAGGCAGTCAATCTGGTGGAAGTCAGTCTGGTGGTAGCCAGTCTGGCGGATCTCAATCTGGTGGAAATCAGTCCGGTGGTAGCCAATCCGGAGGGAGTCAGTCCGGAGGATCTCAGTCTGGCGGAAGCCAATCTGGAGCAAACCAGTCTGGTGGCAGTCAGTCTGGTGGAAGCCAGTCCGGCAGTGGGCAACCTGGAAGCGGCCAGTCAAGTGGAAGTTCATCAGGAGGCGGGCAATCAAACCCGAACGTTACACCTCCCAGAGAAACTGTTGGAACTATTGGAACAAACCCAGTCGTCGTTGGGCCTTCATCGGTTGTCATTGTCGGTTCACAGACAGTTCGACCAGGCGCACCTGGTGTAACAATTGGTGGGAGTTCAGTTTCGGTCGCTCCGTCCGCAACAGCCATTGTGGTCAATGGTCACACTTCAGCTCTTCCCATTGTGGCCAATCCTGGTTCGCCGTCTCAGACCATTGGCACTATCGGTGGCAGTCCAGTCGTTATTGGATTGTCTTCTATCGTTGCCGTAGGCACTCAAACTCTACAGCCGGGTGGCGCTGTCGTTCTAGTCAACGGGAGCCCAGTGTCGCTCGTTCCATCAGGGAATGCTATTGTTGTCGGAAGCATGACATCGAATGGTGCGATTGTTGGAATCAAAACGTCTTCCCTACCGCACGTCATCTTCCCTACAGAACCAGCTCAAGCACCTCCACCTATCCTAACCATCGGCTCATCAACTCTGACTGCCAATGCTGCCACACAGTTCTTCATCGCTCCCGGACAGACACTCACACCCGGTGGCACTGCGACAGTGGGCGGGCAGTTAGTAAGTCTTGACTCCTCTGCTGCTTTTGTCGTCGTTGGAGGATCCACCCAGGCCTTGCCCACTTCTCCTCCCACAGGGGCAACGCCACGACCGGAAATTGTCGTCAACGGTGCTACCATAACGGCACTTCCCAATAACAACGATTTGCACCAGCACAACGCTGCGAACGGTGCGAGCGGCCCTACATTTGTCGTATCGGGACAGGCTTTGTCGCCAGGGCATCAGATAACGGTTGACGGCAACATCATTTCTCTAGCACCTTCAGGATCTTTTGTAGTGGTAAACGGCGTTACATCCGCGGTCGAGAATGCAGCCTCTGCCCGTGTTACGCCGCCACCGCTCACTATCAACGGCAATGTCTTTTCCCCGCTCCCCGGTGCAGGAACAACCTACAGCATCAACGGCCAGATCCTCACAGCAGGCGGCCGCATTACCGTTGACGGAACAATCATATCTCTTGCTCCCGGCGGCACCGCCCTTGTTGTAAATGGCGTTACGTCAACAATCGAGAACGCCGCTGCTGCTCGCATTACACCACCACCGCTCACCATCAACGGCGACGTCTTTTCCCCTCTCCCCGGCACAGGAACATCTTACAGCATCGACGGACACCTCCTCACAGCCGGCGGCGTCATCACCGTCTCAGGAACCACCATCTCCCTCGCGCCCGGCGCAACCGCCCTCATCATAAACGGCATCACCACACACCTCACCCCGCACACCCGCCCACCCCCCATCACAAACCCGCCCCTCCTAACCATCGGATCTCACACTTACACCGCCGCCCCCGGCCCCGGCACCTCCTTCGTCATCGACGGCCACACGCTCACTCTCGGCGGCTCGGTCGTCGTAAACGGGACTATTATTAGTCTTGCGCCGGGCGCTACGCTGCTCGTGTACGGCAGTGCGGGACGGAGTACGACGTCTGTTTTGTTCCCTGCTACCATGATGGGGGGCGCCGAGCGCACAAGTCCTGTCTCTTGGCCTGCGAGCGCGGGAGCCGGGGCGACAGGGTCGAATGGTGAGGCTAAGCCGACGGCGTCTGCGCAGGGGGGCGCGGCGCGTGGGGGTGTGGTTTCTTGTGCTAGGGTTTTGGGCGCGGTGGCGGTGGGGGTTTTGGGCGTGGGCTTGGGCTTGGGCTTGGGCGTGTTGTGGTAGGGTAGTGTTGTATTTGTCACTGTACTCTCTTTTTCTCTTTCTTCTTTTTGGGTTGGGTTGGTGGTTTTTTGGCTTTTTGGGAAACGGGCGCCGGTTGTTATGAGTTATGACTTTTATGTTTTTATAGGCTGGGATGAGTAATAAGGATAGTACGGTTCGGATTGGTTGGACGAGAGTGTTGGCTTGGCTTGGTTTGGGGGGAGGAATAGGATGTATATATAGCGAGTGGGATATCGCATACGCATGTTTGGTTGCATGTTTGGTTGCATGGAAACGAAAGGAAAGGAAAGGCAAAAGGAAGGTATATAGGGTTAATACGGATGTGGATTTGGATTTGGATGTGGGTAAAGTAAAGTAAAGTAACGTAACGTAACGTAACGTAATACAAGCGAGTTAGTTGTGTGGTTGATATGATATGTAATGAGTTTGGTGTGCTGGATGAATGAGAGGAGTGTGGTTTGCTTCTGTGGGGAAGGAAGGGAAGGAAAGGAGGGAGGGTAGGGTATGTGTGTGTGCTAGTCGGGTGTGCAGTGTAGTTTAGGTAGAATAGAATAAAGGTAAGAAAGGAAGTGTTTCTAGTGCCGCGCGGGGAAAGTATGATTAGTTAAGAGGGATGTATATTGAGCGGAGGAATTTTAACGCGTGGGTGGGTCTGTGTTAGAGATGAGGATGGACGGTGTGGTGATTGTTTGGCATTGGCGCAAAGCGGAGGGCGATGGCGGTGTGGGCGTGGAGATGTGATGTTTGGAAGGATACATTGTAGGGTGCGTGGAAGAGGGTTTGGGCGGGAGGAAAGAATATGATGATGACAATGATGTCAGTGATGCGATTGAAGGAGGTGGTGGAGGTGGGGAGGTAGCTGCGGGTTGGTGCAAGAAGTTTGGAATCAGAGAGTTGGATGGGGGGATTGCGTGGGAGGGAGCCAGGTCAATGAATGTGTAAATGTGGGGTGAAAAGGTGAGAATATGGTGTATGTGGGTGGGTGGGTGATGGAGATTGCTGGGTTTTGGTTCGTGTAACCGAGTCGAAGGTGAAAGGTCTTTGGGTCGTTAAAGGGTGTAGGGGCCCCATATGCTTCTAGACAAGCTCCAAGCGTTTCCAGATGATAGTTGTCTTTATATACTCGTACGGGGTGTATAGGAAGCGTAGAGAACTGCGGGTATCTTAGTTCGCGTTATTTCATGGAACAGTTCGCGGCTATTCACTTCACTGGAATTTATCCTTGCGGATCCATGGAAGTATTTCATTACGGGTTATTCTAACCATCCGTTTTCGTCACCGATTGCTTATATATGTACATGGTAGCGACAGGACCTAGCGAGTACAACACTCCAGCTACTAAACTAATCTTTTAGGATAGAATCTCGCAATTCCATTACTCTGGCAGCTAACGAGTCCACTACCCCATTTCCCACGGTATTACGGGCCGCTACTGACAAAATTGGCGCACGCTAAGCGGCTACCATCAGAGTTGTGTACCACAATGCTCCTGTTACCAAAGAATGCCCCGATGGTCGGAACAAGAGACGCGTAATATTCGGTATAGCTATCAAGAGAGTCAGCAGGTGAAAAACGATCATGAGGATGAGAGGGCTGAAGTACGATGTTGAGATCGAATCTGCGGTGATGTTTCCATGCTTTCCTGACAGGTCTCCAACCTCGCATGTTTGAGGCTTCGTGGCATCGCACTTAGGTGTATCTGGAAATTGACCACGCCTGTACGGATCGAGATGTGCTTGTGCTTGTGAGCAGTTGCCACCCGTGGGGATGGGTGCAACGTGTAAGTGGTAGGCTAAAGCAATGTATCAGTATAGCCGGATCACTGGTGATGGCGAGCCCCATAAGGTATAGTAATCTAATGAAGCTGAAACTTACGGAACGGTGGTCCTGAGGCTGCAGGCAAGCCCTGGATGTTGACAAAGAAGACGACACCAGTGCCATTAGCATTTGAGGCGGCAGTGATATTGCCGCGTACTGCAGAATTGCCCGTTGCAGGGAACGTAGCAGTGTATGTTTTACCCGTGGGGTTGTTGGTGATGACTACCGCATCACCTAGCACTCCGGTAGTGATGTTTGGTGGCGGCTTCTGGCCAGCGATGAGTGTCGAAGTAGCTAGTATAGTGAGGAAAGTAAGAGTCCACATTGTTGGAAATTGCTAGTTTTCTGGTTCCCGAACGATAGCACACAGATGTTTGAGAATGTTTGAGGACGTTTGAGAGAGTTTTATTCCAATCTTTTATGTGCTCTCCACATACCACACGTGCGATTACTCCGCATGGTTCCGCGATCAGTATAGTCCAGACTATCTGCTGCCTGCATCTCCCTCGCGTCTCCAAGTCTCCTGCAATAACGTGGCCAGCCTTACGCTAACATGCGTATAGCCTCACAGGTTGGGCTAGACTACGATCCTCAGTCGTCTCCGTTCATCTTGCCACAGTAGGTATTCATGTCAACCCCAATCCCTCTGACCACCCAGACGTCGTAATTGGTTCGGCTTTAGCAAGGTATGGATTTACGTGCCTACTTCTCATGCATGTCCAAGGCTACGGACACGCTGAAGCTACCACAGGTAGCGAATCATAGAAACGGCGTGTTCCCAGTACCTCTTCACTGGTATCTATGGCTTGAAGCTTGCATGTACCAATAGTCTCATGTGTATTGGAACTTTCCGCGTCACCGGTGCACGATAGCTCAGTGTTGTACCAGATGACAAGTACTACCACTGTAACTTGATTCGTTGTCGTAGCAAACCCCGCCGTTTAGTTAGCAAAGCATTGGTAGACTACGGGACGTCTGGGTATGTGCAGAGCTAAAGATTGGCTATAGCTACTGTAAATAGTTAGTAAAGTCATGTGCTCTAGTCAATTAGTGCCAACACTAGCTGCATGCAGTCGATCAGCTGTTGGTTTAGGCAAGGTGAAGAGTCAACCTCCGAGTATCAAGCCCGATATATGTTTTATGTTGCAGACTATGTATGTAGATAGACTCCATACCCTACGAGAGGACGCCACACAGAGACGGCACCATAGTACTACCAATAGTGTATGCAACTCAGTGCTCCAAATCAATGGTTCGAAAGAAGGGTTACATGACTTCAAATAAGGCTAACTGGTGGTTTATTCAGCACGAGACTGGGAGAAATATCGTTAGGCTTGGAAGATGTGCCCGCTGACAAGGCGTGAAGTTTTCTTCATTCCGTAGCGGGCACTGCAGCTGTGTATAATGTGTCCCAGGACCCTGGATTCGGTATTTCTGATACGTGATCGCGACCCATGGATTCAACTGAGCTGAAACGTGAGCGACGAAAATTGGAAGGTCGTAGAGGCTCTCAGGGTAGTTCTGGTGTAGCTATGCTTTGCTGACTTATATCCTTGACCTTTTTGATATCGTTCCATACAGCTACAGTTCACTAGATACTATTGCGCTACACAGGCGACAGAATCGTACGGTGTTTTCGCATACGAGAGTATGACATTGTCTCTCAAGCAACAACCCACGAACGCTTCATGAATCCATTACCTCCCTTATGAAGAAAACTCCTGCCTAGACAATTTCACGTCGTGCAGTGTATTGAATCCTACAAGCTTTCACCTTACATTTCTTGTCTCTCTTGTTCTAGAATCTGCAAGCTACAAGCTGTAAGTTGCAGCCTGCATAAAACCAGTCTGCCGGTTCAGTTGTTCTAGCCTCTTGTCCCACGTTGTATCAATGTGAACTTTGGTACGAAGACAGCGGTACCTGTTACCTTGGAGCTGGTAGCGAGCACCATGACCCACTTGGCGGCCCGTCCGGAGGGTTGTCCGGAATGGATGTCTCGGGCCGAGTAGAACCGTAGACATAAGAGACGTTTGCCAAGCCATTTACGGCTGCGATTTAACCAGTAAGCAACATCCTCGATCCACACTTACATTCACTCTGTCGATCAATTGGCCTGATCACTGCTAGAAATGGTTTAGTGAATTTTCTTACATATGAGATTTTATGGGATGTTAGTCGCAGGGCTGGACCACTACAATGTCCATCTGTAAGCCTCTGCATATATTTCAACCAGGCAGAAGGGTCCTTGCGAACTGCATGAGTGAAACTTGCAGATTTGTTGTCGCAGTACACTTTGGCATGTTGATAGTCAGGAAAGCTGAAAATCCATGATGTGTGTGTGCTTAGTCAAGGCGCTACCAATAGCGGGCAACTGGCAATCCCAAAAACATTCCGCTTCGAGTCGTTACAGCCGACAAATTGACTTGGCATTACATAGATCTGTGTCAAGCCTCACCTGCTATGTCCTCTATAGATCCGCGGAAAGTCAATGTTGAGGTTACAAGAGCACGACCACGCAGTTTTTGAGCAGTCATTGCATGTGATAATTGAGTCAGACGTCCGTACTCGGAAAATCTTCCTTCAGATATCAGGAATTTTCTACTTGCTGTTTGTCTCTTCTCAGTTCTGAACGTCGTCAACTTCGACTTCGAGAACAGCGGGGTAAGAGTTTTCGCGGGAGGCTAGGGGTCTACCTACCGCAAACGTCACGCTTGGAAAGCGAAGTTCGCTGAACGCAGGACTCTTCATCATTCGCGCAACTAGCAACGTGGATCAGTCAGCAACAAACCCATCTTCCAAGCGTGCCTAAGAAACCATGGTAGCGACGCGCGCACCGTGATGAATTATACCGTAGCCTGTCTTTCCGTATAGAAAATACGTTTCATTACTGACATGAGAAAATTGAGTATAAGAGAAGGTTCGTGAGTACCAAAACTGGTTAGCGGACCTTTGGATTTGCCGATACACCTCTAATCCTTGGGAGTGGCGTACCGCAAGCAGTTGTTTGATGCTGATCAATAACTTCTCTTGTGTTCATTTCTTCAGTCGTAGCTGATGGAGGCGTTTCTTGGCTCTTGCAGCGTAAAAAGTTTGGGTTCAGCATGGAGAACAGTAGAGAAGATGTCTAGCATGGTGTAACGTTGGAGATTCCGTGAAGAGACCCTCGACACGTCTAGATTGGTGAGACCGAGCGCTGTATGAGAAAAAGTCGCATATATAAAGAAAATTCATATACACTCGCAAAACGATAGAATAATAGTCTATTCTTGGCTATGTCGTGAAAGCGCTTCGCCCTGAACGACGAGAAAAAAGAAATTCAGGATTCGGTTACCATCAAACATCATGGTTGCTGAAACAATAATATGTGTAACAGACACTGAAATCATATAAATATATATCAAGAGTGTCTTGCCCGTCAATATAGCGCACGCGATCCTACTCGATCACTTGCTCCAAAAGGCTCCTATCATCCAACGAAGACCGAGGGACTGAGAAGGAGACAGCCTAAACAGACGCATAAAAACAGGTAAAGGATTTTCAATCATGGTCAAGTGCCTTGGACTTAGCCTACATTCAGTATGACTGCAAGTCCCGGATGTAAGCGCTCCAAAAGAATTCGTTCATTCCGAAGCAGCTCACGACAACAGCAACGATCGTCAATTCCATAGAAAAAATAGTTCCTGGGTTGATAATGTATACGCTTAACGTGTATCACCACGAGATTCGTAATAGTCGAAAGCTGGACCTATGCTTTCTATCATCTAAGTTGCATCGCCGAGCTCTTCAAAACCAATAGTGGGTGCTTGGAGCGAAATAGATGAGTAACATAAATAGATGGTAAGTAACGCTATAAGTTTGGCCATGATTCGTAGGCGAAAACTCCGGCCTAAGCTTTTTTCAAGGCAATGTGAGCGGTATACACAGACCAAATACGCGGATCAGATGATCTCGCGGTTGGAGCCATAATACACGCCAGGAATAATCACGATTCGTTGTCTAGACCCAAGCTCCAACGTCTGAGATAATCTCGAAAAATATCTGGAAGATCAATCCCTGCGACTCGGCTGTGTAAGGGTAGAGATCAATCGTCTAGACAATCTAGAGGTTATCGACTACAACCATGATCTGTCGACCTGGATAATCCAATCAGAAGCTGATCTTACCACCCTCTTATGCATATGGGAACGCCCTAGCTTCGAGTTCCGGTCGAGCCAGAATATCGGTTTGATAGACGTAACAGTGCACGGTAGCTACCAATTGACTATAGAATGATATTCTACTATGAAAGAGGCAAACGCATGGGAAACTTGCTTTGAAGATTATCGTAAGAAGCGTCTAAGCCGAATTCATTCCACCTCTGCCACCATGCGTTTGAGGTTTCAGCTCACCTCTGATAATTTGTCCAGCTCTCTGGGCTGCCCAATCAGTGACTGTTCTCGTATCCTCCTCTTCGCCATCCTTCAAGGCAGGTATCAAATCACTTTGTAGCCTTCGCATAGACGCATTTCGCTCCGGTCGCACGAGATAAGCTAGGCTTTGACGCCGCACTTTTGCCTGGTCGCCAGGCGCTGCAACGACGCGATGGAGTGAGCTTCGCAAAAGGCCACCAGTCCACTCCACTAACGTGTCTCCAATATTGATAAGGGCGCAATTAGGTTGAGGCTTAACATACAACCAGTTCTCATACGAGTTTGCCTTATCAGCAGGCAGGATTTGAAGTCCACCGACTACGTGAAACAGCAGCGTGATGGTGCCGATATCAGTGTGCCCACCTAGAGTGATACGTTTGGCATCGACTGTAGTTTGCTGTGCTTTGCTTTGTAGAAGCCGCAATGAAGTATCGGATTGCTTATCGATTGGACATAGGCTCGCGAAGGTACCTGTCTTCAGACCTAGGTGTTCGTCCAGGCACCCTAGAATAGTGTCAATGACTTCGTGTGCATGCAGGAAGAATTCACGGCAGGTTTCTCTCTCTGCATCGATCGTATCGGGGTTTTTCCGAGGGGTAGTGTTGCCAACCATGTCGTCTTGCCCTAAAGTATACATCTCCATATCATCGACCCCGCCGTTGTCTGTTCTCAGAAGGCCGGACCGTTTATATCTAAAGCGGAATTGTTAGAGAAGGTAATACTTCTGATAGAAGAATGGTTTTTATGCTGTGTATAATGAGGTGGATATTTTGGGAGGAATGGACGCACCCGAGTAAGCTTCTTGGAGGCTGGTAAGCATGTTCTTCGAGCACTGTCTTGTCGAGGTCGAATGTTGATGTAATGAGCTCAAACATATTTTCTGCATCGTGTAAAAGGCGCTCTCCTTCTGAACCATAGAGGCTCAAGGCAAAGAACCCATACTCGACGCATGCCTCGTAAAGCTGCTTTCCAGCCCCTTCAACGTTGTTTTGTAGTGATTCCAGGGAAACGAGTGGGATTGCAGCTACTGGCACCCCTGAAGGAAAGCTCGGGGAAGCTGCGAAGTATCGTATGGTGGGCATCTCTGCTTCTGCGCTGTATTTCGATTAAAATGTTGTAGGTGAGATTGGGTTGTTGGCGCGAGCAACCCAATAAACCTTTGTTGTGAAACCCCGCCACTGTGCCACAAACCCGTGCCGCCACAATCCGAGATCGTATAAACCACCCACGTAGCACGCTTTTATAATCGTTAATCGTCTTTCATTCTCCTCTTTTGTGGCTCACGGGTAAGACAAGCTACTTGTTGAAGGCCTATAATATTTTAAGACAACAGCCTTGAGTCCAAGTGATCGTGGAGTAATAACTATGGAGCCACTGCAAAGCAGTCCATCCTTGTTCCTCGCAAATATGTCGTTCACTTTGCCGTCGACCTCGGTGGATCTGCCTGGAGATATCGGGTACGGCTCAGGTGGGTCGTTTCCCAAATGCGCTACACTTCTCGCAGCTTACAGAGATAGCGAGCCAAGGTGGATTCATTGCCTCATTGCTGGTCAAGTTTGCATTGCTATACTCTACAGAGAAAAAGGAAACGGCAGAACAAACGGATGTGCGCTCGGCGTTGGTGCAATTCTACCGACCAATCTTTCCTGCCCGTGGTCCAGTCATCATTACTATCTCAGAAATTAGCATCGGCCGAGTATGGTCTACGTTGCGCGTCGAGGCGTGTCAAGGAAACAAATCGAAGCTTGCTGCTTCCGCCGACGTATGGTATGTACTCGGAAGAGTGCGCAGATGATAGTCTTCTAACGAAAACCAGTCTCATCAAATTCACCATCTCAGGCAGGACGATTGAATCACCGTGGAAACTTGATCCGCCCGCACCGGCCGTTGACTTTGCGAAACTCTCTGCGGATACCCATGTGGGATGGACATCATATCACACCGCTTTTCACCCCGGTGGCTATCGACGGGCGTCCTCTTACATCAAGAATTACATTCCTGTTCGTTGGCCATCGCGCATAAAATACCTTGAGCAATGGATTGTGCCCGGCTGGGACTGCTCGTCGCAAGGATTTCGTGAAGGTCCTGAAGCTCGATGGACGAACGAGCTTCTTCATTTTGCTCTTGACCCAAATCTACCTGTACAAGAAAACTTTGTGACCTCGATAAATGATGGGGCACCATTACCGGCAAGTATTGCGGCGACGTTTCGTTACGCCCAGATCCAGAAAGCCGCACGAGACACCGGAGTAGACCGCTGGAGATCATTGACAGATGACGGATCATTAACTGAAGATGGCTCAATGGCTGTGGGCAAGTCCCTGGTTCACGTGACCATGAGCACATCCACCGAGATCAAGAAAGTACTAACAAAAACTAGGGTACGTTGGCTGTATCTCAGATTCGAGGTCAAAAGCATTCAAAACGGTAGAATGAATATGACGGTCCTGCTACTCGATGCAGAACGGGATCTAGTAGCAATAAACCAGCAGGTCTTATATCTCATTGCTGGGACCAGCAAGACTTTTAGAAGAGATTCTGACAAAAGTAAACTTTAAAAGGGACTATCCATACAATTTTGCCTAGGCCTTGTTCAAATTCCCCGATGCTATGGATCTGAGGATCGACACAGAAGACTACAGCTGATTGGTGTAGAATAACTGCCGGCAATGGAGTTGCGCCATTAGGTTGTCAACGAGTATGTAGCCGAGTTTGCTATTTCGAGACCCAAGGGGCATTAACACTAGGCAATTCTAGTCGCCTGGTAGCTCGAAGAAGTAATTTCAACGATCTGAACTAGACCCAGCTAGTGATTAATTAAGATCCAGAGGTTGGTTTGTCGCCTTTATCACACTTGCCACTTCGACCCTCCTCCCCTTTCATCCCCTTTTCGCCTCCGCCAGATAAAGCAGTAGGAAGTAGTATTCATGATATCATGAATGTATATTAAATAGTAGAATTGTGTGCTAGAAATGCTTGACTTTCATTTTGGACTTGAAAGTTGAAGTTGGTAGGGTGTGGGAAAGGCTAATGGGCTTGAGTAGTGTAGTTTGGTTGTGGCTGTGTTTAGAGTTGGGTGGAGAGGAGTGTGTTGGTGTTTGGGGATAGAATTATAGTGTAGGGTAATAAGTGTGCGTATGGGGTCAGTGGATGGCTAAGATGCTGGTGAGTGGTTTTGCTGTGTTATCGCCGCAAATAGTGTGGGGATGGATCATACCTTCCCACTTTGTGTCTTTGCGCGTTTTCGGACAATGTTCACTCCGTAAAGCCGTGAGTATCCTTTTCGTATGTCAGGATCGCGGGGATATGGTACTTCTCGGTTAGTTACTGAGTCTGGGGTACAGGATCCTTGCTGTATCTCACAACGTTCGAACAACAGATACCTATGTCCTCGCCGCCGCGCGGAGAAATTGCACCATATTGGCCACCAAGCAAACAAAAGCGCGCTGTCATTTTCCAAGCCCTATATATTCCACTTCGTAACCGTCCACCAAATTTCCACCGCCTGCACTCACCCCTTCCGCAAGGGTATCCTAACCCCTGCTAAATCCGCTGATTAGAGCTCCACTCTCAATGGTGGAGCTCGGATCCTCCATAAAGTACACCAACGAACAACTATGTTACACATCTGGCCAAGGCGCTAAGCCTTAATCCTGCACGCCATCGCCTACCATTTTCGGTACTTTTTTATATCCAGGGCGGAGCTAAATGTTTGAGCCAAGAGTCGTGTGTCCACGCCGCGATAACTGTTGCTTTTGAGCAGAATGTAGTGCCCTGTAAGAGGCGTGCAATAACCGAAAACGGCTTGGCTGGGTGAGAAGCATATATAGAGGTCGTGATTTTGGCATCGTTCCGCCAATGGGAAAATTGAGCGACTGGCATGCGGACAGTGGATGTGGTGTGGTTTTGGGGTTGGAGCTTGGCGGGAGGATGGGTGAAAGTGGGCAGAGAAGGTGACAATACGATAGCGAGGGAAAGTTCAAGTATAAAATGGTGGGATGATGCTCTTGAAGTAGGCTTCTTTGTTCTACAGCTTCATCGCCAGATCCAATCCTCTAGCCACAATGAAGACTTCTCAGCTTGCCGGCCTTTTGGCCCTTCTGCCTGCCACCTTGGCTTGCAATGCCTATACTGGAGGTCTTCCCGTAGCCACGTCTACGAAGACGAACAGCAAGGTCATTGAAGTCAAGGCGGGCCAGGTCTTCGATGGTGGATGGGCGAAGTACGACCGTGGCAGTGGTGCTTGCAACGAACAGGCTGAGGGCGGTATGTATTCACTTTTCTTCTCCTTTTTTAAATCCTTCATATCTCGCGAGAACCGTACGATCTTGTACTAACGCATGAACAGGCGATGCTGACGCAGTCTTCCTTCTCCGCTCCGGCGCCACTCTCCGCAATGTCATCATCGGCAAAAACCAAGCCGAAGGTGTCCACTGCGATGGACCATGCAATCTCGAATTCGTCTGGTTCGAAGACGTTTGCGAGGATGCCATCACGATCAAGAACGACAAAGCTGGACAAGAAACCAACATCGTCGGTGGAGGCGCCTACCATGCCTCCGACAAGGTAGTCCAGCACAACGGCTGCGGTGAGTTTCGTCCCAAACAAAGAGGTGATTGTGATAAATGCTCATTCAGATAGGTACCGTTAACATCTTCAACTTCTATGTCCAGGATTACGGCAAATTGTACCGCTCGTGCGGCAACTGCAGCAGCCAGTGCAAGCGTAACGTTTACATTGACGGTGTGGATGCAAGAGACGGTGGAGAATTGGCTGGCATTAACAGCAACTATGGGGATACTGCGACGATCAAGAATGCGTGCTATGATACTGCTCATCCGTGCCAGATGTACACTGGATGTGCTGGTGGCTGCGAGCCGAAGAAGGCTGGATACTGCAGCGGCTAAGCAGTGGACGAGGTCGCTTCACGTAGTATCATGAGGTACTATTTGTTCGTGATGCTGATATTTTGCTTCGGGCTCTGGCTCCGGTGTAAATACTTTACTTCTCTGTTCATATTGTTAGTCAATAAGAATCGTAGGGTCGAGAATGGTCCTCAAGTAAAAACTGCGAAAGCTCCAAAACGCACTCAAGGTGAAAAACTTGTAATATGCTCGCGTGGAGGGTAAAGTGTTCTCTGGAGCGTTCGCGCGTTGCAAATCGCTGATGGAAACATAGATCACGTGATACTGGCTCGATCGTCCGTATCGCGAGTGGTGGCACCTTCTAGATCCTAGCTGCTGACCTATGCTGATAATTGGTAAATGGGCTTTCTTTCAGTCTGGGATGGGTTTGTGGTACAGACAACTACGATGCACAAACAGGCTGGCTTTGGTTTGTTTGCTGTAATGGCCACTTTCGCTCCTAGCGCAAAGCTCATACCCAAAGCGTCGTGGAATTGCCTGGATTCAGACGCTTCGACAGGTCTCTTGGATGTTTTGATCGAGCTATCTCGTAGTTTAGCATGTGGATAAATTCCCGTGACATCGACTGCGCCGCGAAGCAAGTGGTTACACAGGTCGCACAGACACGGGAAGGCGCGTCTGGGTCGCTACCGTCACAACGCGCTAGTGCGCTTGCCATCACATCTCAAGCTTGCCATCACATCTACCAAAACTCTAACGCTGACACCTCAAATAGAGCAGCTGGAGCGGCCAAAGTCACTTGCCACGTTGAAGACACCCGGCCAGCAAGCTACTCACCCAAGAAACCTCTTTAGCGCCCACGGCACGGCTCGCTCGTCGTTTACATCTCTAGATCCTAAAAGTGAGATCTCGCTTTAGGGGCCACCAACACCAGACAACACTCACTGGTTCGCTCCATCCAAGCACAGCGTTGCAGTGGCACACACGATCACACAACCCCCGGAACGATGTCGCTGAGCGTTTTCGAGGTTACCGGGTTGTACTGAGACCAGCGCCATCCCAAAGGGTGCGCAATAGCGCGTTACCTTCTATAATCAACGGCGGAGATCGCTGACATTATCTACCCTCGCACCAACGCGAGGTCTCCACGTGCGATGGTCATGGCTGAAAAGAAAATTTGGCACCAGTTTCTGGTCACTGATGCAGAAGAGAAGCTGATCAACGAGGTCAGGAGCTACGACCCTGAAGAGGATAACCCTTCTCGGGAATATGCCCACAAACTGTTGAGTCACCCCTCGCTAGAGAGAGTTTGAAGCGCTTGCTAATCCATGGACAGAAACCATACTGTAGAGCTGCGCGCGACTGCTGGTGACCGTAAGCTCGGCCACTATACTGTCAAGGGAACTGAAATCATCACCAACTGTGCCCAAGTCGGCGCTGAGATCGAGAAAATACTGCTGTCACAAGAATGGGCCGAGGGTGTGAGTGCACAGGCAAACGGCGACTTGAGTTCGGTACATGGTCAAGGCTCAGCCAACGCAGCCTTGGCACAGCTTGCCAATGAGGAGGCTGTCTGTAAGACGGTAAGTGATGAGAGATGATGGACAGATAAAGCCTCCGGATGCCTTGCAGCCGTATCCCACCGTGCGCCTTACTAGAATGTGATATGCAGGAGCAGACAACGCGAATTTTGACGCAACACACAACGTACACGTAATTGCGCGCTGTTTGGGGACTGATACACATGCTGTGAAGTATACTACTATGCTTTCTTTCGCTAACCATACCTCTTAGGTTCATTGGGACGAAGTTCGGTCACAACTCGTTCCCTCTTACGTTCAAAACATCGCGTTCACTATTCCAAAAAGCGATTTGACAGACGATCGACGAAGGGAATTAGAAGCGCGCTTCCCTGGTGTCGTGATCCAGCAAACGCCTATCCCTCCATCACTGTCCGGGTGGAAACGCTCAGCCAGTTGTCAAGCCACCCTTGGGCAATCAATTCAGATTCCAGATGGTGTAAAGAGTGCAGTCTTCGAGCTCGACACAGATTTTACAACCAAAAACCTAACCCTGGAGGCTAACATTCGCAAGCAGTATCCATGGGTAGTTATCAAGTCCAGTGTCGATGAAAATACTTGTTCAAAACCGGTTCGCAAAAACCTCCCTGTGCTGGACGAGATAGAGGCTCAGGTGCAAGAATTTGCCAACTTCATGACCGAGTATCCACCGGATGGGGAGTTTGACGTTGAATTGCACTATGCCTCAACGTGGGACACCCTTCCGCTTGCTCAGAAACTTCGTATCGCACATGCTCGAACAATACAATGCGGTCATTGTGGAGAGACTCGAGATCTGGACCAACGCTGTGCAAACTGTACGAAGAACGGTTACACTTGCAAGGTTTATCGAAAAGCAATTGTTGAAAAGGTCGCACAAACAATTCACACAAATCTGAGTGAAGGGTGCCAGCATTGTCGACTCCTAGAAATAACGTGCGATCTGCCAACGAACAATTCAGATTCAGGCTCTAGATCAGCTGAAAAGAACTTAGAACACGTCGGATATCCTAGCGCTAGAAAAGCAGCTTCTGTGCGCTTTTCCAGTGAAGCCACTATTGCGACGCTAGAACCAACTTCCCGCAAGTCTGATCTTACAAACCAAACATCCAAGAAAACCTTCCCACCTCCGCCAGAGCATATGAGGGGTATCTTCACCAGACCAGCTGATTTCAGTAATCTAGGCAAGCAGATGGGTCTGAGCCTTACACGCACTGACGATCTTTGGTCGACTTACAAAGAGTGGAAAGAGTCTGGCACAATTCGTGCTTTCCAGGTTGATATGGATCTACAAGATTATTACGTCAATCTTGTGGACCTTTATGTTATGGCTACAGCCAGGGATATCCCTTCATTGTCTACAAGATTATTACGTCAATCTTGTGGACCTTTATGTTATGGCTACAGCCAGGGATATCCCTTCATTGAAGTTTGCCACGCTTTTACAGTTTCAGATTACCATCTTCGAGCAACAGGACACTTTCCCTGACATCAACATGTCTATCATCAAAGCATTCAGGCACCTCCCTGTACAATCGCCACTGTGCCGATGGATTGCCATGGTTTTCTCCTATGAATGGGATACTGTTGCTGACGTGGACTATGACAAATTTCTCATGAAGAACAAGGACCTAGACCCGGTAGCTCTCAGCAAATTTCTATATGGGGTTGCCCATGTACGAGACCCTCACACCACGGGTGGGTTAAGGGCAGTGCTCAAGGAGTGGTGCACTGTTCATGAACGCCACGCTTCGGGCTCCGAAGAGGATCGAAAATGTATGGAAGGAGAGCAGAGGTGTAAGGACTTGATTGATTCTAGGCCATTTGACAGTTTGCCAAACAAACTGGCAAGAAAAGGAAAGCGATCCCTTGGAGGCTCATCCACATTCACTAGTAACAAGAAATTCAAGCGAAATGACGGTCGTCCACAAGGTAAGTGATCCAAAGCTCTGGCCATTTTTGAATGCATTGCGCAGAACGTTCTGCTCTCGCAGAGTGGCACTCATGTTTGTCTGGCTTCCTCAAGCGCACCGTACTTGCAAAGTTGCGTAGGGCTAGATACGTACTACGAGCTGCAAGAACATCGCTTAACATGAATTTTCATCATAACGTTTTCTTACCCTCTTCAGGAAACTTAATTTCTTTTTTCGCATATATTCAGAGACATTGTGCTGACTTCTGAGATCCACGCCCAGGCTCAAGAATCTCTATGTCCAAGAGAGGCACCTCAAAAGACAATGAAGATGAACACTCGGACAGTGTCTCTACCACCAACACAGAGTAAGTACTCCTCGTTAGACACCAAATCAGACGAAACTGATACAATACGCAGCATTAGTATCAGTATTGGACGCCAGTCACTTCGGAGTGCGAGAGGTGAGAAGAACCAGGCCAACCTAGAAGTTGAGAGTGGCGTTGAAGCGAACAACACTTCCAGGCAACGCAGACAACCCTTCCCGCGCGTTTTAGCAAACGATCAAAACACGCCCGAAGCTCGCTCAACAAAAAGGCCGAAGAGCAGAAGAATCACGGATGCTATGCTCAACGGGGAACATCTCTACTCTCTCCAAGACTCGGAGTTTAACCCCCGCAAGTTCGTGGAGGATGTAAATACGGTATCAACTCGCAGGGCCAGTACAACAGGAAAGCTACCTGAGGCTCCACAGAGGGAGACAGCAGAAATTGAGGAGCCTACTCCAGAGCGCAGGAGTGCTCGTACGAAGCCCCTGCCGCCGGGATACTTTCGGCAGCATTTGTCGAAGAAGGACTTTGGAAACGCAATGTGGGGTGGGTTCAAAAGTAATTAGCGGAGTGTCGTTGATATGTTCCGTTTACGAAAAGAGAAGCCGAAGGATCCGTGTTTTACTTCGATAGATGACACACTTTTTGTGGTATGGTATGGTATAGTATATGTTTTTCAAAACTCGGGTATAGCTGCGATGAATGGGCCGGGTTATGGATTCAAGTATTGTCGTGCATTGCACACTGCTATCTCGACACTGTCATAACGTTTACTTCTCGTTCGAGCATGCGTAAATGTTAATATACAATAATGTACGTTTACTGCGCTCATGCCTACCCACATATCTATCCATTCCCTCGTCTCTCCATCTACCCATCATTTCCATATCCCGCCCTCATCCCGCATCAACCATCAACAACACAGAACGCGACTCACTTCGAACATATATCTTGCATACTATGTAGGTATGTCCAGCCCTACTTTCCACCCTTCTATCCTTCTTTCACGAATTCAACGTATGGTAGCCTCATGTGACACCTTTCGCTCGTCGAGCATGCCCCCATTTCGTCAGATCTTCATCAGGAACATGCCCGGTCAGGCTCAGAGCAATAGTTCAAAGTATGCACACAATGCGACATAATGCTTGCGATAGAATCTAGTCTCAGTCCAGAGAGACATACATGCATATATGTAGATAGGCGGTTCTTAGGAGATATATGACATGGAAACGGGTTAGGAGAGGCAATGGGTACAGGGAGATAGGTGGTAGGTGGTAAGTGTTGATGATGTTGACGCTGGGAAGAGAAAGGTTGGAAGTTCGTGCTTTGCTGTGGTATGCTTGCGAGAATAGCGATGAAGATGATTGTGTTAAGGCCTAGCGCAAGTTCATTGATATAGTATTTGACGGCGTTTGGTGTGTTCGACGCCCAATATGTCTTCATGCATGAGTGCGAAGAGCGAGTGATTGTGTTTGAGTGCATCGTAGCATGTAAGAGCATCTGGAGCCAGATCGGTGTATTATACATTAAATGTTCCAACTAATGAAGAGTGGGAAAGCGTTCCTACCACATAGCGTGGTCTAGGATAATCAACTGGGGACGGGTGTCGAGAGATCAATTCCAGATCTACACACAATCAAAGCCCCCATGCATGCAAGAAGAATCGCAATGTAATCATACACGAATCTCCGGATCACTCTTCGAACCGTTCCGTCTCTCCATATCATTCAGTGACCCTTCCAAACCGGTAATGGCGAGCTCACCATGCTGTGCCTTCGGCTCCTGAACAGCATTCTGCGGTGCATGTTCCTTATTCCACTTCTCAAGCCATCCCGGAATCGCCTCGTACGGAACCTTGCCCTCCCTCCGCTTCTTGTTCATCTCGACGATCAGTCGTGTGGCATATTCCCAGACAGGTCCTTTGAATCTGTGTGCGAGTTTTCGGACGAACTCGCCAAGCTTGGTGGCGTGTGGGTGGTCCGGCCAATCCTGCCTGATCTTTAGCGCATCATATATTTTGGGCATATATTCGTACAGGAAACGAAGATACCTAGAAGGTAAGAGTAAGCATATCGATAGTGTACATAGAGGTCTGAGGGAAAGCTTACCCCTGACGTGCTGACTCCACACGCGCAGAGATCTGGGCAAGCTCCTTCATAGCTGTACTGCGCGTGTGTAAAGGAACATTTGTATTCTCCATTGTATTGCGTAGGCTAGTCACTTTCTCGTTGTAGCTGTCACGAAATCGCTGTGGTACCCAGCCGTAGCGCGGACTCAGTAGTTCATTACGTTGGAGGATACGTACGAATGGCTTAGGAGCCGGTGGTGATGAGGAGGCGTTGGACGCTGAAGTTGGGGTCGGCGGTGATGATGGAACTAGAATGCCGGACCGCGGAGCGCCAGAAACCATTGACCGAGGCGCGTTGGCCATTAAGTTCGTGGGTACACTTGATGGTGGGCTAACCCCATAGCTTGCCGATATCTGTTGGGGTGTGCCTACTAATGTATCCGCATACACAGAAGGGTGCTGCCCAGGAAGCGGGATCGGAAACAAGGAATTGTACTGTCCCGGAAGTGTGTTTGGAGGTGACTGTTGAGGCACGAAACCCGCAGGTTTTGGCGGAGTCTGGCGTGCCATCGCATCTCCATGCATGGATGCAGAAGGAACACTATGCATCGATTGAGGGCTCGGGTACATGTCTGCAGCGCTTTTATCTGCGGTATTGGCACTATAAATGATTATTAGCAACTTTCCTTTTCTTTTTCGGCACATTTGGTAAATACCTATACGGGAAGCCATTGGAAACATGAAGCTGCTGAGGCGCGGTCATATCAGGTCGATTGGCCGGTGCAAGGACTTGCTCCTTGGGTATTTGCTCTGGGAGTAAGTGATGACCATTCTGATTAAGTTCTTTGAATGGATCCTCGCCCGCCATCCTTCGCTCATATTCCGTGGGCCGGCCGTGAATATAGTCGACGTAAGCTGGGAACGGATGGCGCTCGCGCTGTAGCTCTTCGATATCCGAAGCAGATAGGTCTGAGGTGTTTGAGCCCACTGTTGTTTTTACAACGGGGTTGGCCATGTTGAGGCGCGCAGGTTGAGTTGTTGTTATGGACTTGGGAAGAGAGGGTGCGAGATAATGCGTGAGAGAGGTGGGTTGAAAAAGGGCAGGCGCGAAATAGAACAGGCAGGAGCGACTAGGCAGGTAGCGAACAGAATCAACTTTCACCCCGAACAACAGTGTTCAATGCCGGAATTGAGCTATAAGAACGGTGACAAGAGATCTTAAAAGCATATCCAGCTTCACCCATGTGTAATGTCAACATGTGCGGATACAGGCGTTGAACATCAATTGCAGAGCTACACAATGCGGTTATATTACTATAAAGGGTATGTTATATTTCAATTAGCATCCTCAGCTGTCACTATGAAGGTCCGTTCCTAATGAGCAACCCACAAAGTGGTCGAGCTACATTCGAGTAGGACCAGTTCCCTACTATAGGCAGAATTTCCCATAACGATTGTGTCATCTTCATGGAGATCATGATTGCTAGAGTGAACCTATATGCAGAAACCGATCAAAAGTCGTCATGGAGATGGCGCTGGAGAGAGCCTGGCACGTGCCGTCAATGAACGTCGGCACGACATTGTTCCGAACCGGTCAGTCGAACGAGGCTTCAGACAATGCCATAACTTTTACTCCAGCCTGAATTTCTCGCTCAACCGTCTTGATAACATGGCAGACGCCCCAGAAACCCTCGAAGCGCTACAAGCCCGCCACCGCAAAGAACAGCGCGACCTCGTTTCCCGCATCACACAGAAGAAGAAGCAAGCCTCCAAGAAAACGCGCAAAGGCGTGAACGACGAGTGCGAGCGACTAGAGCAAGAATTGAAAGAACAACAAGCGCGCGAACTCGCGATTCACAATGGGGAAAACCCTGACGAAGAGCCTGCGTTCTCAGAGGAAGAGCCTGAGCCTGAAGTAGAGGAGGGGAACGCGGGGCAAGTAAATGGGGCAGCTAAAGCCGTGGAAAACCTCTCGATAGCCTCACCGTCGTCCGATCAGTCCTCGTCCGCGCAGGATGGTCCTAGGAGAAAGCCGAATCGTGCGAAAGCGCGCCTAGCTCGCCGCGCCGCCGAACACGATGCGCTCGTTGCGCAAGCGAAGGAGGAGGCTGCGAACATGCCCGACTTACGCGAACAGGAGCGCACACGCATGGAACAACACTTTGGCAAATATGGGGTCGAGGTCAAGGAAATACGTGCCGACGGACATTGTCTCTATGCTGCTGTCGCAGATCAGATGGAGACGCGAGGTTTGGGACTCAAACCGCGGACACAAGTCAAGGTCCATGAGAACGCGCAGCTACCCGACTACAAGCGGGTGAGATACGCCGCGGCAGATCTGATAGAAAGCAGCCCGGACGATTTTGTAGGCTTCATGGAAGAGCCGTTGGATGTGTACCTGCAGAAGATCCGCGAGACAGGCGAATGGGGTGGACATATGGAGCTCCAGGCATTGGCTAAATCCTATGGCGTCAAGATCAACGTTTTACATAGCGACGGACGAGTGGATAAGATTGAACCCGGAGACGATGTCAAAGGAGAAGACGCGAAGGAGATCTGGCTGGGATACTACCGTCACAGTCACGGTTTGGGCGAGCACTACAACTCGTTGCGCAAGGTTTCGTGAGCGCCTCATGAAAACGCAAGCTATTTTCGTGACCAGATGTCCAGCACCCATCATCCCCAGAGGCTGGTCTTACTTGTGCCGCCATACGCTCACCCAGTCCGTTATTTCGCCATTGATGATAGCAACCTGGTGTGTACGCTTCGGCTTCCAATGCGCAACCCTGACCAGCGCCTTGTCGCTCTCCGCTCGGTCCGTACTCAGAACCTTTCCCTCTTCATCGTACTTTATGTCCTCTCCTGGCCGCTTCAGGAGCTCCTCGTGCACGGTCGGTGGTAGCGCGTAAGGTGGACCGCCAGATTTCGGTGCCTTGTGCGTGGGGAATTCAAGGCAAATGAGTACGCCTCCGGGAGCAAGAAATTGCGCCATGCGTCCAGCCCACTGTGGGCGGATTGTGGGATGCAGTGCGCAGAGAAACTGTGGACAACGTTAGCCTTCGGTTATAGTGTAGGTCTATGCATATTGATCATGTGGGCACAACTCACTGTGTTGTCGTATATTATATCAAATCCTTCCCCTAGCCCACCCGTACCTTCTAACCATCCGTCTTCAAAGAAATCGCCCAGAAGACACTTCATGGAACCACGTCCGACTTTCGCATCCGTGACTTCATACTCTCCCTCTAGCGGTCCCACTCCCGGATTATGAAGATACTCCTCGGACACCTTTACAGCGTTCTCGCTGACTTCCAGCCCATAACTGTCATACCCATGTGCAGCAAATAGCGCGATGTCATAACCCTTCCCACAACCTGGCACGAACGCGCGTGCCCTTTTTCCATTGTCTTTCTGAGGAGAAGGCAAGAGGTCTTTGCGTTCTTTCAGCGTGTCAATGAGTGCCGGGTTCGTGTAGCCACGGTCCCATGGGAGGAAGTCGCCTGCAGACCAGAGGTCGTCCCAGCGTTTGTTATGCTGCTTGGGTGCGTAGTCTGCAAAGTAGGCTTTCAAGCGGTCTTGCTTCTGATTTGGCGGTGCGGACGTCATTGTAATGGGATTGTATATGTGTTGTCGTTTCGGTATGTGCGCAATTGAGCTCTGAAGGAGGGGCTGGATTCTTGATGGTGGGGTTATTGATCTGCGAGGGACGCGATCAAGCTTTCGGGTGGGCGATGCGCCTAGGCCGATCACGGAACCCTGATCTGAAACATGGACTAGAATGAAGGCTGCTTTGAAAGCTCCTGTTGTACAAAGTCATCATTGTCGACATCTGGTAAACGATAGTATGGAATTGATTGATGCGTATAGTGAGCTTGCAGCTGAGCTATGACATCATGGCGCCGTTGGGCCCGCTTGCTTCATCACTCAATCTCGACTTCACCTTTCTCACACAGCACCATCTGGGTACTCTCCATCATGCTCTGTCACCGCCGCAGAGTCAGCTTCAGTGTCTTCGCAGCGGGAACCACATCGTCTCAACATCTTCATTGACCGGGAATAGTGCGGCCGATCCTCCTACAACCGAGGGAACTATCCCTGAATAAGAGTGGACACGATATACCCCGCCAAAATGTTGCAAGCGGCGTCGTTCCTCGGCGATAAGGTTATGCCCCAAGATCAAAAAAGCTCGGCAATTCGGCACAAGCGTTGTTTGCGGGTACCATAGCTATGATGCTGTCTCTGAACTTTCCTCCTCACCTGCAACCAACTCATGGATCCTCTTCCTGGACGCTTTTGAAAAGAGATTGTTGCAGAATCGTGGACATCACGTAAGATCGGTTGTGACCAAATAGTAAGAGATAGCGGAGGATTGGAGGACCAGGGTGCGGATGCTTGCTTCCTACTGCCGGATAAACGATTGCAGCGGATGGAAAACCCACCTCGAGCGTTGCAGCTCTCTTCGCCACAAATTTTCCTCTCAGCATGCCATACTCTGAAAACGATGCGCCAGAGTCATCCAACAACCAAAAGCGCGTAGAAGAATTGGTGGATTTTATCGACCCTGGGATCGCTGCGAAAGAAGTGGACATCACATCCGATGACGACGCGATATCAATAGCACACTCCAAGGCCACCACTATATCTGGACACGATGAGGAGCAGACAAAGTCAAGACCAGCACCTCCGGCGGCGTTGTCGAGAACGACGTCGATGAATCCTGAAGCTATCATCGTGGATCGCAAGAATCGAAGGGGTCTTTTTGGGCGCTTGACTATTATTCCGGAGGTTGAGAACGGGTATCATTACGCACGAAAGACCAAATGGTTCATCACAGCCATCGTGGCTGGCTGCGCTATGGCTGCGCCCATGGGATCTGCGATTGTCATGCCAGCCTTGCAGGACATTGCCATCGGGTTCGGAGCATCTTCGACGGTTGCTAACATGAGCGTTGCGGTGTACATGCTTAGCATGGCAATCTTTCCACTGTGGTGGTCTTCGTTTTCGGAAACTGTAGGCAGACGGACGATTTACATCATCTCATTCACGTTATTTACCCTTTTCGCGATCCTCTCCGCTGTTTCCACTAACATGGCGATGTTGGTGGTCATGCGAACGTTTTCTGGTGGAGCAGCTGCCAGTGTGCAAGCAGTAGGCGCAGGAAGTGTAGCAGACATTTGGGAGCCGAAAGAGCGTGGCAAAGCTATGGGAATGTTCTACCTAGGACCCTTATGTGGACCATTATTCGCTCCTATTATAGGTGGAGTCCTTGCACAAACCCTAGGTTGGCGGAGTACACAGTGGTTCCTCGCCATCTACGGAGGCTTAACTCTGATTCTCATCATCTTTGCCATGCCAGAAACCCTCCGTCGAAAAGAACCAGAAAACGCTGTACAACCCCAACAGCACTCCTCCGAGAAGACCACAGCAAGACATGACCTTACTCGTGTCTCCACCCGCCAGTCCGTCCAAGTCAAAACAAAATCCACGCTCAAGGTCCTCCGTCGTTATTTTCTCGACCCGCTCATCGTCTTAACATGGCTCCGCTATCCGCCCGTCGCTCTCACCGTCTATTACGCCTCCATCACATTCGGCTCCCTCTACTGCCTCAACATCAGTATTCAAGCCTCCTTCTCCGCTGAGCCTTACCATTTCAAAACCATCATCGTCGGTCTCCTCTACATCCCCGGCTCAATGGGCTACATCATCGCCAGCATCTTCGGCGGAAGATGGATCGACAAGATCATGCACCGCGAAGCGCGCAAAGCAGGCCGGTACGACTCATCCGGCAAACTAATTCTCCGCCCAGAAGACCGCATGCGAGAAAACGCGTGGATCGCTGCAGTCCTCTGGCCCGGCGCGTTGCTCTGGTACGGATGGACGGTGCAAAACGGCGTCATATGGATTGTCCCCATGATCGCGAATTTCTTCTTCGGCGTCGGCTCCATGCTTATTTTTTCTCTTAGCTCCACCATGTTGACTGAGTTTATGCCTAAGCGTGCTTCTGCTGGCATTGCTATCAACAACTTCGTGAGGAATATATGTAGTTTTACGGGCGCGGTTGTTGCAGAGCCGATTATTCATGCGATTGGGAATGGATGGTTTATGACGATTTTGGGGCTGTGGAGTTTGGTGACGGGGTTGATGGTTGTGTGGGCTATGGGGAGGTTTGGGCCGAGGTGGAGAGGGAAGATGGTGGCTGCGTTGGGGTAGGGTTGTGAGTGCTGGCATTAGCGATGTTCGATTGATCAAGAAAGTAACATGCAAATCTAACTTTGCTTTGCATCGCCTTATTTCATGTTACATTGACCTTTGACCCTCTTCATCGTCTATTCCGTACATCTAACCCAAAGAACGCCGAATCATTCATATCCAAAAGACCAACCACCCAGTAACATAAAGTATTTCTACTCAAGGTCACAGGACACACTCACATCATCACAGGATAGCGACTGCGCTTCCGAATAGCAGGACCATATTTGAAAAGAACCCAGGGTATCGGTAACATCAGAATAGACAAGAAACCGAGAAGGCTCGTCGCCCAGCCGATGCCTAGTCTCTCATACACTGCAAGCTTGTCAGCTACTATACACCTGCAAACCATTTCAAACACGTACTTTGCACCGTGAACAAAGGGAAAACTGCACCGAGCGTATATCGGAAGATACCATTTGCGGCAATTGCAGACGCGCCGTTCAATGGTCCGTAGACGTCAACCATATACAAGGCAGTCGAGATCTGTAAACTCCTGTAAGTATTTGTATGATCCGCAAGTTAGTATTATACTTACAAACAAACATAAATTCCCCCACGCGAACGGCACTGCCCCGACAACCGGTGCAGCCCAATGCACGCCTCCATTCGCCGTCCAAGCGAACCAGAATAACCCAATGGGAATACCCAAGCTACCTATCATAGCATTGTACAACCGGTGTTCGGGCTGAGCATGCATGTGGCCTGCGGCTATCGCTTCGCGATGCTTCTTTTGGTATATGTTTGTGTCGACTAAGATGCCTGTTACGCCACCGAGTAGCACGCCCAGGCCGATGGCTAAAAAGACAAGGCCTGATTGCGAGACGGTGAAGGAATACGGGGGCCGCTGGAAAACGTAGGGTATCGCTGCGAAGAAGAGGAAGAGGATACCGAAGGTGAATGCGGTGTAGAGGGAGAGGAAAAAGACTACTGGCTGTAAGGAGTAAGCGTATGATCATGGGTCGAATCCAACTTAGACATATCGTACCTCTGTAACCAGCATATGCATCGGTCGAAGAAAGTTCTGGATCACGGTTCTTTTGACAGCAGCGCCACCGGTAGGTTTTGTAGGGCTGATACCGTGCTTTTTTGCTCGGCGCTTGAGGATGACGGGTTTGTATGTTTCCTTCATGGGTATGGCGCTGAGGAATACGGCGAGAGATATGAAAAGTATGCACCATTGTGTCCATCTCCAGCCTTTGTATTGCGCGGCAAAGCCTCCAACAACGGGTCTATAATAACTCAGTAAGGATGGGTTATAGGTGGATGACATGAATACCCAAGTGACGGTCCAGCGAAAGGAGCCATTAGAAAAACGGTCGTCACCTTCGCTCTCTGGGCTGGAACAAAGAGATCTGCATTTGTTCCCGCACCTAGTTTTAATCGTCAGTTCAAAGGTTTCTTAGTGTGACGTCCGTATCATTCTTAAAAGGTAAAGTAGCTTGGTTACTCACCAACTGCTAACGCCGGACTCCCAGTCAAACCTGCGAACAATCTACACACCAAGAAACTCCCAAAGCTTTTAGAGAATCCCGCACCTAGGATGAAAAGCATAAAGACTGGGGCTGAAATTAGATACACTAGTTTCCGTCCATACCTTTCGGAAAGCGGTGCAGAAATGACAGGACCAGAAGCTAGCCCAAGGGTATACAGAGTTAAGCCGAGAATAGCTGCAGTGCGTGAAATGTGGAAGTGTGACGTGATCGATTGGAGGGCAGGCGTGTAGACAGAGGTACCAAATGTTCTAGGACAGTTAGAGTGTGCACATAAGGAGTGGCAGCACCTTACACTGCGAAACCAAACAACCCTGGTACGGTAACATGGTAGGCTTTCAGTGCAAGGTTCCAGTTCTGCGGGTTGTCTGGGTCTTCGGGCCCATCCCAGTCTGTTCCTGCAGGTGGTGTACTTGTGGGTTTCTCCTTCTGATGGGTAGATTCCGATGGCATAAGCTCTGAGGGTGGCTGTTGTGGCAAAGGCTGTGTTCTGGGTTCACCTTGTTCGTTGACGGGCTCGCTTTTTTCGAGGTCGCTCACACCAGAAAATGAGTCGTCCTCTTGTGTAATCCGGGAACTCATTATGACAATAAAAACGCACAATATTAGGCCTCCAGCGCAACAGCAACGCGAGTTCTTTCTTCGTATGTATTAGGAAAGTGCCAACTTCCAGGACTGCTTGCGCCAGGTATGTGCGACTGCTCCTAACATATACACTCATCAATTCTACGTAGTTTGACGACATTTCGCCCCCAACATTAATGATTTGTCTATCCCCGTGCGATCACTCATCGTCAATGCGCGGTAGCATGTGTTCGGGGAAGCCTCGTGCTGTCCTCGGCAAAGGATTGAGAATAGTAATCACCCCTTGGCACCACAGATCTCAAAGCTAGCGCTGGAAAAGCGATACGTTCCGATGGATTGCAGTTTCATGCGCCGCAAGAGAGAATAGAAAGCTAGAAGGCATTTAATACATCTCATAGACAATTGACCTCACATGTCGATATACACATTGATGGGAAAAAAGGTTGTCATCATTAGGACTTAAGTCAGGGCACCATACCCTAGGATACGCGTTGGAACAAGTCTAAGTCATTCAAAGAGCAGCTAGTATGTAGATCGATGTTGTCAGATAATTGTGATTACATATCGATGAACCCGGCATGATTCCAAGCGAATTGCGTGTGACAGTACCGCTAGGATCGATAGAGACCGTGCACAAAGCCCTACCCGAGGGCCACCTGCAAACAAAGATCGGGAGCAGTCAGAGAAAGGAAATGTGAATGAATGCCTTATATTCCAGCTTGCTCCTTGCGCCAGCATGCTGTCATGATACCCACACTTGAACTCGACGCCGATGATAGCACTCCAGCCTGATCAGTCTACGTACGCTTCACGAAGGATACAGTAAACACTGAATCTTTCAGCGATGATGTTCCGCCGACTGTAAGCGACCCAGCGCTAGGGCCAAGGCCTGGAAGGCTGCAGCCGTTGGGAGCCGTATTCAATAGAAGTGTTTGGAAGTAGCCCTTGCAGTCGGCTCTGTTCAAGAAGACGCCAGCAGAAATTGCAGGCTGCTTCGCTGGAGTAACAGCGACTTGAATTTTGTTAGTATGCCGCAACACTGCTCTGGGACCGAAGGACCTACAATTGACCGACCAATCAATCAGCTTGTTGTGGTCAAGCTGGTTTTCAACCAGAGCATTCAACGTCTTGTTCTTGGGTCCGTCCAGCTTGAAGTCGATGGTTTGAAGGCAAATTGTCCCCGCAGGCAACGTTTCAGGGTAAGCGCATTTCGGTAGGATGCCGGCACAAGCATGATCGAAGATCACATCGCCTTGCTCTGGGCCGACGACGAGTGAAATGAACTTGTCAGCGGTGAGATCGCATGCCACAGTTGTGCCTGCAGCAGGCTGCCAATCTGGGTCGATCTGTTGTCGAGCAACCAGAGGAGTTCCCAATGCAGTGGCCAACAAGCCGCTAAAGAAGAGTGTGGTGCGCATCTCGTTGAGTATAGTGAAGTTGTTTGAGAGGGATCAGTAACGTGTGTCTATCCTCATGTTAGATTGCGGCTAAAATCATATGCAGCTAAACATACTCGCAGGGTTGCTCGACGAACGGGGTAGAAGGAAGAGTAGGTAAACAAGCAAGCTGTTATTCTCCGGAAAAGTTCAGATGTTCTAAGTTCTTGTGCAGCAAGGGTGAAGTAGCGTAGTGAAGCAAGGAATGATGACAAAAGAAGGGCTAGGTTCCGAGGAAACCTACATTCAAGAAACCGCAGTCGTGCGCAAAGAAGAGGTCTGTTAGCAGAGAGAAGAGGCCAGCGTATATGCAAAGCCCGCCGTTTGCATCGCCGTCAGCAGATATTACCTCATCAAGTCTGTGCAAACGTCGCACCGCGTTGTTGGAATTGCGCGCGCGATCCTGCGGTCATGTCACTGGGAGCTATGCGCCTCACCAAGCTTACTGCCAGGAACTGTGACGGTCTTACGAACGACAGGTAACCGTCAAACGCTCAGATAGATGAGCGGTGTCGCAATGTCACAAGCATGGCGTTGCGATCATGATGACGCGGAGATTGACGGATGGGGACCATCGGATTTGCGGGAAACCACTGACCAATAAGAGCGATGTACCTGAAGATCGAGCGTCTGGGGTATGTTTTGAAACAAGCGATCTCTGCCTGATGAAGGGCAACGTCGGACCCTGTGAAATGCGAGGAAATGAGGTCATGCGGATGCCCGCTGTTGTGGGGAAATGCGAAATGGAAGCTTCATGCTGTCGACGAAGAACGAAGACTTGTGGGGTGAATGACGAGATCACGAGCTACAATCAATGCGTGCTCGTATTTTCAACGATAAGTTTTCGTGCTCTTTCTTTCTCTTTATTGTTTATGGGGTGAAAAGTTCAGAGAATCTCCGTCGGAGGTGCAAGGTGCAGTGAGCGCGCACCAAGCTTTGTCGCGTATACCGACGGGCAACAAGATCTTCATTAATGTCTTAAGGATTAAGACATGAACATTGGCTGGTGTATGTAGGCGTCGGGATTCTAAAGTGTAGCAGTTTTTTTTCTTACGCAGGAACAAAACGATATTCTATGTTGAAGTAAAAACTCGAACATAGTCTAACCTTGCATCAGAACTTTTAAGAGGAAATCGGAGATTTACCTTTACACCTTGTGATTCGCTTCCGTCTCTTTTGTCCAAACCTTTGCACACGACTCTGTTACACAACCTTATTTTTACAATGTCTGACCATCAGTCACTGCTTGTCATGCAATTGGTGCTGACGAAGGCTGGCTATTTGTTCATGCATCGCCACCCTGATGCTATATTGAGTGCACTCATCGTTGAGCACTACGAGTAAATAGTACCGATCACCTATGATGATCAGCACACATCTTGTCCAGGCGTCGGCCGTAAGCATGCGGATACATTAGCTATAAAGCACGATGTTTTGGTCTTATGCTTTGGAGTCAACGTCATAAATGCGATGGCACCGCTCGCTGTTATCGCACTCTATCCACTTTGTTGCACTGAGTGTTTGCCTGATGTAACCAATTGTGCATGATGTTGATCGAATCGGCCCCGTTGTTAACTCTGAGATTGGACCACAGTTCGAGTGCCTATGCAGTCCCGCTCACTTTCATGATTGGCCTTGAACAAACCGCTTTATCCAATGGACCAATACGGGCTTTGCCAACACCTAGAAGGTCTCAGACCTTACTGAACTGTTTTCCCTCGTGCTCGATGACGCTAGTAGTGACAAAGATCTTCCCAAAATTCTCGCAACAGTTATTGAACATATCATAGACCCTGCCTAAGAAGACACAGACACCTTTTCTAGAAGCCGCTGACAGATTTAGAGTTGCCATCTCTAGGTCATCTCTCCAAGGATATCTTGAGAACAACGTGCCATAATCGTCCAGACGGTCCATTGATGTGCGCACTCCACGATGGAACCAGACCCGCCAAAACAGCGTGAAGTCATTGCTTGTTTTGACAGGACGTGTGCGTGTCAAAGTCCCCATTTATATTCAGTACAAAGCTTTTACACCTTGTCTTGTCGGCAACAATCTATCTAACACTTCTGCATCAGCGAGCATCAGGCCGAGGCTGAAAATTGTTTCCACGATCTGTACCTTGCAGCGTGTTCTATTCTTTCCTGATGCTCTTTTGTAAATGCAACATCCACAAGACTCTGTTATCGGTCCCATCGCATCCTCGTATATTGCAAGCGCTTCGTTGAGAGACTTCTCAGTGCACTTCTCACGTCGAGACCTGCCAGTGAAGATTTTGTGAATATCCAGCATGGACGATAAATCATCGGAAAGACATATCGAGATCCCGTGGGTAGATAGAAGTAACATTGCGACAGTCACTTACATGGCACTCATACATTTAATGTTGCTGTGGCATGTCGGACTCTCTCACAAACAGAGGAGAGACACTTTCTTGCCTGCTAAAGCACCCATACGAACACTGCACTGCATGATCGAGCGATGGATCCGGACTGAGGGGCGCTAAGGGTTTCATTGGTACGAAGTAATACTGCATCAGGCTGATACACTAAGCGAGGCGTCGGTCGCAGGCACCAGCACTAGCGCGATGCAATTGCCAAGGCCTTTTCAGGCAACATCCACACAGCTGCCCATCTTGTCGTGTTAGCGTTAACCGATATTATATCCAGAGGCGATTTCCAGCTTGGACATCGACTATTTCAAGTCGTTCAATGGCCACCAAGTCCTTTGCAACCGATTAACAAATCTTCTCTTCCACTTTTTCACCTTTTGCTTTAGGCCAATGACAGACAAGTGCTTGCGAACTTAACAGGATGTCTGGAATTATTATCGTTACCGCGCAAAACGCCGATACGGCCCTTATCAATCGTCTCCTACTCAACGTTCGAGACTGGGAGTTCTCGGGAGATGACCTCGACAATGCCGACAGATTCACAGTCCTGTCTACGCAACAAGATTTACTCAAAGCTCGCAATGACGTGATAACTCGACCGCCGATTCAAGAATTCGACGACAATGAATGGGAAGACCTCTCCTTGGAGGAAGTAGAGAAGATCATGATCGACAACGATACCAAAAAAGACGGCAGTACGTCGCTTTTCCTCCTGCTCGATGACGAGGGAGTCGAGAATCAGACTATTATAGTCGCTCAGCGCGCAGGCAATGACACTGAAGATACGGATGCGAAGTTCACGTATGTCGACGAGTTCAACAAGGTCCGCGTTCCGTGGGAGTGCGCTTACATCATGTGGTGCAATCTGGACATTGCGAACATGGGGTTTGACGAATACTGTGCCGAAGAAGACATATTAGACTCAACTAAGAATGGCGGCCCGCGTCGGTGGTGGACATATCAAAATATCATGGGTGAAGGGTATTATGAGCCTTTCAAAGCGAAAGCTGAGAATGCGATCAACGAGCTCAAAAAGCTAGATCTTGCTTAGTCTGGAGTTGGTATTAAAGCCCGAAATCAAATTCAAGTCAGCTATCTCAACATTCTCCGCTACCTAGATGTGAATATGGTCCTTGTTTGTAATCGACTCAATGGTCATATATATTCCAATCCTTAGAGCTAACCAACATCAGCATCCATTTACCTTTATATGTAAGTTTGTAAACGCTATGATGTACTTATAATATATGTCATTAAAGGATATGCAGACAAATGATTGGAAACAAAGGCAAGCTTCAAACGATGAGTTAATAGAGAAATAGACTAACGACACAATCCTTAAGATAAAGAGATCTCTTAACTACATGCAAGAAGAATCTGTGCTTGATCTAGCCAGACTTTTCTCTTTCAATTCATCTCCAACTGCGCTGGCTTCACATGCCTCGGTGTAGCATTCATTTTCCATCTGCGATTCCAAGATGTCGCCCAAACCTCAATCTCTGCTAGCTTGCATACTTCGTCTTCGACTGTTGATGTATGCTCTCCCCAGTGCTTGGCAGCACAACGAAAGGTCATGGATACGTTTTTCTCATAACCTCACAATGTTTTGATATCCTGACAAAGCATCTTTTTACTTGACGTTCCTCCTTCTTTTACCCCTGCATCAATTATATGATGGTAAATGTTTCTGTCGGTGTAGCATGCACGATTTCCTTCACTCTGTCGCGAAACGCAGCGATTGACTGTATAACGCGTTTGTTAAAAATAAAATCCCAAAACTGAGCAAGCCAAACTTTCACAATGACAAAGCCTGCCTCAACCGGTCGCAGAAGTAGAAGATGGTTGCAGCCAAATAGCACGACCATGCGATCGCCTGATCTCCGGTTAGATGCATACCAGTCTCGTGCGTTGCTAGGGAAGCGCGCGAGGCCATGTAGATAAATTGACGCACCCGCCACATCCTCAAAGATTTTCGATGCTTCACCACATGTTTCGAGGGTAATGCCGTCCGCAGATAATATAAAGCTTGGGACAGCAAGACGCAACGTCGCTTCTTCGTTATGTCGGATAATCCTCGCTTTTACTGTCCACTCTGGAGGAAAAGATTTAGTGTTTAAGGCAGTGGGTGGTTCCGACAATCCAAAAATATCATGTTCTTCCCCATTTCTATATTGTGAGCCACTATCTGTTGGGATTATCCATGAAGGCAAACCGCTAATATTCGGAGCCCAGGGGACTCCGACCAAATTTAGGTGCTCCTCATTGTGAAGCGTGTGATCGAAAACGTCCACCAATACGCTGGCATCTGATCGCGTGTAATCAATAGCTAGTTTGGACCGTGGGAATTTGGCTAGTGATAGCAGTGCGTACACAGTATCTTTTGAGTCACCATTCCGGCAATGTCGAAAGCGAAAAAGGAGGTCCGTAAGTGAGGTTTCTTTATAAACCCCCAAAAGGGGAAATACATCTGATCCAAAGGCATACAACCTTTCTTGAAGCTTGCGATTCTCGGCTGAGCCTTGCTCCCAACTAGACCAGGCATCTATACCAAGGATCGCTCTAAAATAAAACGTCAGAGAGACCCAGGGTACAGATTCCGCTCCACAGTGTATGATAGCTCTCTGCGCCAGCGCAAGTTCTTGAATGCACCATCGTCTATGTAACAGTTAGTCACGCTGGGTGTCCATGTTATACTCATTGAATACTCACCGTGTGAACCAGTCTCTTTGGATAAGATGGAATGCACCCAATCTTCCCGCGACAGCCGACAACAGTTGCCTCAATTTTGAAACAAACCCGGATCTCGGAAACAGAGGTTTTATGACTTCTTTTACCAGGTAAGCACTCCGTGATCGCAACAGAATGCCTTGCTGTCGATCCTCTCCTAGCTTTTCTTCAATGAGCGAACGAGCTTTCCATAGTACATAGATTGAATACCAGCTTTTGTCACCCTTCCTAAGCAAACGCATAAATAGTTTACTATGCGCGTCTTCACGCCCTAGCCATATCCTTACTGACTCAGCCGTACGATAGATATCAGCCATATACGCGACCTGCTGGGCTCGCTCTTCTAGATCCGACTGATTGATGCTTATTGCATCGATCCAGATTACAAGTGGTTTTCTCCGCTTGCGTAGATGTCGCAGTGCCACCTCAAGGTTGGTAGTCACCTGTAGAGTGTACCCGTCGACGGTGATAGGCACCGTTATTTTCGGATCCCCCCATACGTACGAAAGCGCGTCGTATGGTGGTGGATGCAGAACGTCAAAATGCTCAAGTGTACATTTGATATCATCGTTATGCTTGCCTGGCGCGAGAGACACGAGTCGGCTTTCGTTCAGCTGCAACGTGCGATAAAGCTGATCGTGAGCAGATTCCATCGCCGTGTGCGGCAATAAATCCGAGAATCCTTCCCGGTGATCTACAAAAAGTCTATTTGAGTCGACGTGATGTGGGAGTGTCGCTAGTATATTGGTTAGCTTGGAGAAATGTAGGACAACATCGTTGAGGCGGAGAAATTCTCGAGGTTCGGTTATCGACACCGTTACACAGGGCTGTGCAAATGCTCGAAATCAGTAGCACCCTCAGCCTTGCGATAAATTAGGTCTCCTAGTTGCTTACGTTTTGGCCCCCTCACGCCGGTCAGCACTTGTTGCTGCCACCAAAACCTCATGTCGATAATAGCCCCAAATGAGGAAGCAAGGCTTGGGATGGTGTCGTGGCGCTTACGATGTTTATCGTTCAGCCTTCAGCCAGAATCTCAGGCACTCGAATTTGCCATTGATAATTTCGTATCAGTAGCAGAAATATCCTTTCGAGGTCAGTAAACAAGGAATCGCACAATACCGTTGGTCGTCTCTCAGGCTAGTAGCAACGATTCGCGGTGTGTTATGCGTTTTTGTTCATATATCTATTCTGAGGAGCAATGCCACTATCTTCACCAACGCTACGGTCGCCCCACACCCTTACTAGTACCAGAAGTTATACAGCCAATCAAGCCTGCTTCACAACAATAATAACCATCCAGTGGATTGCCCTTCTATGCGCACAGGCGCTCGTTCAATCCTCTATTTGCTACGCGAGAAGCTTAGTGTGCGTCTAATGCAGGAGATATGTGCTAGAGTTTAAATGCAGATATGCACAGCGACCCGTTTGACGATAGCCTTGTGGGGTCGGGCTGAAAGTTAGAACAAGCGTTGGACGATGATAAAAGAACACAAAACGTCCCGCACCTTTAGTGATTCACCTCGTTCAAACATCTTGCAACGTTTCTAGACTTTCAAACATGAACAAGCCGTGGGCCGACCAACCGTATGCTCTTCTTCAGTTGCCTGGGCAGCCAGGCCAACTCACTGTATGGCACTTCCTAATCTTATCGTACTTCACTAATGAGAAGCCAGAGCAAAGACGAGAACATACTCAGCATGGCTGTCGAAATGGCTCACGTCCACAACGTGATCCTACGGGGAATGAATTCGATCTATCACCAATGCGAGAACATAACCAAACCAGCAGACATCGCAGACTTCGTCAAATACATTATAATGTGGGGTGACATGGTGCATCACCACCATTCCACGGAAGAAACCGAGGCTTTCCCGCAATGGGACGAAATTGCCAAAGCAGGAGGTGCGTCCGAAAGTGTCACCCAGACGAACAAAGAGCAGCACCACGCCTTCGAGATCGGGTTCGAGGAGTTCAGAAACTACGCTGCAGAAGTACAGAGCGGTAAAATCGAATACGACGGCAAGAAAATCAAGGCTATCTTGATAAGCTTTGCACCAATTCTCAACGTACATCTGCATGACGAGGTGAAGATGATAATCGAAATGGAGAAGTATGACGGTGCAGCACTGAAGAAGGTCCTTGATGCCGCTGCACAGGTATCAGTAAACTCAGCAGACCCAGTATGGCTCTTCGCAAGACCACAATTTGAACGTTTACTGACGTCTCTTAGAAAATCATTCTTCCCATGTTATTTGGATGCTGCGACAAGACTCAACCTGGAACAGCCAACTTTCCGCCTGTTCCGTTCTTTCTACCATTCTTCAATCACCTGTGGTTCTCAAGGAAGCACAAATCTGTTTGGAGGTTTAATCCATGCGACAATTGGGGAAGACCGCGACCTCTACGTTTCTTGGCTTCTGCGTAGACATGATGTTTTTGGTGGTTGCAATGGACGACTATATATTTTTGTCATGATGCTGCGGGCTATAGAAGCGTGAGACCTTGGTTCCATTTATCTTCAATGTGTAGCTAGTTCTTATTTCATGATATTTTACACTCTACAAATCAATGGCTGTAATCACTGATCGGGTTTTCCCTACATTCCTCTGCCTATCTATGATCGAAGCCAGGATCCGCAGCTCCATCAAGCAGTATCCCACCGAACCCACCCTCGCGTGTACCACTCAACTACAACTATGCACAACCTCATATCCACCCTCTTCAAAAGCAATCTATTTCTTCTCAGCCAAGATACCGACGCAAAACTAGACTCCCAACCTTCCCCCATCCCTCACAAACACCCCCCAACAAACGTACCTTTCACCTTCCTTGAAAAATACTCTCAACATAACAGAAGACTAAAAACAGCAGCATCCATTGCACCAGGAACACACATCCACAAAGGACATGCAAATGGTTACTTGCCTTTAATTTTGTTGAAACATTGTAATTGCAGGGTAATTACCATGTGTGCGCCTGAGTATATTATATTGCGGATTTTGGTCGGGAGGAGATATGCTGGACTGGACCGTGATAGTGGTAGTGGTAGTGGTAGTTCATTCAGGACTGGGTAGCTAACGTGTGTGATGCAGGCGTTCGTTTAACCTGACTAAGGCGAGTGACCGCACGCCAGCCGGCCGGCGTCAATCGACACGGCACATATCAGCGTTGCGGAAAAACGCATGTTATCATTCGTGTATTTGCATTCTTGTTTCGTTCTCGTTCATGCCTGTATCATCTATACACGTTCTCCCTCTCCCTCTCCCTCTCCCTCTCCTTCTACATCCCTCTCCCAATCCAATCTCCCGCCCTCGTCCTGTCTAACTCCACACCCACCCCTCATTCACTCCCAAACATTCGAAAACAAATCGTCTCCCCCGCCAAACCCGCCCGCCGGCTTAGACGTAGAGCTCGTCTGATGCGTCGTCGTAGTCGTAGTCGTAGTAGTCACAGGCGCAGCACTGCTCCACCCACCGAAGTCATCATCCTGTGTGACGGTGGGCGCACCCCACGCGGGGCTCTTGGGTTGCGTGTGCGTCGTAGTGGCAGTCGTGGTCTGTGTTGGTTGCGCGGGGGCGGGGGAGGCCCACGCATCTGTGCTGCCCCAGGCATCCATGTTGGAGAAGCCGGAGAAGGTGGCTGCGGGCGGTGCTGCGGCTGGGGAAGACACGGGCTTGGGGGCGGCGGGCTGGGAGAGGTTGAAGGCAGAGTTTAGAGGTGGGGAGGCCATTGCTTGGACGGGGGGCTGCGGTGCGGGGGCTGGGGCAGATGGCATGGAGAGGTCGAGGAGATCGTTCATGCCGGAGTTCGAGGCTGCGGGTTGTGCGGGTGCCGATGAGAAGGCGGAGAAGTTGCCTAGGCCGCTTGAAGACGGCTTCTGGGCTTGAGGCTGCCTGGCTGGTGGGGATTTCGGGGCGGAATCGAAGAAGTTCCCACCTCCGCCAAACATGCTTGAGGAGGTCGACGGGGGTGACTTCGTGCTTGTGAAGCTGTCTAGGCCTGAAAATGGAGACGGCCTGGGGGCAGGTGCTGCAGCTTGATTAAACGATAGGCTGCTGAACGCATCGTTCAAACCTCCAAAGCTTGACTGTTGCGGCTGTGGTGATTGCTGGGATGGAGACGCAAGGCCACCGAAGGAATCTTGACGCGCATGCTGCTGGGGAGGAGGAGCGGCAGGCTTTGACGCATACAAAGACAGAATTGATTGCTTCAGGTCTGGCCGCGATGCTACCGCCGCTGCTGCTGGCCCTGTGCTTGAAGGTCGGGCAGGCTGCGCGGGTGCACTGCCCAGGAAGTCCAGTCCTAGCAAAGAATCTCCAGCCTTGGTCTGTTTTGGAGGAGCGGGTTCGGACTTTGGAGGCACAGCTCGTGCTTGCGGAGGACCTGTACTGGCGCGCGGGGGCGCAGGTGTCTCGTCGCCGAAAAGATCAATAGCAGGTTGCGGTGGGGGAACGGCTCGGGGGGCCGGGGGTACGCCTGAAGATGTGCCACCGAGGCGTTGCGACGCAGACCGTTCGATTTGAACTTTCTCTTGGACCTTCTTCAAAGGCTGTCCACAATGTTAGCCCAGGAGCTGCGCGCCGTGGGTAGGCCGAGCTCACTATATCATCATCTTCAACGTCTAGAGATGCTGGGTCTGGCATAGGACCGTCCATGACCCATCGCTTCGACTCGTACTTTGTCCGAATGAAGTTCTCAATCTTGCTGCCACATAGTTAGAACGTGCACAGGTACAGGAAGCAGTCAACGTACTTCTCGGACGGGACATGCCCAGGTGCCAATTTTGCTTCCCAGTATCTGCCCTCGTCAGCGCGGCCCTTGTCCCAGGTTTGTATAAACTGACTTGTTCGCCCGCGCATTACCCCACTTCAGCATGCTCTGTAGCTGTTCGTCGGTCCATGAATCTAGGTCCACCGATTTGACTCGGCTGATATGTGTTCCCATGCCACGGTGGATACCAGAGCATCTATTGACTGTCAACGGGCGCCAGGAGAAGAGCGCAGGCGGAGTGCGTACCGAATGCACACAAAGATGCCTAGATTCCAGCTGGCCCATCGCGGGTCTGTCCCTTGTATGAGCACATTGAAACTCCCAACTCTGGGTCGTCTACGCACGCTTGTTCCTCTTGCAGTCTGCGCAGCTCTTGTTCGCCTCGATCTTCACCAAGCTCTTCAGCGTCTGGCGATTCTGCTCCGCGCGATCGGCGGCGGGATTGGGCCGCCGTGACATTGTGCGTGTATGGTCGTGTGCGGGGGGAAACAGAAGTGGTATCGAAGAGGACAGAACACAGCACAGAAAAGAGGCGGCGAGGCGGTAAGACAAGAGGCTCTCGGTCGCGTGGGCGCTTGATATGTTCCCGTCTACAAGTCCGAGGGGCCTGGTGCTGCCATGCCCAAACGTTTTGGCTTGGCGCCGTCAGAGTCGCACCAAAGGACGTCTAGATTTGTGATTGGCCAAAGCTGCCTTGTTCGAAATGCCCCATGTCTGGAATGAAAGGTGTCACGAAAAGGCATTCTGGTGCACAGACAAACATTGGGTCAAGTATTGACTGACTGTCGTGTGCATTTCTATTTAATTCAAGTGGTATCATCCAAAACGCCAGTGCCTATGCGTGTGGTATCAAAGTCCAGTATGCCATAGATGTACAAGCTACACCTTCCACTGCGCCCAGAAGAGCATCAAGCTAGGCGAAACTGCCAATCGTCCCAGTCCTCATCCTCTGACTCGCTGTCCTCGTCTCCAGGCTGCGGTAAAGGCGGAGCTAGGTTCTCTCCGTGGGTTTCAGCAGCCGTGTGCTTCGCGCGAAGAGCCTCCCTTTGTTCCCGCAGCCTCTTCACCCGCTCTTCTAAGCCTTCCATCTCGTCGAACTCGTCTTCGAGCGCACGAGCGGCATCCTCTTTCTCGCCCTCCATTTCCTCGTCCTTCCGAGCTCGTTGTGCGTTCTGCTCTTCCCGTGCCTGCGCCGCCAATTGCGCAGCAGTCATGGGCGCAGACTCGATTACGGCGCCGGAGTACGTGGGGTTGTGCTGAGTGATCTTGTGCTGGGTTTCGGTGGCCGCTGCCTGGTCCATCTCGGCCATAAATGCGTCCAATTCTGCATCGGCAACTGGTAAAGCTGGTTCGACGGCATCTGGTAGCTGGATTGTATCTTCCGCCGGTGCTGCTGCGGGAGCCTCCACCGTGTCCGGCGGTGTCGCTTCTGCCTCCTGTGCGCCTCCATCGTCGAAAAACCCAGCCGGAACGCCAGCGTTCTCCTCGGTCCTCGTCCGCTTGCGTCCCGGGGCATCGTCTGCGGCCTTCCGCTTCTTCGAGGTCGGCGCCGCTTGCTTGGGCGCCTTGGCTTGCTGGCGGGCAGCGCGTTGCTGCTTGAGCATAGACCGGACGTCAGCCATGTCGGTGCGAGTGTGTCTGGTTGGGGTGGGCGAGCGTGGTGTTTGCCCTGTTGCGTCACCGGAAAAGCTGGGTCGCCGTTGCCTGCTGCAGCTTCGGCCCGGCGCAGCGAAGCACGGGCGGCAGGCGCGAGTGCCAAGCAGCCGCTCGGCCTAAGCTCCACCTGCGCCCGCGCTTCTCCTCTCCACCTCCATCACGCCCACACGACACCAAGCGACGACGCCTTTCGCGCCCCCGCCGCCTCTCCTTTGTCCTTGTACCTTTGCTGCCCCCTCGCGCGCTTGTCCGGCGCGACTTCCCGCCGTCGTCTTGCCCCCACGCGCCCGCACAGCTGCGGCAACAGCTCTCTGGTGAGCTCTTTGGTGTCGCGAGGAAGCTGCGCCGTCGGAGTGGCTGTCGCGACACGTCTCGCAGTGTCTGCGCCTTCGCCGGTGGCAGGGGGAACCCGTGCGCTGTTTTTCTAGTTAGACGCCGCTCTCTGTGCTCTGTCTGCCCTCCGCGCAGCAGCCCGCAGCCGGGGCTCCAGGCTTTCCGTAGATTGTGAATTATCTGCTTGCGTAACTTGACAATCAGTCGCGTTGTTCTGAGCCCACGTTTGCCCGCTTTTCCACCATGGCTGGTAAGCACACTCACACTCGACCGCGCATGCTGGAGGCGATTGTCAACATCTCGCACACGCGTCGCGCCACCTCGCGCCCCCACCATGATGCTAACATGCTTGCAACAGACGAAGTGCGCCGCTCTGGACGTGCCAACAAGGGCCACCACACCAAGAACGCCGACGCCCTCGACGAGCCCCTTGTCAAGCCGAAGCCGAAACCGAAGCCAGACAAGAAGTCCAAGGCCGCTGCGAATGCTACCGCGCGCTCGCAGTCCGCCCCATCCGTCGATGCCGACGACGACGACGAGGAAGAAGAGGACGCCATCATCCGATGTGTGTGCGGCGACCAGCGCGACTATGGCCCTCAGATGATATGCTGCGACAACTGCGAAGCATGGCAACACAACAAGTGCTTGCACCTACCCCAGGGCGACTACTGGGAGGGGAAAAACTACTATTGCGAGCAGTGCAGGCCAGAGGAACACCAAGAGCTGCTTGCGCTCATGGCAAAGGGCGAGAAGCCGTGGATCAAATGGAACAAGAAAGGCGCCAAGCCTCCCAAGTCGCGTCCGATTGATGTGAAGCCAGGCAGCAAGCCAGAGAAGGCTGCAACAGCTACACCTCAGCCATCGCTTCCAGCTGCCCCAAGCCCTGCTGCAACTCAACCCAGTGCGCCCAGTCCTGCAGCCGCACCCACTCCCACTGCGGTCCCAACAGAGGTCTCGACCGATGGTCGCTCCGTTCAGGCTGAGGTCAAAGTATGTCAAAGTTCTCGCGAAAAGGTCTATCCTTCTAACGTGCTTCAGCCGACCAAGAAAGAACCGACCAAGCCGACGTCTCCGCTTGGCGAAAAGCGGCGACACGAGTCTACTTCAGAGAAGGACGGTGCGAGCAAGAAGCGGAGGAAGCCTAGTGCTCCGAAGAATGAGGTTACTGCAACCCAAACGGTAGGTGTCAATGAAATCAGTACTTTGCCCCCTAAACAAAAGGCACTGGCGGAAAAGTTACGGGAGACTTTGGTTCCGCTCATTATCACTGCCTCTGAATCTCGGGGTTATCAACTGCCGGATGGCCAAACGGCCCAGTCCATAGCTACTCGACTTGTGGTGGATGTCGACCACGCCGCTTTCGTGCGTCATGGAGAACCTGCCGGTCCCGAATCTCCCTTTGCCCTTCAGCTTCGTAGCATCATCTTCAACACAAAGAAAAATCCTGGTCTAGTGGATCAACTGTTGTCTGGGAGCTTAAAAGCAGATGACATTGCTTCCATGTCGCCTGAAGAAATGGCAAGTGATGAGAAGCAGCGAGAGTATGCTGCTATCAGAGAGGCAAATGAGAAGCAGATGGTGCTCACCGAGGAGCCGGGTCCCAGATTCCGCAAAACACACAAAGGCGATGAGCTTGTGGAAAACGAAGACGCTACTCATCACGAAGAATTTAGACCGCCGCCACCTCCACAAGATGAAAAGCCTCCAGTGTCACAATCCCCCACACAGGATGCTTCTATGGCTGTTGAGCTACCTGAAGATATTGGTCGACGCGAATCCGTTACGGATACAACCGGAGGAGCAGATAGCGCACGGCGACCCTCAACGAACTTTGACATCAATTCTGTCTTTGCTCAAGTTCGTTCGCCGCAGAACGAGCAGCACTCTTTCATTCAACGACGTCAAAGCTCCATCCATCAGCCCGAGAAGAACAACCAAGTCGATGCAGATGTCGATCGACTGCTTAAAGACGAAGATGGCGATGTTGATATGTCCAGCTTTGCCGATGAGTCTATAGTGTGGCGCGGATCTATTCAAATGCAGCACATGGAGCCCTGCGCATCCGTTGCTCGGTTCGTCGCAGGGGGTGATTTTGGCAAGGCGGTTCCATGGACCAAGCTGCTGACTTCCAGCTTGCCCATTGCAGGACGCATCGAGGAGGCCAGGGGTGATGAATACATCAGAGGCCTGGCGTCGACTGGCAGCCACGATGTGGCCGTGCTATCTCTGAGTCCAATGACATCTGAGGGACGCACAGTGATGGACAATGTATACAAATACTTCCAAGACCGCAACCGATGGGGGGTGGTACCGGTTGACAAGCTTGACAACGAGGCCATGCGTGACTTGTACGTTATACCCATCCCGCAAGGCGGCAGCAACCTCCCCCAGTTCATGGATCTCCTGGAGTACTGCACCATCGAAACGCCCCGCAAAGACGACATGCTCCTGCTCGCACTCGTCGCCAAGCTCCCAGATATCCAGCCTCAACCCGTCCAACACCCACAGGCACAGGACCACCCGACGAACCAAACGCCCACTCCAGCACAGCCTCCAAACGGCACAAGCGGCCCCAGTCCCTCGCCATCAACGAACCCGCACGGTCCCACGTACTCTCCAGTCGGACCTTCGTTCCCTCCAAATCCCTACCTCGCACAGCCGCACAACGGATACAGTCCAATGCCATCACACATCGCACAGGCACCAACACCGCCCCTCGACCCGGCCGCTATCCTAGGCCCCTACATGGCCTCCCCCGTCGTGCAAGCCCTCCTCCAAAACCCACACACGCACGACACACTGCACAACCTCAAGGATCTCCTGGACAAGGTCCCCGCAGCACGAGACGACATGGGCGTGCTAGCGCAGTACTTATCGCAGAAGACGGCCATGGTCGACGGGAACGCTAATGGAAATGGTCACTGAGCTTGCTACGTCGAGTACGAGTACGAGTACGAGTCTTTGTTCCTTTCTGGTAAGTTGTTCTGTCGCTTTTTGCGTGAGGCGATGCTTTTTTATTTCCTTTCTCTTCCTTCCCTTCCTTCCCTCTTCTTTCTTTCTTTTTTTGTCTGGTTCTGAGGTTCTTTTAAGGCGGGGGCTACGGCTTTCCGGGTTGGGTCTGGTCTCGCGGCGTACGGGCGTATGGATGGCTGGGTCGCGGCTACGGCGTCTTTTAGAATACCCCGCCTTGCTTAGGCTTGCTGGGGTTGGTGCGTGGGCGGTGGTGGTTCGTTCGTTCGTTGCTTGCTTGGTTTGGTGCGTTGTGCGTGCGTCGGTGGATCGGTGAATACACGCGGCTGAGTCGAGCAATGGTTTGGAATTCACCAGCGAGAAAGTGGTCTAGGTGTTTGTTTTCTATTTGCAGCCTCGTGGAAGCGCGTGCGCTTGTGTCTGCCTGTTTAGTACCCTTCTCAGCTGGGGTTCTTTCCCGAGGGGGTAAACAATCTTCTATGGAAGGAGGGTGGGTTGGTTCGTGAAAAATATAGTTATAGTTATGTTCAGGTTTATCTTGAGGGTTGATTCTTGTGAGATGTGTGCTAGCTTGATGATGTGTCTCGATTGGTTGATTGATTTGCATGCGATGGAATGGTAATGATGGATGTAGTATATGTACACCGCGCCCCAACGCCAAACGCTCATGCTGCGAATCCCCCCCAAAATAAAACGCCGAGTATGCGAGTCGCTGATGATCGACTAAGGAAAAGTGCGCATGTGCTGATATGGTGTACAAAGTGCCCTCCTCCCCCCTCCTCATCCCTCTCATTTAACAATCCGCCTCTTTCCAAATACTCTCCCCTTCCTCCCTCAGCTCGATTTTAAAACACCAACCTCCATATCCAATACAGCACCAGCACGCCCCCAATCAGCATCCCCGCAAGCTTCAACACAGCAACTTTATTCCCCTGCTGCGCCATGCGCGTCAGGCGCCCCGCAGACCCCTTGATCGTGGTGCCCAGCGACGAAAACGTGTCCGATGTGCTGTCGATCAGCGTCTGGTCGCGCGCGTTGTCGTAGATGTCGATTGTGACGCCGCGCAAGGCGGAGACCTTGCTGGCGAGCTCGTCGAGGCGGGAGTTGTTTTGTCTGTTTGGTAGGGAGTTAGGTTGGTTGTTGGGTGGGGAAGAGGGGGAGGGGAAGGGGTGAGGCGTACTGTTCTCTTTCCCAGGCTTGGGAGGACATTTTGGTGTGTGGTGAAGGAGGAGGACGGGGGTTGGAAGTTTGTGGTGCGCTGATCGGGTGATGGGTAGGGCGGCTTTGGTAGGATATGTGGCGCGAGGGAGATAGGAATTTTAGAACTGGTTCGAGAGTCGTTTGGAGGGTTGCGATGGACGGTTGTGGTCGAGTATTCGGTATGGCGCATGGCGTGAGGCGTGGAGGTGACGATGGAGGTTCGGGCGCTAGCTTAGCGCGGGTCGTGATTGGTAGGAGGCCGGACAGCGGACTGTGGGGAAGGTATCGTGGAAGCCTAGCCTACTTGACCTGCACCTCTCTTTGTATTGCTGGTCGTATGAACATACCAGATCTAGGTCATCCAGTTGCGGTTCATCATTCTCACAAGTTTTTGGATCCTATTCTGTTTTCTCATTACGCACCGTTTGGTTGCTCAGCATGGCTGACTTGTGCAACTTCTGCGCCGGACTCGTATTTTGGGAAAAGCCAACACTCTATTCACAAAGTTACCGACTGTTACAAGAGCTCTCTACTCCAAAGGATCAGCCCACATGCCCTTTTTGTAAAGCGTTTTCTGAGGATCTCTTAGCAGAGCGTCCGGATGCGAAAATGGAGACGTTATGCAAATTTTCTGGGCATTCATATCATGATGGCTTTATCCAATTAACAATATTCTTCTGCCAAGACTCTCCACAGGATCTGCAATGGACTGCTTTCACATCGGACCAAGATTACGATCTAGAAGAGATCTGCCATTGGTTGATCGCCTATGCTGAAGTTAAGTTACATCACAAATTTGCCAGGAATGTGAGTTGATTGTGATTAGAGGAACATCCAGAAGCATGGAAAAGGTTTCACGAACGCCCTGAGTGGCGTTCACAAACCATGGACATGACAACGAGGTTTGTCAGCGTCGATAAATGGCTTCAAAAGTGCGTATCAGAAAGTGATGGGTCACACAAGTCATGCACGAAACGCAATGTCTTTGCGAAAGGATATCCTAGTCGTTTACTAAAGTTGGGCGATTTTGAAACCTCCGGATATGTGCGGCTGGTTGAAACAACGGAGTGGTCAAATCCAAAGCCCGAATACGTTACGCTCAGTCATTGCTGGGGTTCCCCAGACGGTCCACGTCCGCTTGAGACAGTAAAAGCAAACCTAGGTGCTCACAAGTCCCAAATTCCATTTCAAAGGCTTCCAAAAACTTTTCGAGAGGCTGTTAAGATCACCCGTCGTGTTCATCAAGAGTATCTCTGGATTGATAGTTTATGTATCGTCCAGGATGACACTCAAGATTGGGAGTACGAGTCTGCTATAATGGCCACTATATATCAGAACTCGTTCCTGACAATTGCTGCAACAACTTCTATAAATTCCGAAGGTGGCTGTGGTCTCGAACCATGGAATTTGCAAGTCATTGAGGGCAAGGCTACAACCGGCCCCGGACATTATCAAGAACATCATTCCCGTACCCGCTACCAGATGAAACTTAAACGCTCGCGTTCATCATGGATACACTCTGGGATCCGGCCACCTCTTCATAGACGCGGTTGGGTGCTGCAAGAAGCACTTCTGTCTCGGCGGATTCTCCATATGGCTACTCGCCATATGCTTTGGCAATGCGGGGAAACATTCGATCAGGAAGACGTTTATTATTTTCTCACAACGCATGAAGACGGTTTGTTGCTTGACATGACGCGATGCGGTTTTATTTGGCAAAAAAACCTTCCTGATCCAAGGGACAGCGGTTGGTGGGCAATGGTCGACCAGTATTCGAATAGGAGCTTCACGTATCTGACAGATAGAATACCAGCATTCACCGGAATTACTCAGCATTATGCGGCAAAACTCCAGGACAAACCTTTACTTGGACTCTGGAAGAAAACGATTGCTCGGGATCTAGGGTGGAGTAATGATGATACACAAAGCTGCAGAATCCCTGGAATACCCACTTGGGCATGGTTTTCCTCTCCATCTACTGGAATCTCTGCACCTATTGAGGCAGAGTCCCCTGCTCATCAACTACTCCTCGAGTCATGGGAGATCGTGTGGGCAGGCCAGCCTTATGTTTCCAAGCTCATCGAAGGTACACTTAAAGTCAAGACGAAAATTCTCGAGGCCGTCTTTCGTCCCACGACCGATATTAACATAGCATTTGAAGACCATTTCCGCAAGTTGTGCATGGGGCCTATACTGGACTTCTGCGACGACAGAGCCGATAGCGAAAATGGAGCGCCGCAACATTTCGTGTCATTCATCAGCGACGTTGCCGATTTTGACAACTCGCCAGAAACAATCAATGTTGCGTACATATTACTTTTCACTGAAGAAAGGCAGAGGACCAAGCACGGTATCCTTGATAAGGAAGAGATACTTCGCTTCCTAGCACTTCGTACAGATCCTGACATGCCTTCAGCATACACCCGAATTGGCGGTGGGTGTGCTTCGTTAAGTTTGCTAGATATCCACGGATCAACATCGAATTGGCCTGAAACTGGGTTCATACAGCATGTTTTGAAGAACTGGAAAGACGCTACTATCACGCTCCGCTAAACTTACACGATTCTTCCAGTATATCTCATCAAAGAACCCATTCGTTGTTTATCTCTTCTCTATTGTTAGTTGCTCACAGGACCGCTGAAATGCGCTCAAGCTAGCTTGGAAATTGCGCAATAGACCGGTGTAGCCCCTTCAAGAATGCTGAGGTAAAATAAACTGTTGCAGCACGTTGTGAGTTACAAATTAAATGATGGAACATCATATCGTGCATTGCGTTTCCCCGGGATATACAAAAAGAAGGTTAGCCTGTGGGCATCCACTACGTTTTCGAACGAACGTGTATTCTGCGCACGCTTTGATTGTACCGGCACGGACAGCTACCTCGACTTCTTTCGTGCAACCAGCCTATACTGTGGCCCAACGCCGCAAACCTCACAGATCATATGTGTCTCAGTACTATTCTATTTCATCGCAGTTGCGCCTCATTTCCTATGAACTTCTGGTCACAGTCTCCAGCTGTGAGAGGAGCATCTGTGCGTGACAGGACAGTCCCATAAACCATCTCCCTGTTTATCGCTGTGCACTGGTTATGCACCGGCAGAAAATTATGTATCCCGTAAGATTTCTGGGTGGTTAAGCAACTACCGTCGCAAGATTACCGCAGCGCATTTTAAATCGCTGGAAAAGGCAACTGTTACTCCTATCACCGGCAGCATTCCGTGCTCTCGCCAGGAGTTTCACTACTCACAAACGTTGCTTTTTCGGACACGGCACTGCGCACAGTTGCGGCACAGCAACAGTTGAAACACCACGCCTGCATACAGCCTGCATGCTTGAAGCGATCTTCATGTTCTTTTCTTATCGCACAATGCTAACAGACGCGACAGGGCAAAGATCTCTAAAGCTTTTCTACGCCTGTCAGATTTTTATCCCCAAGGCTGGCAGTGCCATCCAGCGTCGCGTGCTAAATGTTCCATAGGGCTCGTGCGCCCACGCGGATTGTCCTGGGGCTTCGTCGGGGGGCCAAAGAATTTCCGCATTAGGTATAGCGCCTGATCCGTTACGGCATCGTTCATCGCCCTCTCCCAACTCCGAGTTTGAGGCAGTGCGCACTCGAGGATTCATCCTCGAACACGCAAAATGTTTGTGGCGTGTGTAGTTCACTTCGACTGGAAATACGTCTGGTGCGAAATCTCACGAGAAGCGAGACTGAAGGCTGTACATGGCTCAATTTGCCGCTTTATATGGGGGATCGTCTATCAACGCCGGTCATCAACAGTTGTTTATATGTCCGAACTAGGGGGCCCTACATCCACACCCGTTAGCGTAGGGTGATGTATCGTCGGATCAAGCCGGCGTCCTGGGTCCGGTTCCCCTTTGGGCAAGGCGCAATATCCTGAGGCACGCTCTGCAGCAGTTCGGTCCTGGGTCCTGCACGGTCGGCCTACTTTTAGTTTGAGGATGGGGCGCGGAGCTGCAGATGCATGCGGCATGGAAGTGCTGCGGAGTATAGATAAAGACGAGGGCGTCGGGAGTGCAAATGCAAGGCTACGGTTTGATTTCATTTTCGTTTGGTTCTTTCGAACTCATTGCTTTGAGATTTTAAAATATGACTATGAGAAGATTTACGGCGGTGTTGGGCGTGGCCGCTGGCTTTCTCAGCCTTGCTGGCGCGGCAGATGTCTCTGTTCGAACTTACAATGCGCCGGGACAAACAGATGCGGACACACACCTTGCCATCAGAAGAGGACTTGCAGAGGCGAGACATAAGAAGAGAGAGGAACTGAAAGGAAACGTGACGCTCGATAGGAGCTGGGATGGTGCCGTCCTTCTGAAATAGTAAGTGCAGGTTCTTCCAAATTATCCGGACAACCATCTAACCTAAGCGCCAGTGGAGTATCTGAGTCCATTGACACAGGGAATAATGCATCCTCTGCTTCAGTATCAGCAGGTATAGAAATCACATGCACAACTTGCTACGTCAAAGGCATTGCAAGCGCAGAGCTGCACATCGCCGACGACTTCGATGCCGGCGAAGCACTCAACCAAACCGTCACCTCGGTATTCAACACAGTCGACAACTTCACGCAAGAAGTCGAAGACTACTTCGAGGACTACTTCAAAGGTGTTGTTGCTAATTTGGACGATGGAATCGACTGGCACGACTTTGCGTTCCCACCGCTCAACTACTCGTTTGACATGGACATCCCACCCATCGACGACGTCACGCTGAACTTCAAGTTCGACGACATGGAGTTGTACCTTGAGCTCAACACAGTCTTGAACGGTGGCGCAGCCTACGAGCTTAACCTCTTCACGAGCAACACACCGATTGGCATCGGTGTGGGAAAGAACCTCACACTAGGTGTTGTCTTCAAGGTGGACCTCTTGCTCAGCGTCGAAGGCAGCATCGACATCAGCAGCGGTCTGCACATCAAGCTCGATGACGGCGTAGCCATCGACATCGCTCTCTTCAGCGACGCTGTCTCAAACATCGTCTGGAATGGCGGCCAATTCGAGTTCCTCCCCGTCACCGTCGAGAAAGCAGGCGTCGTGCTCTCAGCCATCCTTCGCATCGGTATTCACTCTGGCATCGCCGTCACTGCGCCCGGCATCCCCGATGTATCCATCTTCAACACATCCTTCGGCACGCCCGAAGTAGCCGGCGGCATCGAACTAGGCGTCTACGCCAATCTCGCCGAGTTCACCACTAACGTCACGCTCGCTCCGGACGATGCAGACTGCGAAATTCAAGTCAAGCAGGAGTACCAGATCGCACTTGGTGCCGTGGCAGGCGCAAGCATCGTCTTCGATACGGACACCTGGGGCCCTGTCGCTGCGACCAGCATCCCGATCTGGAACACCGCGCTCGCAGAAGTGTGCGCGAAGAAAGCGACTGCCCCTGCTACCGTGACAGCAACACCCACCGCGCGCGCCGCAAAGCGTGAAGACGACGAGTCTGAGACCATAACCACCAAGACCAAGATCACGCACACAGGCGTCCAGTGCATGACCTCCGTCGTAGGAAACTGCCCCAACTCCCTGCAGACGACTACTCAAACGACTGAAACACGCACCCTCACCACGGTCGTGCCCTCTGGTGAAGACGTAACGTGGCCGTCTACACTTGGCGTGACGGACAGCGTGGGAGAAACACGCACTTTCGGCGACGCCGCGCTGAGCTTTACGCCCACGAGCGGAAGTCCCACATCGTACACGCCGCGTCCTACATCTTCCGCTACTGGCTCTGCCAAGGACGGAGATGATGACGACGACGATGATATCAGCACCAAAGCGTCTGAAATTGTTAACGGGAAGACGGGAGGTGTCTCGAACAAGGTTATCATTGGTGTTTCTGTGGGCGTGGGTATTCCTGTTATCATCGCTATTATTGCGGCGATTGTGTAAGTTCTCCCTGCTTTCCATCCTCAAGTGAAGTGCTAATAGCAAGTAGCCTCATCCGCCGCAAAAAGTCCTATGCCGCCGTCCCAGCGCCCAATTTCGCGCCCAACAGCCTCGTCACGGAGCCCTACCAGCGTGTGGGAAGTCGTAACCAGGACGGATTCGAGCCGTATCGGTTTGAAGGGAAGGGGAAGCCGAGTGTCGATGTTACGGAGATTAGGCGGTGATTGAGTGATTTTGACGATTGAGTTCGGTTTGAATGGACTCGTGGACTTTTTTGGATGTTATGATACCCTTACGAACGGAGAGAAGTGTAACGAGTATTATTTTGTGATTCTTTTCATGGTTTTGTGGTTCTGGTGTTTTGGTGGAATAGGATGGGATATAGAACTGGATTTCAGGTTATGACAACTAGACACAATAGGGCTTGGTTAAGATCACAAGTGTACCGTGTGTCTTAGTCAATTGTATGTAGATGTTACGGAAGTGAGGTGGTTGAATGAGTGACTTCATTAGATTTGTTTTGGCTTAATGCAATTTCCACTAACCCGCAATGAACAGTTTCGAAGTACAAGAGAGTAATTCGGATATGGTTTGTGACGCGCTGGGCTTGTTTCGCTTGTATCATATTGCGAATCTACCAATAAGAAATATCACGCACGAGGCTGGCCTAGGCCTTCTGTAATCAGCGCTTCCAGCCTCAATGTTAACCGCTACAACAGTCTGCATGATACGACAAGGTCGTATGCGTTGTAATGATATGTTTATTTTCCAGTGGATCGTTGCTGTACTTGTAAAGATGTAGATTCGATTACTGTCGTATGATGGCTGCATCACCACATGCTGCCTGCTGACGTCCTGCAGCTGTGAGCTCAGCCTCAGCTGCCCCGCACGAGGCATAATATATCGGCTGCATCTTCTGCACCGTACTCCGTCTCTCGACTTTCCAGGAAGCTGGAGATTCATCATGACCGAAGCGCTCGCAGTGGTTGGCGTCGCCGGAAAGCTTGGGTTGTCTGCATTGACAATACTACACAATCCCAAACACGCATACGTTGAGTAAATATGAATGCCTACACGAGCGACATAGGTCGAGGCTAACGCACTACCTAAAGCATAGTATTCGTCCATGGTCTGAATGGCGACAAGATCACGACTTGGACCAACGATGGTGTCTGCTGGCCCTACGATCTGCTCCCGGAAACTATTCCTAATGCCAGGATCATAGCGTGGGGATGGAAAAGCTTCCAACAAGGCCTATCACTTGAGATAAGGCGGTGTGCCCTAGATCTCCTGAACAATTTGCAGCACGCACGTCCCCCTCTAGGTGCATCGAAACGTCCCATCATTTTTATCAGCCACGGAATCGGAGGCTACATCACACGTCAAGTATGTGAGCACTCTGAAATTTTCAATGAGCGTCAATACATTGATATGGCCTGATAACGTGGACAGATGTTGATTCGATCTGCAACTGCTCACGACAAAGACCGGGTGTCTGAATCCAATCCAATGTCCAAGCATACCCTCGGATTAATCTTCTTCGACACGCCATTGTCTTCTGATATAAAGTACGATGTATTCAAGGATTTGGGCATATCAAAGTTGGGACTACAGGATCCGCCTTTCGTCGAGTTTCTGGATAAACAGTCACATGAATTTGCACAGATCGATGCTGACATCTCGATCAAGTCATATTTTGGGGAAAAGTTGATAGGGGATTCGAAACTGGTCAGTAGATATTGGAGCTTGGGGGTATGCGCTTACCTGTTTCCAGAGCGCATTGGCGACCGCATCGATCATTCACAGTGACAAGGAATCGACGTCGCTCGCAACTGATCACCGAAATACGAATCGATTCAGTGGCGCCAATGAGTCGAGCTATAGGTCCGCACTAGACCAGATTACATCGTACCTTCAGGCACGCAAGATTAGACCGTTCCCTGTGCCGTCTACGTTGCAAAGCACTCCATCAGAAAGTTCAAAGAAGCATGGTAACCAGCTTGATTCGCTGTATGTAAAAATGAATGCGTGGACCCTTCGCAGATTTTAAAACTAAAGCGTGCGATACAGCTTGAAGACCGTAGCAAATGCTCTCAACCATATCGAAAGCAAGCCAAATGCCTCACCGGAGGCAGCCACTAAGCATTTGCAGACCGAGCTAGGGTACCTCAAAATCATTGTCGAGTCTTTGAGCAAACATCGATATGCAAACAACAGTACACCTGCGGTCTGGAGCATACTCACAGATACCGTGAAACGTTTAGAATGGATGAACAAGGATACTCAAGTAAGGAAGAGGGGGAATGACTCTGCAACTAAGATCAAGGACAAGAGAGATATCTATGAGGATACGGCTTTGGCAATTGGTCGAGCATTGACTACTGTCAACACACTGCTCATATTGTCCAATGAGTCTGCCAAAACCGCTTCTTCAAATCTCATCCAGCCATGTACGTAGTTATCGTTCTGCACACAAACCACTGCGTGACTGACGTGGTGCAAAATCCTCAGCACCGAGGAGGCAAAATACCGCGTTCGATTTCGACGCACTTGCAATCAACGAACAACACGGTGGACCTTACCTTGTACGTCACCTAGATCAGGACTCTGCGGGTAAGAAATCACCATGGTTCAAAAATTTTGAACAATGTCAGGAGATTGTGAGGCGATATAAAGAAAAGAAGTCATATGAGCGAGTAAGGGTTGCTGTACTTGACACCGGCCTTGACCCCGGCCTGCAGGGTGTTGTCAAAGAATATATAGACTTTACTGATCCTAAATGGCGGAAGGCGAAGCACCATCCGGTCGACAACGCGGGTCATGGTACCTTTGTCACAGATCTTTTGCACCAGGTTGCTGGGAATGCGAAGATCTACGTGGGCCGTGTCATGAGGCACGATGATAGGGTGAAGAAGGATGCCGCAGACCAGGCCCAGGACAAGGATACTCTCAAATTCCAGAGTAGTACGAAGGCATTGAATGATGTAAGTCAATGGTACAGAAAGACCCCTGGGCAGCTCTAACTCTGTTGCAGGCCATCAGGCATGCTTTGGATGACAAGGGGTGGAACGTCGATATAATTTCGATGTCGTTCTCCACCCATGGACCCAAGCCAGAGACAGTTGCTCGCGCTATCGAGCTTTGTGCCATGCGTTCCATCTTGCTCTTTGCGGCGGCTTGTAACGATGGCGCGCGCGGAAGCCCGACCATCGGATATCCCGCATCGCACTTCGGAAACGTTTTCTGCATCCACTCTACAAACGATGGCGGTGATCCTTCGAGATTCACGCCTCCTCCCAAGCCCAGCACTGACAACTTCAGCATGGTAGGCGAGAGTCTCGTTGCAGCGTATCCTCCGCATTTGGTCAAGGACAAATACAAGGGGACCCCTAAACCTGGAGTGATGCCTGCAGTGCGTATGTCGGGAACGTCAATGGCAACGCCAATCGTCGCTGGCATAGCAGCATTGGTTATCGAGTTCTGGAGACAGCACCACAAGCTTTTCAACAAGGAAACCGCGACTGTGGAAACACACGGCGGCATGCATTCCATACTGAAATTCATGTCAAGCGATGATCAAAAATCAGGGTATGATTGGATCAAACCGTGGGAGCTTTTCAAGGAGGGAAGAAAGCCAGAGGAAATCGCAGTGCTGATTTCGTATGCTCTTTCCAAGCGCTTGAAATAGGCACGCGGGTCATGAGATAATTCTGACTCGGAGGCTGTTCGGTTGACACTCTACACTAGAGTGTACTTTGACCATTACCTTTTTCTCCGTTCTTTTTTTTTTCGGCTCTCTCGGCCTAGAAACAATTACCATAGCATGTTCCAACCCCCCTCGAAGCTCTTTACCCCTAATTTCCTACTTTGCCACTGTCTCGACCTCTGCAGTCCCAAAGCTATTCCAAGCGACCCCACTTATCTGTTCAATTTATCGCCCGAATAAAACTGATCTATTACAATACGGGCTCCGACTCACCTTCTCTGTAGGACGCGCTCTCCCTCTGCCCCAATCTCAACTTTCCAGGGCACAAATCCTCAGGATAACCTTCATTGATTAACAAAACAAGATCCTTCACCGATCAATAATAGAAAAGAAAAGAAAAGGATCTCACACATACACCATCCCCATTCCCTTGACCACTACCCTCACTCCCTATCACTCCAAAAACACAACACACCAACGAACGTGGACACGCACGAAACCACTTCAAGCAATGCCCTTCAAATCATCACCAAACCCTCCTAAAAAACAGGGTCTCACATACCATCCACCCACCCATCACACACCAACAATCTCCATTCCCCCAATCACCTCCACCGTACCCCCACAACCCTTCACTCAAAACCACAATGCACCGCCTGCAAACCGCATAAATTTAATCATACCATCACATCTTATCTTATTGAGCTACATCCAAACTAGACTAGACCAGACCAGACCATCCCTCACCCACACGCGCATCCAGGCGCAAACTCCATAAATGCCAACCAGCCAGATTCATTCCGACCACACCATTCAGCTCCAAAGCCATCTAAGCCAATGGCAAAACCATCAATCACTAATCTTAACCCCATCTAAGCCTCACTTCCCCACCCCCAAAGAACGATAAATAAATGCCTATAATACAAAACCCCTACCACCAACCACCACTAGCACACAAACAGATAAAGTCTCAAAGCAGCCAGGCGCACTACCGTCGAATCGGGATGCCCTGCGGCATAGGCCTTTGTGCCTGACCCTGCGGCGGACCCTGGATCTTAGAGCGCGACTGGAAAAGCATCTTGAAACCGTTTTTGAGCGCGACCATGTCGGGGTAGACGTTTTTCTGCATTTCGAAGGCGTTGGGGATGACCTTTACCGGCCACTCGCCCTTGCGGCCGTTCTTGCCGGCTTGGAAACACAGCCAGAAGTAGCCGGGGTGCTTGGGGATGCTGCAGAAGGCGTACATGGAGCGAGTTTCGTTGGCGTTGCAGTAGGTTTCTAGCCATTGCTCTGGCGGGGGAGTTAGTACAGGTATAGTACGGGGTGGGAGGGATGAGTTAGGAGACTTACCTGTTTCTTCCTTTGTGCCTTTTTGGAAGCGCTCGTCTCGCGTGAGCTCTGCGACCTTGCGCGCCATGGCTTGCACGTGGGCGACAATTAGTTCGTCAAGATCAGAGTAGACTTGCTTGCCGACACGCAGTTGCTTGCCGACGGAGTACTCGCTAGCTTTGTTCATCTCCAACACGTCGATGTGCTGGAAGGAGTTTTCGCCAACCTTCCAGGTGACTGCAAGGTGATCGAATCCCTTGGAAGAGGGACGGATGACGGCCTCGCCAGGTTCCTTGCTGCCGAGGTATTCTTCCGCTTGAGCAGAGTTGAACGAGAAGAACAAAGGATGGTTGACGACACGGTTGGGTCGGCCGGAAGCAACTTCTTTCTCTCGCTCCGCTGCCTTCTTGTCTTCTGCTTCCTGCTGTTCGTCCCAGTCGCCTGGTATGCGATCGGTCCGGATGAGAGGCTGTCGGATCAGGTCTTCGCGCAAGGAGAGCTGTGCGGTAAGAGCTTTTCGGTTGAGGAAAACAATCTTAGCCCGAACAGTCTGGTGCGGCTGGAAGACATCGCGAGGTGCCTGTCGGCCACTGCCAACACCTTCTGGGAACTCGACTTCACCCACACCTCCTTCGACACCACACTCGAGCCTGACTTCAATATGATCCGGGAAGGTGCGCTTAATCTGGACGGGAATCACCATGCCTTCATGCAAAGACTCTTTGGTCTCGCCAGTCAGCATGGTGAAGATCTCGTCGGAATTCATCAGAGCAAACGTCTGCCGAATCTCTTCGTAAGGGTCTGAGATTTCAGCGCGAATCGTCTCCAAGGTGGCACGTTTCCGAATGCCGATGTTCTTTTCGATGTCCCTTGCATACCCTTCAAGATCCAGTTCGTGGATGAGGTCAAACGATTCCTCCCGTACCATTCTCCGGATCACTGCACTTGGACCAGCTTCGTCAATTTCTGCCTTGATATCCTCTTCATCCAGATTCATCGAATCGGCAACCATCTTGCGGGCAAGCTCGTAATCCTCTGGGTGAACCCGAGTGCTGTCAAGGTAATCAGCTGCTTCCTCGCTCGAATCGTACGTCAGCCACAAGAAACTGGAGCAGTTTGCAAACACCACGGGGTCCATAGCCTTGTGGATATCGCGACTCTCGCGCTGCTCTGAAACACCTATGAGGTCCCACCGGGAAAGAATTTCGTCGTTGTTTGACTGGATTGCCTTGATTAGCCGGTCTGCCTTACGAGGACCCAATCCGCAAATGTATGGAAGTAGCTTAGACATGTACGGGTCGTCGTAGCCGTCTAATAAGTTGAATCCAACCAAATTGACCATGTCCACCATCGCGGTTTCCAAACGGTCAAAGAGCTTGTCTTGCGGGATGAGTGTCTGATTCTGTACAAAAGGCAATGATATGATATCTCGTCCAAGCGAGGCATACTCAGCCAGAGGATTCTGTAGATATCGAGCAAGAGCGATACAGTATCTTGTGAGAGGAGGGTATTTCGGAAAGTCGGTAGAGGCCCGAGCACTGTTATAGTAGAGGCGCGCAACTTCATCGTTAACGTAGATGACCTCCAAAGGATCGATCCTTTCCGTGCTGTCATCATCCTCATACTGTGGTCCTTTCAAGTCGTTCTGGTTAATTATTTCCTCTAGATCTGCCTTGAGCTTTCGAGTTTCGACGGTGAAACCACTGATACCGATAACGTCCGGCTTGCGTCGGTTGCACACTTCGACAAAAATTTCGATGTCTTTGCCGTCTGGAATTCCGCGATCCCGGTTGCCGAGCCGGAATTCTCTCAATCTACCATTCTCCAAAACCCTGCCATCTGATTCAACATAAGCCCACATAATTGCGTCGCCCCGTTGTCCTTTGCCGTTCGATATGCAGAGGACGTTGGGTACGGTGCCCAGAGCAGCGCCTCGGGGTTTGAAAGGTGCCTGGTCAAGCTTATTGTAGTAGCTGTCGCGCGCGCGGCTGGCTAGCTCATCCTCGCAACGGGATCGAAGGGTCTCTTTTACTCCGCTGGCAATGATAGGCTGGAGCTTGTCCAAAGCGGCGTTGAGCATTTCCTTGCGCAGGACGTTCCACATTTCGGATACTTCGCTGACGTTGTCCGAGACGATGTGATTCTGCAACTTCCGCTTGAGATTTTCCCAGCTACCCATCCGTATCTTGACGCTGATCAGTCCTTCCTCTTCGGCTTTCAACATTTTTAGGAATAGATCGGGTCGTCCGTTCAGGTCCTGGAATGTTTGTCTTCGGAGATATTTGAACTCATAGTAGGGATGATCCTCGGTGATCTTGCGCATGCCCTTGTCGGTCCGGACACAGTCGATGGTTGCGTCCATGTAGAAGTTGCCCCTCACGTATCGTCGTAACCGCGGATTAGCCTGCAACTCTTGCGTATACAAAAGCTTTGCGGATCGTAGGATACTGGCTCCTGTCTCCGGTCCTTCGGAAAGTTGTTCTGCAAAATCCTCTGGGCTGACCTGCTGGTCTTCGATGAAGTGGCTGGTGACCATCGTTCCGTCTGCTTTCCTCGCAAGATCATCGGGGGTTATGCCAAGTGCATGCACAAAGCTAATCGTCTTCCCTCCGCGCAGCCTATCGTAGAAATTCCTAGAGTTGTTCGCACGCTTCTGCACGCCATTTCCGGTCTCCTGGCGGACTTCGCTCATCTCCCCTGCGTATCGGAAATGTAGATAGTCTTGCAACTCTTGCACTTCCTCAATGGTGGCAACTCTAGCAACCAGATCTTCGATGACCGCATCTTGAATGTCAGGGTAAACGCTCTTTAGGTTGTCGTAGTGCTTCTGAAGTGCATCTCGTTTCTCTAAGAAAGCGCGGAACTTGAGATCCAAATCAAAGATTTCCCAAAGTTCGTTCTGGTTGAGTAGGCGCTCGGGCCGCATATCTCTGGGAGCAAGTTCGTCACCGTCGTCGTCTGCATCGCTGGGGGCGTGGATCAAGTAGTCTTTCCGGTGGTTGAAGATGAAGGGAACCTCGAAGTTGTCTACGTTGAGGAAACCGAGAACCTTGCGTACAGCCTTGACGAATGGGTTCTTGAAGTATGATGCCTAGAGCGAAGCCACGTGGTTAGCTCGTAATTGTACAAACCCAATTGCAATGTACGTACCATGCCCTTCTTGGGGAATAGAAGCTCGGAGATCCATTCGGATTCCTCATCGAGCCGTGCATCCCTGGTGTCCTCGCTCATGTCCTCGTCATCGGGGAACGGCTCTCGTGCTAGTTGTAGACGTTCGGGAATATCTTTTTCGCGGATAATGTTGTCCTTATCCGTAAGCATGCGCTCTTTGAGTTGTGATGGTTCGAACACGTCCTTGAGCTGGAGTTCGCGGCCTCCACCTTCTTCTTCCATGTCCGCTCTTTCTTGCTCCTCGAGGGCCCAGTCGTATTCTGTGCCATCGCCGAATGCTGCCCGGTAGTCCTCTTCTGCGCCTTCATCAAGACCCGTGAACTGTAAAGTTCTGTTGATGTTGGCAATACCCGGCTGTCCGACTTCGTGGTCGTCCTCCTCGATCTCGTCTTCGAACTGGTCTTCTTCGATGAAGTCGGCGAATTCGTCTACGTTGGTCCTCCGCCGGTCTTCCACCTCTTCGGCATCTTCTTCGTCGGAGAAGATATCGTCGACTCCGCGAGGGCCCCTAGAACGTTCCTTGTGGCCGCGCTTTAGCCGCTTGAACTTGCTCTGCGATTGTTAGCGGCGTTTTCAGGCAGCTCTTGACACGGCCGTACCTGTGACGCCTCACGTGGTTCCACGTCCACGCCAATGAGGTCTAGATCTTCCTCATCCAGGGCCTCGTCTTCTTCCCTGTTCTTGCGCTTCTTGCGCCGCCGCCGCTCTTTGCGGCTGATCTCCTCTTCCTCGTCCTCGTCATCCTCGGCGATGAAGCCAGCGCCCTCCTGGGTAATTGTCAGCACCTGGACAACGGGCCACGATAGGGACGACGTACCTCGCGGATGCGGTCCTCGTCGTCGTCGTCTTCCTCCTCGCTGGAATCGTCCATGCCATTGTCGCCGTTCGTCTTGGAGCGGCGCTCGGGAGCATCTCCATCAAAGTCCTCGTCCTCTTCCTCGCTGCCTAGCTCGGCTACCGTGTCAAAGAACTCGGACATGGTGGATGCGGTCGCGCGAACAAAGGGGAAAGCGGAGGCAGTCGACGGGTGGGATCGAGACGCGTCGGGGAGGGGCGAGGGCGGCGATGGAGGAGATGGCAGGCGCGCTCGCTGGGGGGAGGGAGGGCTTCTTATAGGGGAGCACCGGGGCGCGAGGTCCAGTTGATGGGAGCTTCGTCAGTCGCGCAGTCGATGGAAAAGTTCAAGCCCCAGCCGCTAGCGCCGCTCTGGGCCTAGCGCCACCAGCCACAGCTGGCTTCACCTCTCGCTTCGGCACCCATGCCCGCTGTGGGGTCGCCGGAGGGATGATGTGCAAGACACGAGATTTTTTTCTTCCCTGTCTCCTGTAGGCAGTCATCGGAGAAGAAAGGGGGAGCCCGCGCTCGCCAGAGTTGCAGCCAGCAGCACTCCGACGCAGCTGCAGCGCCGGACCCTTCCCACAGGCCGAGTGGGCGGGAGCAGCCGTGCAGCAGCGTGCGCTAGAGACAGAGGTGAAGCAGCGCGAAACGTGAAACGCTCCTGAAGAGGACGCCTGCGTGCTGGCCTGTACATAACTCGGCCTGGGTCCGCCGTTGCGAGCGTCTGCGCCCGTTTACGCCTCGCCGCCGCCCCCGTGAGCCTCTTCGTGCTCATTCGCGTCTCCCGACCGTGTTGCTTGCTTCCCCGCCAAACATCCAAGCGCCCCGCGACGCTCGCCCTTCACCGTCCACCACCCAAGTGCCCACCGCCGCCCTTGACCCGCTGTTCGTCCTGTCACATTGGCCGCCGCCCTGGGTCACGCCGTCATTTCTTGCCCCTCGGACCTGCTACAGCACGTGTCCCGAAAGCGTTAATCCAATAGACGCTGTGGCCCTCCTTTTATCCATTTTCTTACCGTGATTGGCGACACCTCGCGGTCGCATTTGGGCGCCAAGTGAGAAGTAGAGCAGAGAGCCGCCCGAGGCTTCGACGGAATCTCCAGAGCACTGCCCGGTCGCTGCCTCACATACCAGAGAGTCCCTCAAAACACCCCGCTACCCACCGGCGACGCAACGGGCCCGCCACAGACCGCCACCATGGCCGACTCCGCGTTCAAAACGAAGACGATGAAGAGGAAGAATGTGAAGGGTCTTGCTCTCAGTGCTCCTCCGCCAAAGCCTGCGCCTTCGGCCGGCGATTCACAGGCTCCTGGCGGCCTCGGACAGGACGACAACCGCGCAGACACACTCGAAATTGGTGTAGAATTCCGACTGGATTTGAAAGCAGAAGATCTGATCGTCCTCCGTGAGCTGGGGTCCGGCAATGGCGGGACCGTGAGCAAGGTGCAACATGCTGCCACGAAAGTGGTCATGGCAAGGAAGGTGAGGGGTGACAGGTGGTAACCGCGGATCCCGCGCGACTGACAGCCTGCTAGATCATACACGTTGAGGCAAAGAACGAGGTGCGGAAACGAATCGTCCGCGAGCTACGCATCATGCATGACTGCAACTCGGAATACATTGTGGCCTTCTACGGTGCATTCCAGAACGAGACCGGCGATGTGATAATGTGCATGGAGTACATGGACGTGGGGTACGCGAAACAGGAGCAGCTATACCTTTGACGACACTAACACGCATACACAGATCCCTTGATTGGGTTTCCAAAACCTTCGGCCCCGTACGTGTCGACGTCCTGGGCAAAATCTCAGAAGCCGTCCTAGGCGGCCTCGCATACCTCTACTCCGCGCACAAAATCATGCACCGCGACTTGAAGCCGTCGAACATCCTCGTGAACTCGAAGGGACAGATCAAACTGTGCGATTTTGGCGTATCCAGCGAACTGGAAGGCTCGATAGCAGAAACCTTTGTCGGAACAGGAACATACATGGCGCCGGAGCGGATACAAGGATCACCATACACCGTAAAGTCTGACGTCTGGAGTGTCGGACTAACACTCATGGAGCTCGCAATTGGCAAATTCCCGTTTGGCGGCAGTGACGACGACGGCGACGGGCCCGGGGGACCCCAAGGCATCCTGGACCTCCTACAGCAAATCGTGCTGGAGCCCGCGCCCAAGCTCCCCAAGAGCGACGCCTTCCCCGCAATCCTAGAAGACATGATCGCAAAGTGCCTAATGAAAGACCCAGCCGAGCGACCCACACCAAAAGAGCTCTACGTATGTCCCCTCCCCCTCCCTCCCTAGCACACCCCAACCCAACTAACCCTCTTCCCCCCACCAGGAACACGACGCCTTCCTCCAAGCCGCCAAACGCACGCCCGTCGACCTCGAAGCCTGGGCCGTCTCCATGATCGAACACAACAAGCGCAAATCACACCTCGCGCCGTCAGCGCCGTCCTCCACGGTCCGCGAACGCCTCCGCGAGCGCTCCCCACCGCACTCCCGCTCAGACTCAAACGGCTCCTCGGCGCCTCCCCGCCCCGCACACCCCTCCCGCACATCCAGCGCCTCCTCCTCCCAAAACATAATGTCCCTCCCCATCCGGCCGGCGCCGCCGCCCGGCGACAGGGGCTCCCAGCAGATGAGGGGTCCGCCAAATGGCATGGGCTTGCCGGCTGGGCCGAAGCGGTGGAATAGTGAGATTTAGATTACATTTTTCGTACTTGGGTTTTTTTGGGGGTGGATGGGGATGTGGATGTGGATGTGGATGGGTGGGATGTTTTAGATATGATTGATACCTTCGATGTTGGATGGATGGATGTGATGGCTATAGGCCTAGCTAAGCTAGTCGTGGGGATTGTTGAATTGAATTGATTTGGATTGAATTGGGGAATGAATGAAAGATGCGGAGCGGAGCGGAGCAAAGCAGAGCAGAGCAGAGTAGAGCGATCTCGAGGTTCTTGTTTACTCGTCTCGTGGCGTGGCGTGGCTTGTCTTGCATTGAGGGCGCTCTTCACCTTCACCTTCATCTTCATCTTCATCTTTAGCTTTAGCTTTAGCTTCATCTCCACTTTAGCTGAGACTTCCGCATGATATGAGATTCCGCATGTAGCGTATGTAGTGCAGGCAATGGAGACGATTGTTTTTTTTTGGTTATGTTACATCGTTTTAGCTTGTCTTTTTGTGCTTAATCGTTGTGCGTGGTGCGTGGTGCTGGGTCTCTTTGTTTTGTCTGTTCGTTTGTGGGATTGGATTGTACGTTCTGTCTTTCTGTTGTGTGAAGCTGGGATGTGGTTCGTTTGTTTGTGCGGTTGTGTTGTTTCGTGCTGTGTTTTGTGTGAAGGAAATCTTTGGATTGGGTTGGATTGGATTGGGATGTGGATATGTGGGGTCTGTGTATGTATGTATGTATGTATCCCCAATAACAACGAACGAATGAAGTTATCGTTTCATTTGTTAGAAAGTACAGTACTTCACACGCGGTGCTACCGCCAGTCCCTGAATATGCACCCTCTTCCTGACTTAACTCGCTCACAATGCTCGCATGCATGCACGCACGCATACATTGTCTCTAATAAGTACTTGAAGAAATAACCTAACTAAGTCTCGTATTCTCATAGCGTTACTATAAAATTAGGGGAAAGGGGAAACGAAGCAGAGGGTATAAGGGCGTTATTCGACGGGAAAATAGGAATGTGGATGGAAAGGAAGGAAAGGGGTATGGGTAAGGAGTAGATTGGGTGTGAGGGAAACGGAGGTGGTGTGAAAGGATTTGGGTAGATGGACGGTTTAGGAGGATGGTGAGTATAAGTGAGGTCTCGCACATACTACCAACAAACACTAGACTTACCGCGTAATCTCAGATAATACGTCTATGCTAGGCTTGTATAGCCATGTAGGCCCTGTAGAGCAATCAGACAGATTCCTATTCAAGTAGAGAGAGAAGCTATGTCACTACCCTATTCGCCCCCAGAATCACGTGACTACTCTCCCTATCTAAGCCTAGCATAGATATTCGAGATTACGCAGTAGCATAACCTAGACTTCTTCTCTCCCTACTCCCGAATTCAACTGCCATAGTACTCCGCAGACATGTCTCACGACCCGGAGAGAAGACTATCGACAGGCGGCCTACCACCAATCAAAATTCGTGAGCAATATGTCGTCGAGGAAGCCTCAAGTCACGACAGTACACCCTGCTATACCGCCTGGGTGCGCGAAGAGATTGTGAAAGTCCCCCAGGGATGGTCGGCCTCAGGCTTTGACATCGCAAACGAACGTCCCCAATGGTCTCTGCAAATCTACGATACAACGCCCCAAGCTGCCGATCCGGACCACCTCAAGACCTTGGCTGAGACGATCCACAAGGAGACACGGGAAGAGCGTGGAGTAGGTGGCCGCGACCAGCCTGATCGCATCGACGTCTGGGGCATGCCGTTTGCTGCCGACGTGTCTGAGGAGGAGAGAATCGCTAAGTGCAAGGCCCATATCTTGGCCGAGATCGCCGCGAGAGAAACTTCCGGAGACGACGACTTTCACGTCCCAAAACTCCATGGCCATGACCAATGGAACCGAGCCATTCTCATCATCGACCAGCCCGAAGCATCTTGGAATGAAGATGAAGGAGGATTCCTCGCTGTGTATTGGGATCTTCACCCCGGCTATCTAGAAATGCTTGCGCAGGCGTATGGCGAGGATTATCAAGAACCAGAAACTAGCGCGTTCCGCTATACTCGTGGTGAGCTGGGCCAGCTGTTGGGGACGTTGAGGAGTTTCTTCTAGTCGTTTTGCTCCGGTAGTCGTCTAATCCTTCAAATACGGCCATCAGTTTCGGGAAGACCATCCTAGATTGTACGAATAACATGTCTAGAATATCGCGGCCCTTTGGAAGAATTGATCGAAACCAACGTGGCGTTGTCAGATCTAGTCATCGCTCTGTATGATACCACGCTCATCTCAGTGCTATTATTGAGCTTGTTCGAAACGATGGTCTGGGCTGAAATGAGAATTTCAGACAATCGGACTACCCACACCCGCATTGCTCTTGCCCTGGTTGGGCTTCGTGGTAAAAGACAGCTCGTCACAGAGGTGGGTCGACCACTCTTCTTGCATGCGTCAAACATAGTTTCCGTCACCAGCATTTGTTTGCGAGAACGAGTACCCTAAGATATTGTGAATCTGCAGAGTGAGGCCGTCTGATCATATGAGGATAAATGTTCAACATATCGCTTCACCAGTTATACCAGCGAAAACGCAAACTTCCTTGCTGAAGTTGCTGAAGGAAACATGAGGCCGAATGAGGTTGTGCGATCGATAAAACAAATGGGCGATAAGTATATTGCCTTTATGGGGCGCCTTATGCCAGTATAGGGGTATTGAAGTGTTGTTCTGGACGAGGACGATCCGGAAGCCTATGGACAGCTCATCCATCAGTATCCTCAGCCGCGTACTGTCCAGATCTGGAACTCGGCTCGCGTGATGCCCTTACTTCTGAACGGTGTCGTGAATTGGCATGCGGCTTTGATCTTATCATCTTCTGCTACTGCCACCATGGCTCAACCCAGACGCAACGCGCGCAGATGGCGGCCGATATTTGTGCAACTGTAAAGGATTTCCTGGATTCTAAGACGCTCAATGTAGCATCCGCAGCTACATTATCATCGCTATTGTCATCGGTACGAGGTGCAATCCTGGTTCCCCAGGAACTGAGAGACTACGCAGACCAAACGTTGAAGCGACTTGGGCGTAGGCTGCGCATGCCTGGCGCAGAGAGTGCGGTCTCCGATCGAGAGACCAAACCACTTGAGGACGGATTATCCATGTTTTATCTATCGTAGAAACGTCGAGAAACTTGACCGTAATTTCATCGTCAAACTATTGTCGTTGGTCCGTACATATGTAAAATGATAGCGGCGGGTGGACGAGCTGAAAGCCGAGGTCTGCTCCACTTCGGGAACTAGTCCACCTTCTCACCCCATCATCTCCGACGCCTTTCTATAGTGCAAGTCCTCCACACCACCGCCGACTCTATGTTGCATCGTCCATCGACTACCTTTCGGTATCGGCAAGAGACTACCTCGCCTCACACAAATTTATTAATGGAGGAGTGTTACCGAATGCGACAAGTGACCTGTCGCTTTCATACCTCTTCGAAAGCCTCATTAGGAACCATATATTTTCAGGTGGTCACGGCATCTCGTTATCTCCTCAGCATCCGGAGAAACGCCGTTGGGCGAGGACATCCCGGGTATATTCTCCGAGACTACTCCTACAGCCTATCAGTATGCGATCTTCCAAGAATGAGATCTTTATACTGAACAGCAAAACCTTAACAAGCAATGTATGTATCGAGAAAGATCACATGGAAGTTTTTAGAGGGCACGGAGTTGTTTCGGTGAGAAGATGCACAGAAGCGCGCTTGCCCGATAGCTTGTCTGCTTGAACCGTGGAAACATGATATTTCCAATGCGCCGATTTGCTTCACCATCGACGTTTCGATATGCGAACATATTAAACATGGCGCCGGCCAACGTGGTTTGTGTGGGTCTTCTATGCGTTCGTTCCAGACCCCGGGAGGTTTCAAAACGCCCCATCTGTGGCAGGTACTCCGAGCCTCATGAAACAACACCAACGCCCTAGGTATGGACTAGCGTGTACTTGTTTTCGCCGGCGCCCAAAGCTTGCGTCGTCATTTAATATATGTCACACGGGATGTTCCCACTAGACATGGGTCCTTGACTCTGTCAATCGTTCCCGAACCATGATGCTGGATCGTTGTGCTCCAGGGTGGCGGGTCTCGTGCCGACCAGCGCCTAGCAAGTGTCAGCGATATCCAGGAGGACGTGTCTGGCTGGGCGCCTGCAGAATTCAAGATTACGAAGACCCACGAGACTAACGTCTGGCCCAAGACTACATAATGGAATTCGCTCCCCCAAGGATGCTCTCTACCAGCGATTTGCAGCTTTCATTCATTCACTGTACTCTCATTCTTTTCTTGCCTTGACGGCATTTTCATTCTTTTGGCCGTGTGCCGTACATTCCTTCATATCTAAGAGCACAATGGCCCGTTCATTCTTTCTCTCCACAGCCTTGCTGGCGTTGCGCGCCACGGCTCAACTTACAGCAGCAGTATATACTGACGAGAAGACTGGTATTACTTTCAATGGATACTCTCATACGTCAGGCTACAAACTCGGCTATGCGCTGCCTAAGGACCCATCAACAGACGTTATTGCGCAGCTGATTGCCCCAATCACCAACGATGGAGGCTGGGCAGGATTTCCTCTGGGCCAGACAATGGTTGGTAGTATTCTTGTCGTCGCATGGCCTCACGACGGAGAGATCATTTCATCTTTCCGCAAGGCTACTGGCTACACCAACCCTCCAGTGACCACTGGAGACTTTTCCATGACCACCATTCCCGATGGTACATGGGTCAACGACACCGCGTTTTCCTACACCTTCCTTTGCAAGAACTGCCTTGGCAGTACCGCCGCAGAGGGAATTGTTCTCTCCGATACTACCAATGTCCTCAGTTGGGCGTGGTCAGACACCGCCCTCACTGACCCCTCTTCCGCCTCCGCTACCCTGAACATGCACAACGGAGGTTACGGTTCATTCGGTTTCACCGTGGCTGATGCTGAAAGCGATGATTTCGCGACGTGGGCTGCCATGGCCACAGGAAGCTCCGGCAGCGCCGGCAACTCCACTGGAAGTGGAAACTCGACTACACCAACCACTGGCGGAGGTTCGACTAACGGAACCACTACCCCCAGCAACACGACAGCCACGATTTCGGACTCGACATACGACTACATCGTGTGCGGTGGTGGCCCGGCAGGTATCATTGCCGCCGAGCGCATTGCCGAAAGCGGTGCCTCAGTTCTCTTGCTCGAGCGTGGTGGTCCTTCTCTTGCGTTCACTGGCAACAATGACACGCTTTCATGGAACAGCTCAGTCACGATGTATGATGTCCCCGGACTCGACTACTACCTCAACCAAGTCGGCGAGAATGCTCTTTGCACCGACACTGCCGACCAAGCTGGTTGCCTTCTGGGAGGTGGCACCATGGTCAATGCGATGATGTTCGTCAAGCCCCAATCTCGTGATTTCGACGACAAGTGGCCGACGGGTTGGAAGTGGAGCGACATTTCCGAAGCTGCGGATCGCTTCTACGAACGCAACCCCGGCCAGAACTATGGTTCGGAGGACGGTCTGCGCTACAATGACGAAGCGTACGGCGTGCTTTCTAAGTTCCTTGGAGCAAATGGATGGAAGGAGACAGACTTGATCGATGGTGACATCAACGCACGAAAAGATGTGTACGGACACCCGCCGTGGAACCTTGCGAACGGCATGCGCTCTGGACCAGTGCGCACTTACCTGCCAGACGCCCAGAAGCTAGACAACTTCAAGTTGATGCTCAACACCAAGGTCATCCGTGCAGTTCGTGATGGCTCTGCTATCAGCGGCGTTGAAACCGAAACAAAGGCTGGTGAACGTATCATTTACAACGTCAACGCTGGTGGTAAGGTCATCCTGTCGGCTGGCGCCATGTCTACGCCTCGCATCTTGTTCAACAGTGGTATTGGCCCAGCCGAACAGCTCCAGACTGTCTCATCTGGCTCCAGCGGCGTAACTCTCCCGGCAGAGGCTGACTGGATTGATCTCCCTGTCGGTGCCGAGATCAAGGACCACACCATCTTCACACTCAAGTTCAACACCACAGAGTCCATGTTCTCTCCTGCGCTAACTGACATTACTTCCCCCAACCAGACCGTCATCGACCAGTTCGCTAAGGCATCTGGTGTTCTCGCTCAGTCAGGCCAGCGATTGAACTTCTGGACCTCTGTCAACACCACGAGCGGTTCTGAGGTTTTCATCCAAGGAACATGCAATGGCCCTGCCAACAACACCGTCCAGATGAAGGTCTACCTTACGCACGGCCTTACCTCAGTCGGCAGCCTGGGTATCACTGCTGACGGTGCCACTGAGTTTACGAAGGAGCCATGGCTTCAAACCGACGAGGATATTGAGGCCATCACTAGCTTCATGGACCGCTTGATCAAGATGACTAGCGCACCGAACTCGACTTTGACCTTGCTATCCACGAGCAGCAACGTCACCGGTGCTGATCTGATCAAGCAACATGTCACTGGTTCTCACTTCATTGGTACTGCTAAGATGGGTACGAAGGGTGATGACGGCGTTGTGGTGGACACGAACACCCAGGTTTACGGCACTGACAACCTCTTCGTCGTCGATGCCTCCATCCACCCCGACCTTCCCACGGGTAACACTCAGGTCCCGGTCATGATCGTTGCCGAGCAAGCTGTGGCGAAGATTCTTGCGCTCAAGGGTACTTCGACTGCCAACGGAACTGAGACTTCTCCAAGTGCGCCTTCTTCCGAAGCAGCAAGCTCCAGCCCTGCTTCTATCCCATCTTCTGCCCCTGCTACCAACGGAACCGCTCCTGCATCCAGCGCAGCTCCTGTTGGCACTGGCGTTGCCTCTTCGCCTGCGTCAATCCCGACTGGAAGCTCCTCAGCGCCTGCATCGGCTCCTTCATCTGGAAGTGCTTCTTCTGCGCCCGCATCCGCTCCCTCTTCCGGAAGCGGCTCCTCCGCGTCCGCATCTGCTCCCGCAGCTGCTCCTACGTCTGGAAGCGGCGCTTCCAGCGGCACTACTGTGCAGCTGTACGGACGGTGTGGTGGACAAGGCTACACCGGACCGACGCAGTGCGCGTCGGGTAAGTGCGTGAAGCAGAACGACTGGTACTCGCAGTGTGTCAACGCATAGACGGATGACCTCTGCAATCTGTTGGGTCGTATGTAGATCAATTCTTGTATATATTTGTTCAATGTGAGCGATACGCTTCACATATATAAAATTATGTTTCCTTTCTCACTGCCTGCTTATGATATCGCGTGATTCGAATTATCATCTTGTGTGAAACTGTTGTCGAAGTTGTATACTAAGAACCACCTTGCAACAACATCGATTTTGGGAGTCTTATCAGCCAGCCTCTATACCTTAAATATCTTCCAACTAGTTATCAAGAGATTTGTCTGCTGCTCTTACCTGATTGGTTTATGGTACTGAAAGCAATGAAGCATTTCCCAGCCTTACAGCACTGTCGACGCACCTTTTAGCTAATGTTCCTCGAATTCGACACATTGCAGCAAGGTTACTGCCTGCATCGGTACGTGATCATCCAAATATGTGCAGCGAATTCTTGGAGCTGAGAAGTATCCAAAGAAGAGGTCGGTACAGCTCGCCTTGTGCCATATTCGATATCGTGGAGTCTAGTTCGCAATGAGTTTCAGAGCCTCCACTTGGCGTTCAACTATCCGCAACAGCGTCGATGACATATCTGCTCGAAGGCTACCTTCGATAACTGCGCTGGACTTTTTCTTGGCTCTTGGCTCTTCGGGCCTTTCAGTCTGGAGTTCAAACGCTCTAAAAGCTGGCAATTGGAGACCACAATGGGCAGTTCAGGGCGGGTTTGCCATGATTGAGATCAAGGAGACACCAGATAAAAGACCAGTTGTTGTGAAAAGAAGTCTGGAGCTTGACAGCCCGCAATTACAGCAATAGCCTGGTGTTTTCGCGAAGCGTTTTGACCAGCTGTGTCTTGAGCTGCGCATCATTACGCTACGTTCAATAAGGGAGCACCCCAACATCGTTGACATACTTGGATTATGCGTAGGCTCACAGTACGTTGCATTTGGCTCCCTAGCTCGAGATGCATAGTGATATTACCCGGGGAATTCCCAACTTCAACAATATAGAGGGGGTCGAGGAAGCAGTTGACCAGGTAGGATAGTAACAGCTATACTAGACTGTCTTATCTAGCAGAGCACGTGCTAACTACTATACGGACTATGAGGAAACAGAAGTGGAAGAGGAGGAGAAATTCTCACTAATAGAGGATGCTGGATGCAGGTTTCGAAATAAGGAAAGGCAGTAGGGAGCAACTCTATGCAAACCAAAGAAAGGAAAAAGGTTACGAATCTAAAAGACAACAATGCGTAGCGTCTCTCACTATATGCGCCGAGATGCGCGTTTGCAGTTCCTGCCTTGATCTCTACACACCGTCTTCACTTGATTGACTTCGCCTACATCCAACCACATCAACCAATTAAAAGTCTTCCATCACTATGAACCCATTATTTTACTTTTTTTGTTAAATTCATGCACCTTCATTACCACCCACTCTCACCTCTTTTTTGTAGTCCTTGCCAACCTGCAACACCAGCCCACGCACGCATATTCCTGCGAGGACTACGATACTTCGTCTTCTATTCGTACTATAGACTCAGCTCTACAGAAATCTGCAAAGCCTCTGCCAGCAGCTAGATTATCGAGCGTGTGTGTGGCAAACAGGCCTACGATCCACTGTTGCGGACACGACTTAAATCGCTAAGGTATGTATGACACATTTCTCGGGCACACTTGCGCAGTATCGTGCATCCTGAAATAACGGAAACAACACCCAACACTTCAGTTACTACAGGAACCATTCCACGCCGCCGCTCATGGAACGAGTACCTATCGAGGTATTGAAATTGTCGGACAGGCGAAAAGCGTTTAACGACCCCTACCTTCTCCTACGACGCGCTGGACACGAAAAACCAGACGCGGACTTCCACGCAGACACCTCAATGAGGTTCACAATCGTGAACTGGTGCTGGGGCCTCAATAAAAGTGTGGAAGACTACTTCATCTTTAGGAATTTCGTCTTAAAAAGTATTTTGAGTCCGGCGGCATGGAATTAACATTCACGAAAGACTCGGAGAATGAAGATAAAACTGAGTTGGACGCGTGCATTCAACAAGATATGGGAGCATTTGGGCACTATATCTTTGTGAGAGTACTACAAACCACAGGACGAACAAGAAACCGGAGCCGAACCGAGTCATCATCAACGTCTTCTCAAGTACTGAATCCAGCCCAGTCAGAATGGCGGCAGACAATGGCCAGACGATGTGCGAAGCAGATCGCGTCGGATGTAGCAAGAATGAAGTGCATCCAAAAAATTTGCGTATGACCGCGAACTTCCCTATTTCATGATATCTTACGGTGAAGCCGCCACCCGAAGGTTGTCGAAGGAAGACTGGGTAGCGATCCAGCGCATGGATATTATCGTCAAGCTCATTGGGCTAAAGGGTACAATGGCAACGGAGCTAGTTCCGTTTGAAACGAAAGGTCACAAGTTACCTGGAGTGCTGGGACAGATCCCTGCGGGGAGAGAGACAGAATCCGCGAAACAACAAAAAGAACGGTACATGGTGATGCACCAGCAAGACATCGATATTGAGCGCGTCAGTTTCAAACTTCTAAGGGAGCAAGTCTTGGAGAGATCTGCAAAATACCTTGATGGCTTGTTAGAAGAGGATTGGTGTATTGCCTATATTAACCCATTTTGGGGTAATGATACTTTGCAAATCACAAACGATAAGCAGTTCAGGGTTGCCGTTCGGTCTCTTCGCTTGGAAGACATAGATGTAGTGGTCACTAACGTACCTAGCTTGAGATGCAAAGTGATGTCGGCCAGGGAGTTCCTGTCTTCGATAATCCAGAGGGGGTTGAGGAAGTAGCAAATCAGGTATAATAGTCTCTTACCCATCAAAGCACGTGCTAATCATTATTTCTAGCGGGTAGATGATGTTGTTATTGTAGCAAGTCTTCACGATTCTACTAATAGAGGCAGCGCTGATGAAATGATCCCTGAATGCGATGAGGAAATAGAAGAGGAAGAGGAGGAAGAGGAGGGAGTAAAGACAGGGAAGGAAGGGGAAAACCATTCACATATATCCCAAAGTAAGTTGTCTGTAGTGCTGTTCGTTCTAATCTAATCATTTCCTGGGCGCAACAAAATGCTCCAAACATTGGAAATCTACAACATTCCTGTTCCTCGCTTTTTCCTTGGTGGCCAATGCAATCTATACGGCACCTTTGCAGAAGTATGGGCGCCTAACGCTGTATTTCAGACTAAAACTTTTGTCGATGAACTGTTACAACAGAAAGAATTTCACGACGCTACCTTCGTATAAAAACCAGCACAAGCAAGCAACGACGGAAGCTAGCCAATCTGCACAAACGCTGAAGCAGAAAAACTTTGGTGCGAATTTGTGGAAGCTGATACAGCTCTCACAGGTAAATCAGAGTATGACCTTGTCAAATTCAGTGGCAATCCGGGTGATGCATGTATGATTATCAGCCATTATCCGTCTCTCGCAGCATCGAATCCAAAGTACAACGAAATTACAGATTCCGGAAATCCATCTATGACCAAGCTATACGACATTATCGGCAACATCCCAGCATTCCAACTAGATTGTTTTTGGCGCCGCTGCGATGCATGCAAAGCATAGAAGGAACGGAAAACCCCTACAAAACCGAATACAGCAAAGAAGTCGCCGCGCTACACCTCGAACTTACTAGGAAGCTTACAGAACCTTTTAAAGGCTACGTTGTTATGTCGACTGGTGAAATACCGAACAGTTTCCTCCGTAAACAGTACAGCAACTCACCAACAGTTCATATTGCCGAAATTAGCAAATTCCTAGATGATGTGCTCAGAAATCATTTTATCGGTATTCAACATAGACAAGATGAAAGGAAAATGGTCTTGATCGGGATTCCACATCCACAGAGCTTTCTACAAATGTACAGAGGTTACCGGTTGGCTTTATACCTCTATCAGCTCCCTGCCTATATCTCATAGAGGCGACGACCTTTACACCCGACTACTATTGCCAGTTGTCTTGTGGGAGACACTTGCTACATTACCAAATTTAAGGTCAGGTACCCCCGACTACACAAAGAATCCACCGCCCAACTACATAAAGAATTAACCCCAAAGGGGAGGACCGAGTTGTCTCTAACAGAACTTGAAGAACATGAAGTACGAACAGCAACGTTCCCAGGTGTTCGTCTCCACCAGGCCTTCGAAGAACAAGGTACTCCGGAAAGAGCGCGATACGAGTACCGCAATATATGGTAAGGAATGCTTGGCGACAGGTATATGCCAGGGTTCCCTCTAACACAAGAGGGGGCAAAACGTTCGGATGGCAGCAAATTTCTTACAAAGTGTATTGATAAAATCTACAAGGGCGAATCTGTTGCGGCCATTAGGCAAAGGTATCTTGAACATCTAGACAATTTAAAAGATATCTCTAAACAAACGTTCTCGGCTAGATTTCCCTTGTGTCACTCTCCAAAGTCATTCAAGTGAATCGTAATAAAAAAAACCGCCTTAGAATACTGCGTCGATAGAATTCCACGCATTAAAGATATTCTGTCTAACCGGTTTGTTCGTACTTCACTTATAGCCTGACCTGGAATGTCGAGCCTAAGATCTCTAGCGACATGCATTGTCACAACCATTGCCCTTGCTACTAGCCGCGCCAGACTGGCGGCCCAGCTCCAGGGAAGTTCTTCATCTCATCTTCAGACAGCTCCGTCGGCAGCCAGACGCCTGTAACCTATGAGTATGTGATTATCCATCTAGTATCATTTAGAAAACCACTCACCGGGCTCATCCAGCGAATATGGTCCGGGAAACTTGACAGTTGGACCAGGAGTACCTCCCCCAGAGCCCACAATCTCGATATGCGCACAGTTGATATACTGTTGCGTTGTGTTAAATGTGTTTTGTATGTAGAAGTGCTCCACACGAGCGAGGTATTTCCCTGGAGGTGTAGTCGCCGGAATCGTAAAATTCAACTGCACAAGTTAGAACACGGAATTTACACACGTTCGCCTCATTCAAGGACTAGTAGATGTACTTGCCTCATTCTTCATGTATGACGCCCAGTTGTGCCCGTCCGTCGATGCAATGACCCCGACCTTGAACCAATCACCGTCACCCTCGTAGTCCTCGAGCGCTCCAGGTGCTTTTGACAAGTATAACTGGCCTGGTCCTGGGTGGTATACGAAATCTATATTCTTAGTGTCTGCCTGTTTTCACTCAGCGCCTGCAAGTTCATCCGATGCCCAGATCTCTGCTGGGCGGAGAAAGGTCATACCGGACGAGGAGGCTCAAGCCCTGCCACGGCACTTTGTGCAATGACCTGGAACCCGATCTGGCTCCCTGCTTCAACGACTGCGGTTTTCACCTGATGGCCAGTCTTGGTCGCGCCGATGCCGCATACTTGTGGGTTGCTAAAAAAGTCTCGCACTGGCTCAAAATGGTAACCAAAAGCATCAAGACCTGTGGGTCTAGTGCTTGTTAGTGGAAGAGATTCCTGATCGAAGGATGGGTAGAGTTGACCTAATGTATTCCCACCATTCCGAACGTATTCCGTTTACTATGAAAATTGGGAACTGGTCTAGAGCACTGTCAGAGAGTTCCACCATAGAAGTGATTTGCGCGGCTTACAGTGAGCGGAACTGGGAAGTGCGAGTTGCAATAGTGTGAACGATAGTGTGGATGCCACAGCAGAGAGCTGCTGTAGTGAGAACTTCATTTCTCGCTTTGAGATGTCAGGGATCAATTCAGGTGTCTAATATGATATGTTGATCTCATCAGGCGTCGCGAGCATATAAGCAGCGATAATCGTGATCGGGTGTCGACATAGCAATTTCTGCGTCTAACTTTAGACTACATAAATGAGGAATCAGTACTTCGTCCACAATATAGCACCTACAGGGATAAAAGCTGACCGGCTCTTACTGTGCATATACCCATATGAGCGTAGCACTCGCAGACAGCCTGTAGCTTAAGCTTGCTTGTTCTCGAAACGACTGCGACAAATGGCTTTTACACGCAACAAAATCCATTTTAGGTTATAGTTCCGCTTTTTTTGTAAAGTGTTTGGACAATTTTCATTTACGATTGGGGCGTCTGCGTTTCCCCGCATTTAGCATTCACTTAAACCAGGGCTGAGATTAGCCGCAAATGACCTAGCGTCATTTGATCTTTGCCCAAGCAAGCGGAGGAACAAATTATTCGATAGGTTTTGAATGGATATATTGCCAGTTAGGCTTCAAGTAATATCTGCAATAGCAACGTCCCGCAAATTCCGATAATTTTTCGAGGCAATTAATGCACAACAACAATACTCCGTAGTCACGATTGCCCAACCTGACCCCATGTGGATTTCCTAGCCGCTCTACGTAGGCACCTCCCAAAACCGAACCTTCGCATCTCCGTCCAGACCCCCGATCCACCCTTTACCTTTTGCCAAAAACGTAGACCCTAGAAGATACGGGCCGTCAGTCCAGTGACTGTTCGGCCCAAATCCCCAACGGTACTTCAGGTTGGTTTCAAAGTCGTATATTTCTAATCCACCAAACACACGGTATGCAAGTCGCGAAGATCCTGGTAGCCACAGTAGACCCATAACGTCGTGACCAATCTGCTCTAGCTGGTACCGTTGCACAATCTCAGGAACCGGGCTCAATTTCCAGATGATAAGATTTTCATACGCTCCAGCGGCAAGGTACGCGCCCTCTGGACTCCACGCTAGTCGCGTAAAGCCTCGAGTGACCTTCTCCGGAAGGTTCAGCGTCGTAGGTTCAGCAGTTGCATTGTTGAGGGACCAAATTTGAACGCCTTCCCAGCTGAGTGTAGTTGCGAGCAGCTTGCCATCTGGAGATACGCTCACAGTCTCCGATTGTGTATTGCCGAAGTCTCCAACCAGTGCGCCTGTGGCGATGTTGAACATTTTCGTGGAACCAGGCCCGCTGTAGCTATAGCTCCTTGTCACGACGTGCTGATCGTCAGGACTGAACGACACATCGAACATAGTATCGGCTTGATTTTTGAGAGTGACATTCACACTAGGATCATCCAGGTCGTAAATGCTATAATAACCTGTGTAGGGAACCACGGTGAGGAAACGGCGTTCGTTAGGGCTGACCGACGGTGAGCCCTTTTCCCAGAGCAAGCCGCCAGGATAGACGGTTGCATTCCCGACCTGTATTCCTTGCGGTGACAGCTTCAATCGTTGCACTTCTTGATAGCCCATAGAGATCAGGACATCATATCCGGACGGACCAGTTAGAACTCGTAGCGCCATGTATTCAGATGAATACGTCGATGAGAACGTATGATCGGAGACTTGGGTGCCGGTTGCAAAATCGACCACTACGACATGGTGGGAGGTATTCACCGTAACCAAGAACTTCTCGTCTGAGCTGAGTGCAGCAGCAAATATCGCTCCTGAGGTAAAACGGTAGGGGCCTCCATCCGAGAACTCATATTTCAAAGCTTCCTTGTCGATCCATTCCTTAGGATGACCAGGTGCCCAAGAAGCTGAAACGTTGTTCTTTTGGAAATCATGTAAGATTCCAGGAGGGCGTTGTGCAGATTGTGGATAAAGTGCTTTTGAGCTCGCAGCCAAGAGTAGACTGGACAAAATGAATAGTATCGAAAGCATCGTCATCTTGAAAGAGAATATAGGTCGATCAAATTACTTTTACTTTCTCAGAAGCCTTGAACTTTATAAAGTAGAAGATCACGAATCCCAAGCTTCTACACGCGGTTAGCGCAAAACCTCGAGCTGGCATGCGGTCCTGCATGGCTAAACGCAATATGCACGATTTAGCCACTATAGCAGCATCCCCGGGCAGTTCACAACTGGTCTTCGGAATCATCTTACCTGGACTCCCTGATCGCAATCTATGCTGAACCTTTGACCAAAAATGGCAATGACCGCGGTCGGATGCATGAGCAACATGATCCGGTAAAAGCCAAGAGAACCCTAAGCGAATGCTGTAGCACTCCGGCGCGGCTTCCTTCTTTGATAAATTGCCCAATGAATTGTTCCGAACTCTTCTATACCGAATATTTCCTGCATACAGCGGAAGAGTAATTTTGTCCTATGTCATGTAAAGATGACCTACGACTTAGTCCACAACACCTTCCTCATCATTTTATGAAAGCTGTAGCAGATCGCATTTCACCGATTATTAATATTTGTCACTCTAATTAAGTGAGGAATGAACAAAATCTATGGGGTATCGTCATGCATCATCTCATCACAAGCACGCATCTCTCCATCCCTCACACCACGTCCCCGTTTTCTCTCCTCACCATCTCAATCTCGCTCCCCCCTGCCTCTCGATCTGCCATCTCACTCCTCACACTAACCGTGCTCGTCACATTAATCGTCAGCCTCTCCTCGCTCTCCTTCTGCGTATAACTAATATGAAACAAACTTTTCTTCTTCGGCTCAGCACCACCCGCTGGCCCACCATCCGAAGACGAAAACGTACGCTTATTGGAGAGCAAGGAGAAGGACGAGGCGGTCTTGAGATGTGTGAAGAATTTCGGTACGACGGGGAGGAATAGGACGAACATGCCGGATGCAATCTCCCCGTAGCAAGCAATGGACATATACATCGAATCGCGGGTGAAGTCTATGGAGCGCATTTGGCGGTCGTTGTAGTACAGGCACATTATTGCGAAGCCACAGGGGCTGGTGGGGATTAGCTTTGTGCGAGAGATAAGGATAGATGTTGAAGGAAAGACGTACACAATGCCGGCGAAGAACACAACCGAGAGCTTCAGTCGCTGTCTTGGCTCCACGCGCATCAAGCCCCAGATTGCCTTTTGCGTGATGAATAGGATTGAGAGGTCGCCGATCAGGTTGACAATAGCAGTTGACATGGCGATATGCCCAATCTCCATGCACTTTCCTGGGATCCAGGGTTTCCATCCGCGCTCAATAGGCTGGCAGTTGAATATCATTAGGAATACGATAATGATGTAGTAGAGTAGGTTCATCCATATCAGGCCGTGGATGACATAGGCGGTCTTGGACCGGGTACCTCGCGGTATGAAGATGCGCCGGACTTGGATCAACATAGCGACTTTGATGATGACGATAGAGATGTTGTAGAATATGGATGATATCCGATACCATAGGAGGTATTTTCCGAAAGTGATCATCTTCATATCCCAGCTGTGGATGATGGGTGCGAACTCATTGATTACGAAACCACAAGCGATATGTACGACGGCAGCGATCTATAAGTGTATTAGTTTTGCGATCCAACATTGCTGATTAACGTGAGCATACCCAAGCGAACGGTATCAAGTCTATACAGTGTTAGCGTCTTTGGTCTACGTCGCGAGACATGGCAGCTCTTACAGTCTTCTAGTTCCAGTTTGTTCATGATGTATTGCTTGACCAAAATCCGAAACCAGGTGAAAAGTGTGACAGTAACGAGCGCGAGCGCAAGTGTCGCATATGCCAGTCCAGCCTCATTGTGTGGGTGGTCGAAGTTCGAGACGTGCCCATCAGGCGGGTTCGCAACCGGGCCATTCAAATCCATCGCCACTAGGTTGTTCGATTCAATCGCAAATCATGTCGAGGAAACGATTCACTAGAAGACGTGAACGAGGTGGGTTCAAGCTTTAGAGACGTACATTTGGGCAGGCTGGAAATAAGGGCACGACATGGTGACCTCGGCAGGCATGCGACATGGCCTGCCATCGGGCTTTGCATGTTGTACGCCCGGAAATAGCATACGCAGAGGATTCGTGCGCCAGATCTAACCGCTTTGTACTTCCCCGACATTCGTTTTGGGGGCGGGCTACGCGATGTGAGAGGCTCAGGCGAATCGTTAAAAGCAAGGGTGTTGCCTTGTGCCAACGCAAAGTGAATAAGCGGGCTGCCAAGACGTACGTAAGGCATTTTGATGAACCAATAGATCGGCTTTCGAATCATCGTTTAGATAGCGAATTGAATTGCTAGTATCCATCAGGAATGGTGGCGGTGAAGTTTGCTTTGTGGCAGGCTTCGCCGCCCAGTGCACCCCAACCGCTCTCTTCGAGCACGTACCTAGAGTTCGTGGATGATCAGATTTGCGCCCCACACTCTACTTTGACTTATTTCGAGTGACTGTTTGTTAAGGCGTCCGATCAATTCATCTGGAACTTGGGTTTGCTCAGCGGTCTGAGTAAGATAAGTCTGCTTGGTTGCCATGCGGGTAATAACTTTTGCTGATGCTGGCTAGTCGGGGATGCAGCGGTCTCGCATGCGGATTAGGGTGTCAGATGACAGCGCACGACGCTAACTGTCTTGGGATTGGCAGTCAACGGGATCTCCGTCGCCTTTGTTAGTTCGCCCCAGATTCTCATGGTCAGTATCAAGTGAAGGGTGAGCGAAGTCCGTACGACAGTTTCGCGTATAAAGCAGCCCCGATACCCTAATCAAACAAAAATAACGGCCGCTCAAAGCTAATCTCCCTTTTTTTTGCGAAAGTCTTAAATCGCCATCTTACTCTATCGTCGATACTGAGCTACCCTGGTAACGCCTCGATGAACGACACTGCTTGCTCATCAAGCGTGTAGACCAATGAAAGGATAAGCTACTGCAGCCAGGTGCCAGACTGGGCCCCAATTCCCACTGATGAGGCGACTAGACTGGATCATCAGTTGGTTCTCCATATCTGGTTTTCCAAGCACCAGCGCTCGGCGAATCGTTCCGTCGAAACCTACCCTAGCCCCTTGTCGTGTGAACAAGTCGCTGAGCTCAATGTGCTCTAGCCGAAAGTTCGAAGCAATGTCGGTCATGACTTGGCTCCACTCTCCAGTGCTCATGACACAATGAGAAAGTGTAAGAGATTCCAGTGATCCACGAGCGGGCCCAAGAAACTGCAACAAGTCGTCTGTCTTAGGGATCTTGAAGAGATGCAATCTGCATGTTCTCAAATGTGGATATTTGCAGCAACGTGCCATTTCCGAGAGAATATCTTCTTCTAGGCTGCTGAAACACGAAAGGTCCAAAGACTCCAGATTCCTCAATTTCGCGAAAAATCGTACTAAGAAAGATGCTTTTCCGCTTGGCATCTCGAACCCGTCGTCCGGAGATCTCCAGTCGCGAATGTTAATCTTCAAAACCTTCAGCCCCAAGAAAATGTCGTCAAAAACGATGAGTAGGGGCGATAAACTCTCAAGGCGACCAGTGCTTACGGCCCCATATCTTCTTTCATGGTCGATAGTAATGGTTTCGACGATAAGCTTGGACATTGCAACAGCAGCCAAAGTGGAAACGAAAGGCCGACTCATCTCGTTCTGACTGCTCTCACAATAACGCCGACCAAATAGCAGGAAGTTCTTCTTCATGCCATCGTAGGCAAAAACGATGGACTGCAGTCTCCCTAGGTGCTCAAAGACAGAAGCAAGTGCCTTGCGGTCGTGCCGTGTCTCGTTCCAGAACCTTGTAACCTGTTCGAGCCTGGATTCGACCTCACTATAGCGCGTGTGTATATTATTGCGTCTGTCCTGATCTTGCTGCAGATCGGCCTCGACAATGCCTTTCTCTAGTTCCCATAGCTTGATCGCAAAGCGCGGAGTAGCATCGACGACCAGATCCTGTAAGCTTCGTCCAAAGTAAGGGTCAGAAGTAATTTGCGTCAATCTATCCAGACTCTCAATAGTCCATGCAACTGTCCGTGTACGGAAGAACCGCTGCCTGAACAGGTAGAGTGACTGCTGATTAAGCGAGCGCGAGACTAACCGGAAAGAGCGGAAAGAGTCGACGTCAAGGTGGTTCGTAACATGTTCAATTGTTTCAGTTGACAGATTCGTCAGCATTGTTTCGAAGAAAGAAATTAAATTTGCGACAGCGGAAAAACAGTCTTGATGCGCATTTAAATTAGCGAGCTGATGCTGAGTATTGCAGCAAAGTGGAGAAGATGATCACGCAGCGTGCAGGCGAATCGATAACGATCACGCGCGCTAATGTGAAATCGGAAGACTGATGTCTTGGCCGTTTATACGATTGAATAGACATGTGAAGCGTAGTTTTGCTTCTTGATGGACAATCTTCGCATCCTTAAGTGCGAGAGTCCGAAGTCCGTGGCTTTAGCTAACTTGATTCGCGTGGTTGCCCAGCGTAAGTGACGTCTACGTGTATCTAGTCGCTATTTTCTTCGCTGTCGCTGCTGTCACCGCTCCCATCGGAGCTTTCCGTATCAGACTTTGCATTTGAACTGGCCTCGTCCTGTTCTTCATTACCTGAAGCTGAGTCGGAAAATGAGTCTTCATCACTGCTCTCCTCTGAGCTAGAGCTCTCCTCCTCACTACTACTACTATCGCTGCTTTCGTCACTCGACACATCTGTTCTGCGCTTTCGTCTGCGAGCGTTGTTTTGAGCAGCTGATTGTGCCACCTCGGAAGATTGTTTATTGTTCGGCAGTCCGTGTTGCGGGGTGGTAGCAGTAGGCATAGGCATGTTCAGGACAGAGCAGAGTGCTTCGGCACGGCTTCGCTTCAAGCGTCGGATGTACCCTTCCGGATATTCGTGGCCCGCCATGTTCTCGATATCCCCTTCCACCCGCCGTCGCTTCCGTTCTTTTGAAAGGCGTTCTTGGAGAGCAGCTTCCTTCATAGCCTCGCGCTCGTCCATACCTTCTTTCTTCTCCTCCTCGTCAATCTCGTGAACGGCTTTCGTGCAACGTTCGTGTAGTCTTTGAATGACTCCTGCACCTTTCAAACCCTTCACGTACTCAATCAATGCGTCGGAATATTCCTCTGGAATACGGAAGATATTCAAAGAATTGTCGAGCACGTCGTTCTGAATTGCCTTATTGAACTTCCAGTTTGCTCGATCTTGGTGATATTGAGCAAGATAGTTGAGATACCGTGAAGGATCTTTCTTCTTGCTCTTTGCAGTGGTTGCACCTGTCGATGCCTATACTGTAGGTCAGTCAATGTTCAAAGCATGTTGCAAATGCCAGAGTTGTGAGGTTGACACTACAAACAAAACGTCCTGGACCATACTCCAGCTCCTATCAGCCAGGACAAGGGTTCGAGCATACTTGGTCGTTGTATCACCTATTCAAGGTAACGCGATGTGCTCAGATTCCTGTCCTATGGCCACACATCGAGCCCAGCCTCCAGGGTCACTGAACTTGATATTTCCATCCACACCTGCACAATCGGCTCAAAAAGAAAAAAAAAAACTGACCTGAGAAGTTGAGGGTGGGTTTTTGTTCGCGATGTGCACCTTCGGCGGTTCCGCGAATTGCGCGACCTCAGCTGGCGTGAAGTCGGCGCTTGATCCCTTCTGATCAGCCACCCACTTCTTGAACAGATTGGAGGCGCTATTGCCGTCGCTCGTCTTGGTATCGGGGGTGAATGTCACCGACTTGCGTCGGTCAGTCTTTGGGGGTGACAAACTTGAGCTGGAGCTATTTGCGGTCTGTTGCTTCCTAGGGGTTACTAGAGAAGCGGAAGTGGGAGGAACAGATTCGGTGGATGGAAGTAAAGTTGAGCCATTTGCGGTGAAGTCTGTTTGCCCAGGTGAGAGAGATGGTGTTCGCGCGGTCATTGGCGCCGCCAGATTGTGCGCAGGCGGCTTCCTGCTGCCATGCGGGCCAACATTCGACGGTGATGACGTCTGGCCGTTATGAGCTTGTTTTGGGTCTTTTTTCTTCCGGTAATTCGAGTCACCCTTCTTCTTGCGATAGTTTGGGTCGCCTTTAGGTTGGGCTCCGTCAGCTGGGGTCGTTTCACTTTCTGCTGGTTTCAGTGATTCAAGCTCTACCTCTGGAGCAGCCACGGCAGATCCGTTTGCGGGATAATCTCCCCAGCTGTGTCTGCTCTTTTTCACAGAGACGCCCTCGATATCAGCTGCATCAGAGTGGTGCTTGCGCTTGCCAAGCTTGGATCGGTCTTTGGTAGTTTGGCTACTACTGCTCTCTTCTTGCAATGCACTAGCATTCTGAACGAGGGACTGGTCAGTCTGGTTCTCCTCGACGTGGTAGTTTGATCCAGGCTCCGAGAATTTCTTGAGCTTCAGGCCCAGACGCTTCCAGGCCGGGACGAAGGCGCCAGGTTGTGCCATGTTGTAAAAGGGAAATGGGAGGTTTTCAGGATGTACCCCAGCGGATTTGCATCGCTCAAGCCCGAATCAGCTCGTCGCGCAGCCTTTGTCAGTATCGAAATATCAAATGAGAGGCAGCAGACAGAAATTTGGAGGTGCCAAGGAATGAGCCAGGGTGGCGCGGGCCAATCGCACCTCCACAGCCGGCGATCGCCTTGACCGAGACAGCTCCAGGCTTCCCGCAACGCGTAACGGCACAACGATAGTCACCTTCATCAACAGGCACGCACGCTTGCTCCCCGCTTACGCCCAATTTCCTCGAGCTCCGCAGCTGAACGACCCCGCAACACATAAACTTAGACGCCCGCCGCCGCCATGTCTGGTGCGTTGTGAGCTCCGGTAGCTCTTGTATGAGCCTTTGCTAACGGCCGTCCTTGCACACAGGAAGCGCAGGCTACGACAGACACATTACCATCTTCTCCGACCAGGGCCGCCTGTATCAAGTCGGTACGCTTATTCTGCTTGTCATCGCCTACCACTCGGGCTTTATAGTAGAGCTGCACTGACAGCTCCAGAATATGCATTCAAGGCAATCACGGCGGCAAACATCACATCGGTGGGCGTGCGGGGCAAGAACTGCGCAGTAGTCATCTCGCAGAAGAAGGTGCCTGTATGTTGCCAAGCTCTACATGTACGGATACGGACTACAATTGACCCCTCATCTAGGACAAGCTGATCGAACCGTCCTCCGTCTCCCACATTTTCAAGCTGTCGCCGTCGGTTGGCTGCGTCATGACAGGTTCGATAGCTGATGCTAGGGCCTCGGTGAGCCGTGCGCGCGGTGAGGCTGCTGAGTTCCGCTACAAGTTTGGATACGAGATGCCCTGCGATGTGCTGGCCAAGCGGATAGCCAACATCAGCCAGGTCTACACCCAGCGGGTAAGCAAGGCTGCAGCAGAGCGGTGGCAAGAAGGGTAGTTGAGGAGATTCTGACACATGCACAGGCTTACATGCGGCCGCTGGGCGTCGCCACCACGCTCATATCCCTAGACTCAGAATTCGGACCTCAGCTGTACAAGTGCGACCCCGCAGGCTACTATGTTGGCTACAAGGCCACGGCGTCGGGGCCGAAGACACAAGAGGCGCTCAATTTCCTAGAGAAGAAGTTGAAGAACAAGGAGCACGCAGAGGGCAGCTGGGAGGAGGTGGTTGAGCTTGGCATCACGGCGCTGAGCACGGTGCTGTCGGTCGACTTCAAGAAGGGTGAGCTCGAGATAGGCATCGTGGGAGGCCCCAGGGCCGACGGCGAGGACGGCACGGACCCGCAGTTCAGGTCCTTAACGGAGGAGGAAATCGACGAACGACTGCAGTCGATCGCTGACAAGGACTGAGACCCGTCGCCGAGGACGTGGGTCTGTGGGATGCAAGAAAGACGGCGGTGGGCTAGCAGGTAGCTGGAAGAGCATTTGATGCGCCAGGCAACGTGGCGGGATACGCAGTGTCGAGCGTTAGACGTCTCACCCTGCATGGGCTGCGCGCATTGAGATTTGGCGTGGGACGGCATGGGTCTCGCGAGCGGCCTCGTCAGCCGCGAAAGCGTGTGGTTCTGTATGTACTAGCCTCACGTCAATGACAACGTTTCCTCTCACTCCAGCTGCACCGACGCAGGAACACATGGCGCAACGTCATCTTACTGACCTCACTGGCCAGCAGCGGCGCAGCCGTAGGGTGTGGCTGACATCGGACGGAGGCTTTTGCGGTGACCTGCGAGTGTTGTGGGCTTCGCCGGTAGCTGTCCGACGAGCTCTTCAGTTGACATTCACCACCGCCTAATTTGGGATGCGAGCCAATCACAGTCGCGAGTTCGGTACCTCGCTCATCGTGGCTCAGAGCCTTGCCGGATGAGGCAGACACCCTAAGCCCGAATCGGCGATGTGGCGCTCTGCAGTGACCTGAACACCAGCTATGCTCCCGCAAGAGTACCATGACAGCTGGAGTCGACGGGGCCGACGGGCTTGACGATTGCGCTTAGGTGTCGACTTCCTTCCAAACTCCATCTTCGACACCACTCTTACACCTTGTCGTAACCCCCTACACCGGCTCTGCGATGCTGAATGGTCCAGCGTATCCAGCTGGGTCGCCTGCTCAGGGCCACAATGTGGATCTCTCGGCAAAAGCTACACCAGCGGGAGTGGCCTACGGCCTCGCAACTACACTGAACCACCGTTGAACTCCCACGCTTCTTCATTATATAACGGTCGCCACGCCGCTATCGACTACACCACAGTCAAGCCTCAGATCAGCCTCTTTGCTTTCAACCTATCCTTTAATCGCTTTCGTTCTCGTCTTCGTTATCAGCAATTCACTCTGCCACCATGTCCGACGGTCGTAAGCCTACCCCTACTCCATTACGCTCATCCAGTCTTGCTCTTCAGCACCCATTCATGCCTGATTCGACCTCGCAACTTTCTCTTACTTTGAAATTCCTGCTAAGCTATGATCTCTAGTGAACGATGCCCGCGCCATCCGCATTACGGAGATCATGAGCGACTTCCGCAACCTTCAGTACTATCTCAGCCAACTTCGCGCCTCTCCGACCGCTGAGGAATACTATCTCGAGGGCTACTCACTACTCCGCCAATGCACCAGCGAAGCCCAAAGCATCCTCGCAACTCCTTTTGCTGCCACCACCGGCGCAACGGGCGGTGACCCAGAGCGCGAGAAGCAGCAACTGAGGGCGTAAGTGCACTTGTCGTCTCATATCGCTCCTGTGTCCTAGAACCACATTCGGGTAACTCCTTCGAATGAACCAAGGGACTCAACTGAATGGAAGGCAATGAAGAGCATGGCTGACGTCAGAGATAGTATTATCATCGATGCTGCGGTACGGCGTTTCCAGTGCCAAAGAGCGTATCTGAGAGCACACGCGGGTTTGAGGTGGATGAACACGCGGAACAGCATCTTGCGAGGACAGAAGCCCAACGCAACTCACTTTGCGTCTCTCCAAGCGGCCGACAGTAATCTTCGCATGGTATGGCAACCACTTCCTGCATCCTCTGATCAACCCCCTTTCCTACTATCCCTAGGTCAACAAAACTAATTTTTCCTTCAGGAGCTCCTTGCCATCACCGACTCGCACGTCGACAACACCCTGCGCACCCAGGACGCCTCACAGGGAAAATGGCTCAGCGAAGACCCCTCCCTGACTCAAATTCAACAGATGCTCATGAGCCGATGAAGCACCTTACTTTCCCTTTCGGCGGGCGCCCGGCCCTTCTTCGACGCTTCTCCGAAACGACAGCCTCAAAAGTCTTTCCTAAACGATACCCCCCTCCGTTCGTCAAGCCTTTTCGCGTCATCGCTTCCCTGTACGCTACTGTACCTCCTGCGCTTCGGTTGCCCGTTTCCCCACACGCCTACTGTCACTGTCATGTCAGTTTAGGGCTCTCCGCGCGCATGCCCAGCTTGTCCTCTCATCACTTCCGCATCTCTTTTGTGCATTCCTCATCGTTCCATTGGCCGAGCTTTGAGGCCACGCTTGGATGGGTTCATGCCGTGCTGGTCACGCTGCCCTGTCTAGCTAAATCATTTTCAGTTTGGGGTTGGGTTCGGACGTTAAGCATAGTTTTTTTTTCTTCCGTTGGTGCACTATGGTTGATTGTTTAGCGTTGGCGTTGGCGTTTGTGCCGGTGCACTTTCTGTACAAAGGGTATCAAGTGGGCCGGTCGCCGGTTGGCCGCTACTAAGCGACGCCGGTGTGTACCTCTGTATTCTGCAGTTTTTTGCGTGGTCGCTGGATAGGACATTGCAAAGCGTCCGGCATTCGCTTCCGGCAGATTGCTTCGACTTGTGGTGCGGTGCGAGGTCGGATTCGATGTGTTAATTTTCAATTCCTTAGATTTTCTTTTCCTACGTCGTGTTCTATTTGTTGATACATTTCAATTGCATTTCCCCAGTGTACATATCATTTTCTTCACCGTACATACATCCACATTCCTAATCCACACATACAACTCACACCTTCAACCAGCCAACCAAGTCTTCTACCCACTCCGAACACCCACATGCTCAAACCATCCATCTCCCAACCCCAAATACGCATGTACATCCGCATTAGTACTCCACGCCCGCACCAACGTTGACCCCATGGCCCGCACAGGCCTAGCGCCAGATCTAGACTTCAGCTGCCGCGCACACGAGCTGAATGCTAATTAATCCTTGCACATAGCCCCGTAGTCAGTAAGTCAGTCGCTCGCTCAGCTGGGATCTTGACCCGACAGAGCGGTCAGCACCTCGTGCGCATCGTCTACTCCTACTCCGCGGATCTCCACGACGTGCCGTGCTTCTGGGTCGGACAGTGTCGCTCGCTTAGAATAGAACATGCATATGTGCGTACCAAGTATGTTCGTCATGGATGCGTTTTTGCTTTCCTTGCGAGCGAGACGCATTACTATCTACTCGTATGCAATGACTAAACACACTGCACATCTCACCCACGTGCATATCCCAACCCCTCCCATACACCACCACCCCTTCACCGCACACCTTCACCGCATACTTTCACCGCACACTTTCACCGCACATCTTCACCGCATCAACTCCAACCGCAATCTCGCAATCGCACACCCACGCACGTCATCAAAATTTGTAGACCGCAGCACGGCCGGGGCCGAGCCCACCACGCTCCTTCCAGCCTAGCGCGCACAGACGCATCCCTCCCATCCACGTGGAAACCCTGCTGCTGCGGTTCCGCATCCGGCATGGTGCAGATCGGGGCTGCCGATCGGGGAGCTTAGCTGCGACGGGGTTGCCGATCTGAAGGTGAATTATCTTGGAGGGTGTGTGAGTTGGCAAGTTTGGGAGTTGCGATTTCGGAATGTTGCTGTGAGCGAGTTGATGGGGAGGGAAAGAGGAAAGGATGGGGGGAGGAGGTGGTTAGAGGGGTAAAGGTTTTCCGGGTGGGAGGGAAGATGGAGAGGGGTAGATGGTGTGTTGATAAGGAGGGGGAAGATAAGATGTGTTTGGTGGTGCTTTAGAGGGAAGAGAGGCTTATTGTGATTTTCAGTGATTTTCATTTGTGTATTGAAGGTACCGTCATGCGCATGCCTGGGAAGCGGAAGGTAGACAATAGTGTCCTTCTGTATTATGACGACCTTTTTGGTCGAAGACTGGTCTGTCGTATTGTGTCTCTAGGAAATCTCTAAAGAAAGGTCCTTTGTATGAGCGAGAAGTGACAACCCCAACATTCAACTTCTTGTCCGTGAGAATGCTTCTCCTTCGTCCTTATGACAACTTTTTTTTTTTTTCGCTAAAGACAGGGTTGATGTTTCACGGTCGCAGGACAAGCTCCGCCGGACAGAAAAAGCTGATCTTACGAGAATTACCATGAATATCCAACCTTTTGACCAGGATACACATCGCTGTCACTTTGCCTATTCGTTCAAGGCTTCCCGGTATCTCTTCCAGACTACCTGGGTTTGGTTCCAGGCTTCCTGAGTTCGGTACCAGGCTTCCTGGGCTCGGTTCCAGGCTTCTAGGTATTCGTTCAGGGCTTCCAGATGATTATCGAGGGCTTCCTTGTGTAGTTCGAGTAGCTCTACAAGAAAGAGATTGTTCGGCGGCTGGGTTCGATTGAAGGTCTGGGTCTGGGAACTCGTGAGGTTGGTAGTACGATCCTGATCTGCAGGACAACCAATCTTCAAGGCAAGTCAGTCATGAGACCATCGCACGTCTGGACTACGTACCTCTTCATCATTTTCACTCTCTTCTGGTCCTTCCTGCCATACAGTTCGACAAATCGGACACTTCTTCTCGAGCTCTGGATCATTGTTTAGCATGGCAATAAGGCAGTTGAGACCGAAGATGTGAGCGCATCCCTCCATCTTGATGCGCACAGACTGCTCCGAGTGCTCTGCGTAGAGGCAGATGGGGCAATCTCCAAGGGCTGACAGCTCGTCATGGCGGACGAATTCTGTCTTGTCATTCAAGAATGCCGTGGCTCGCTCGTGGACAGCCATTGCGGGAAAACCTAAGAATTTCCAGCAATAGAAAGGGAAGGGGTGCAGGTTGAAGTGGTAGTGGAGAGGTGAGGTGCGAGGTGCGAGGTGTTTAAATAGACGCGTAACAAGTGAAGTGTCGAATCCATCAGGCACGGCGGATAATGCGAACGCGTATCGCAGGGCCGTTCAACCAGGTAATGGGGACTTCATCATTTAATCGCGTAGGTTAAGTCGGTGAGAACCATTTTTACAAATCTGTTAATCTCATATATATATTGGTTAATCTGACCATACGTAGTGGAACGCAAACCATAGGTGTACTGGCGGCAAAGAAGTAGATTAGAAGCATAAAAGCATCTCGTCGATCTCCCAACGTCAGTCTGCACATATTGTCTTTGTCGAAAGTCTTTCCACCTCCACTAACATGCCTGAAAACAAGTCCTATCAAAAGAAATTCCTGCACCCTACTGTCTGAACTTTTGAGGGCACCTACATCACGACTGACTCCATACTACTTAGACTAGCTACTTATCTCTCACAGCGTCTTCTCATGAAGGATCTATGTCAGTCAACGCAGCCTATCATATCATGACCGCTAGGAAGCTATAACGCTTGCAACTGGGGTATATTCACACATTTTTAAAAAGTTTAAAAGGTAATGGGATGGGGAAGATATGGAAACGATGGTGAGGCTGACATGTCGACGAAGCTAGATTCCGATCGAATTCAGAAGGTGGCGTGAGTTCGTGTGGACTTTGTGAATTCGACATAGCGTGAAGTTGTACGAGTTGATTTTGTTGAATTTATTTCCGTCCTCGGAGTAAGATGTAATAATGGAGTATTAAAAGTCGTGGTCAAGAAGGTACACAAACTTATAGTCGTTCAAAACGTGGATATATGCTATGACGGCCGCACCACGTTAAAGTCCTGTTGTCATCGGTTGAGGGCTTCGTAATTTTGTTACTGCAGTTTAGAATGTTATCGGCTTTCAGTATAGAGAAGTATGGATCGCTGTTGTCCATATTTCACATGATTCACGCGTGAAAAAGAGATCTTAAAGACGCAATGATAGAGCCAGGCTAAAGGAGATACATCCCAGGATGAATGAAAGTGTCGAGTCACATGCTGCGTGGTCGACGCTGAACGGTAGTCAATGCAGACAGCGAGTGACGTTCCTACATAGCCTTTGCCTTACGATCAATGGACGAGGTAGGGACTTTGATATATGCGACTTGCAACATACAATACTTTTCTGCAGTTTCATTCTAAAGCACGGTTAGCATTTTTTGGAGAAGAGACTAGGTTTTGCATGCTCTATGTCGCTGTGGTCGTATGGAAGAGTCTGTCCCGTAATCTTCCGCAGGTAAGCGCTTGTGTAACCGTTCAAGCCTAGTCGAATACGGTCGCCCTCACAGCCTGACGGATAACACACGGAACCGCACACGCTACTCCATCTTATCATTAATGCGCTAGGACATCTCAATATCAGAAGTGCTACAACGTATACTTACAGTACCCAAGTTTTGCACGCTCAAAACTTGCGAGTTCGCTGCCTCGCACGAATCAAGCTCAAGCCTAGACAAGAGTCCGCAAGAGCTGAACACAATGCCGCTTCAATGTAGGCCTCTCACCGCTGAGCAATCGGAAATTAGGATCTTGACCCTGCTGCCCGGTCAGTATGATGATCCGATATACTGCACCCTGCAGATAGTGTCCTTGGACGACTCTCCGGACTACGAGGCGCTATCCTACGTCTGGGGCGATGATCGGGACAGTAAAGAGATCGTTGTCGATGACCAAGTATGCACAATCGGTATGAATCTGGAGGCCGCCCTACGCCGCTTACGACGGGAGACAAAGTCACGCATCATCTGGGCTGATGCCCTATGCATTAACCAATTCGATGTCAAAGAGAGGAATGTCCAGGTGCCGTTTATGGGAAAGGTGTTCAGTGGAGCCACGGATGTGATTGTGTGGTTAGGCGAATCAACGAGGAATATCGGTGCATTGGCACGATATTTACATGAACCTGCTAAGAGGATCGAAGACGCCAGCACCGAGGAGATATATCCATCGAGTTCGCATGACAGCGATGCTACTAGATTTGACGAGATCGGTGGCTGTTCGCAAGTGAACCCTCAAGAGTTTAGCGATGACCAACTCGTATTTATGTTCCAGGTGTGGTTAGGGATAACTGAAGTATACCTGTCCTCTTATTTCGAGCGCATGTGGACATTCCAAGAATATCAACTCGCCAGGAGAGAACCCATACTCTTGAGCGGTAACTTCGAGCTCAGTTTGGTGAAAATCAAGGGCGTAATACATGCTACGACCCCCGACAAATGGATGTCAAAAATCGCGATACAATCTAGATCACAAGGTACAACAGAAATTCTAGGTCGATTTTTGAACAAGGTTGGAAAGATATTATACACAGGCCCGACTGTTTTCGACGGAACACCCAGGATTGAGCACAACATGGGATTGGGCTGGCTGCTCTACGAAACCGCAAACCGCAAATGTCAAGATTCACATGATAAGATATATGCCCTCTACGGTATGGCGGTAGAAGCAGCGAGAGCCCTCCCGCCTGACTATGACAAACCGATCTCTCAGGTGGCTATGGAGACCATTGTTTATTTGCATAGCCAGGATGCCTCATTTCTACTTATTTTACAGTCTGCATATCATCTGCGTAGAGACCGGTTACAGAACAGCACTATGCCGAGCTGGATCCCGGATTTCTTCGCGTCCGACATGACGTCCGAACTACGAACTCAGTTTGCGAGCCTGATGTCAATGCATATCAAGGTGGACACATGGGATACACGGATTGATCAACATGCGTTTTATTGCAAAGGCTACCCACGAGGACAGGTCAAAGTTCGCCACAAATTCCTGTCAATGCACGAAGATCTGGGCCTATATGTGAACGATATTTCTAGCATCCTCAAAACAAAGACAGTATTCCCAGAATGGTCTAAAGAGCGTCTTGCCCAGGCTTTCATCAACACAAACTTGAGGTACTCGCGATATGATGTTAGCACTGGAGAACAATCCATGGCCGATGGAGTACTTAACATTCTTCAAGCAGGCATCTCTACCAATGGCGCATTAACTATTCAATTTCCAATCCTATCTGATAAGATACTCTTCTCCACCTCTGATGGACAATTCGGCATATCCACTAGTCTGACCGAAAACGGAGATCTGTTGGCTTTGATACCACAGTTGGCCCCGTGGCCTGTCCTATTACGTTGTGAATCAGAATGCCCGAGAGCACCCCTTCGTCTTTCTTGCCATTGCCGGCGTCTTCTGGTTGGATTTGCATACGTCAACGGCCTCATGAATAACGATTCCGAAGACAACGACCTCATTTCTAAAATTTTAGCTGAAGAGATGGAAGACTTTGTGATTGGTTGAATTGTCCCTAAAGTCGAGGACGACATAAGCAAGCGTGTGTCATTTCAGTCAACTTTCATGGTTGGATTTTTTCGACGACAAGGTAGGATCGGTGCTGAAGAGAGACTCTAGACTCCAAGTGAATAATGTTCTGTTACTCGGCGTCGAGCATTTCCACTTGACCAAAGACTCTAGAGATCTGTAATATTATACAACCAGACACAAGAGGAACTTGTGTGTAAGCCAACTGCATATGAATCGGATCTCACTTTAGACGAGGAAACATCGGCAATTTTGTCAGCTTAACGCCCTCAATTTGGCCAGCTGAGTAGTGCTCCTGCCAGTCCACTTCATTATCGGCTCCTATCGGCCGCGTAGTCTCATTTGTTGGATCGAGCGGATTTATTTAGAAAAAGCAGATATTAACAAAAAATCATAAAATTATCCTTAACTAGTTTGCTTAGTTACTATTCGTTGACTATCCTCTTGAAGGTTTCATTGACTCGGGCCACCAGAATATCGTGATAGACTAACAGCGCCACGTTTAGATTGTTGGAGTAGTACCAAGAAATCGCAACCATGCATACTGCAAGACAACAGAGGGAGCGGGCATTAGATAATATAGGCCTTTCGTCGCTTCCTTGTCCATACTTTGAGTAATTGCGATTGTCCTGATTGCCAGATCTCAGGGCGTTCTGGTGGTGTGTGGCGCAGCGCTCGCTAATCAGGCTGTAGCGACAAGAGCGACTGTGCCGCATTCAAAGCTGTTAGCCATTTGAAAATCGACCCCACCTCGCTTCTCTTACAATCATCAGAACTACATTTCCAATTCAAGCACACCTTGTGGCCACCATGAAGAGCAACGGCTGGTCCAAGGATTACGAGAGTGAGCTCGACACGAGCTCCCTAACTTCCTCTGATATGGAGAGGAACACCATGAAGACCAATGCAAAGACCAAAGAGAAGAAGAGTAACAAGGCAACGAACAAAAATGTAGCAGAACTAAATCTTACAAACACCAATGCAGACCAAACCAACGCGACGAAGACCGATACAGGAAAAGCTGATGCAACGAAGACTGTCGTGGCGAACAGCAGCGTGACCAAGACTAGTGTCTCGGCGCCCGACATCATCGAAACGAAGACAAACAAAAATAATCTAACGTTAGCTCTGTTGCCTGTGGAAATCCTGCGGCATATATTCGAAGACGTAAGTTTCGCGTCCGGTCTAATAGATTCTCTACTGACACCAGCCTCAGCTCTGGGCTGATGACCCACAAGCATTCACGAACCTTTGCCGCACTTCGAAAAAATTCCGTCTACATTCTGAATACCTCATCTTCGGCACGGTCATACTGTCTGATAAAAGAGCCACGATCCAGCAGGTCACCTCAAGTGTGTTAGAAAAGCTCTTGAAAGACGACGAATGTAGCCTGTGGACATGCATTCGTCACATTAAAGTCGGACCAATTGTGGATACCAATTGGTTTCATACTATTGTTTACCCTGCATTGTGTCGAATCCTGGGCAAAGCCAAGGACCTACAGTCGCTCACTTGGAGAACCCCACTTTCCACCACACCAATCCATTCGCAGACAGGGCATTTAGATGTTCTGACTGCTCTTCAAGTCTCACAGCCCCATGCAAAGCTCAATTTTGTTTGTCGCGATCGCAAACATGACGGCGAATTCACACCAATGGACGAAGCGGTCCTGTCATCCCCACAGCTGCACACTCTCGATATCTCTGTATGTTTAACCCGAAAACGTGAGGAGCCACCGTATAGCGAACTCCACTTTCTCAAGCAATGCTTGATCCGTGGAGGAAGCGTGAAGGTTCTTCGCTTCGATATTGGAGACTCATTTGACTATCGAAAACGCGAAAACGTGACAGGGGCGCCGCCCAACTTCCAATGGGAAGAAACCGATCGATTCCCAGCTCTTGAAGAGTTAAGTCTGCCCCGTTCATGGTGCGCGTCATACCCCAAGGACAAATGGGCCTACGAGTTGACGAGAGATGACCTCCTCATGTGGGCTCAAGTCATGGACTGGACACACATGCGCAGACTAGACTTCCATTCAAATGGGCCACCCTTGTTCTTCGAGATATTCACAGGTCGCGTACCGAATTTAAAATACCTTAGCTGGGGCACATCACATGACAAAGACATATCGGGTTACGGGGGAACTCCAACCTGCGCGTCCGCATTCATGGCATCCGTCACTGCCCTTGATGAGGTAGTCTTCAACGGCAGGGACTTCAACAACTTTGTGCGCGGTATACTTGAGATTCTCAACACCCAGGGGCCCAACCTGAAGAGACTAACTCTCACTTGTCCTTCGCCAGACGCTGGAGGGTTTACAGTCGCTCAATATTGTGATCTTCTAGAGCGCGCACCTAAATTAGAGTACCTTTGGATTACAAGTAGTAGGGCAACCGTGAAGGGGTTTTGGGAAGGGAAAGGCAGTGGGTTATCGTCCGCAGAGAAGTGGAGCACAGTAAAGAGGAATAAGTGTGCTTTGATACCGCCTGGCGAGAACTGGTTGAGCGAGGCAGATCTCATCTGGGTGCCGTTGACTACGGAACCAGGTACATTACCAGAGCAAAGTGTCACACCCGAACGCCGTCCGATAATAGCACCGCGCAGAAACTACCCATCTGCAGTCAGCCAGGAAAATCCTAGATCTGGATTATTTCGATAATCTAGAATCGTGCCCAACCACTACAACATCCTAGAAAGCAAGCAGAGAAGTAGGCAAAATAAAACGATAATTTTGGTATCTCAATAACCAGCCCAAATCAAAACTCCAACCGAACCCAGCCCAGATATCGAGCATACAAAAGAGAATCCAAAACCCAGTCATTCACCGACTATCTTTCTAGTGGTGGAAATGCGGCTGCTGTGGCTGCTGCGCGTAGTACATGCCCTCGTTCTTGCCAGGCTGCGCCTGCAGGAGATGCCTCGACTCCTCACGATACGTAACCTCCTTGTCCTGCTGCGTGAGATCGCACGGCGTGCAGCAGCAAGCGCACATGCAGTCACCGCAACCATTGCCCTTGAGGTGGTACTTCCCGCGGATGTCGCCGCGGTTCATCATGGGGAGGATGAAGGAGATGCCCAGGCAGGCGAGACCGCAGAAGGCGAAGCACTAGGGAGGGTGTTAGTTGGTGTAAGATATGGAAAGGAAGGTGGAACGGATCATACAGAAGTGTTGCAGCATGAGTAGCCTTGCATGTTGCCATCGTTCTTAGAGCGGTGGCGCGTCTTGCCGTAGAGGATGCAGGGGCACCACCATGAGAGGCAGCCTGTGTTGCGTTAGAAAATCGCGGTACGTTTCCACAATCATCTATTCATGGAGAACCTACATGTGCCAATCGGGCTGCAACATCCCGAGCCGGAGTGGTGCCAGTCTTGCTTCTGGATGGTAGTCATGGTTGTTGTGTACGTGTGGTTTGTACTATGTGTGTAGTCGTACGAAACAATGAGTGTTGGAACGGAATCCACGAAAAAAGTGGGAGGATTTGGACTGAGACTATATATTCCTTTGTAGTCTCACCGGAAGTCCGTCGGCGCTCGGATCTGGGGGTGGCTGTAAGACGATGCAGGGGTACCGGTGCAAGAGTAAGCAAGACCAAAGCGAGCAGTACGTCGGAGCAATGCACCACCGCTTGCGGGACGATGGACGAGAAGGATTGCTATATAACTCAGGCACAGTTGTGAGACTGTGGCACGAAAGAGGGTCATCCCTCTGTTTATAGGTGAGCGATTGGCGCTTCCTTCGTGGACTGGGCGCGAGGCAGCCTCTTCGGAAATGGAAACATGGGGCACGGCTGAGGCTGAGAACATGCGCCGTAGCCCGATTGAAGATGGCGCAACCCAGCAATAGCAAGCCCAACAGAAGGATCTGAGCGATGCCCGAAACGGAGCCTGTAGACGTTCAGAAACGATCCGTCTTTATTGTTGTGGGTATGCGTTGTAGATTGCGGGCCGCTTGCTGTGCTACGCCGCCGTAGCTGAAGGCAGCACTCAGACGGATGAACCGTTGAACCAATAGACGCTGTGCATGATTGCCCGGCAATCTTAATTCTCAGCCTTATAGTGGTCTGTGTATGAATTTGTGACCGTGGCGCCAGCAACCGCAGAATGCTGTGGGGGCTGAGCGGCGGGAGCTCCAGCATTGAAGGACCTTATTCTGAACCGGGAGAATGCACAATAATCATACTGTGTAGAGATGATGGACCGATGTTTGTGACTTCAAGTAGTGAGAGCATCGTGCATTGTATGATGCGTTTTACGAGAGCTATAATCTCCGAGCGCCGTGTGCTGTCGTTGGGGCGGTTGCTGCTAAGCGACGTCTCGCGCGAAGCCCCAGCAGACAATGCGATAAACGGCGAGGCAGCACCGCAGATGGGCCCCTTGGCATGCTTGTATCAAACTTTGTTGCTCCGGTAAGCATTATCGCGAGTGTCAAGGGAACCGCAGGTGACAGACCACGACGAGATTTGCGGGGCTTCACTGCCCGGATGTGCGTGTCCGAAAATAGAAGTCCGACGCTGTGCCTGCATTAGCGCCTCCAGCAGTAGTCAGCCAACTCATGCGTCAGCGACCCTGTGTGGGACTCCTGAACCTCGTCATCCGCCTTGTCACTCGTTACTTGCTTTGATGTTAGTTTGTGAAAGCCATGCGGTCGCTGTTCATTGCCTCGCTCGTCTCTGTGACAAGTGCGTACAGGAGTTGGATTGGCGTCGATACCAGATGGGCCACACACCCCGACAAAACGGCTCAGTGGTATGAAGAGCATGCTGACGGGCATCTTCCGGAGCTTGCTCCGGCTATCACGACAGCCGTTGCGAACAAGTCGTCGGTCGTGAAGCTAGAGTGTGTGGGATGTCCGTTTAGAGTGCGAAAGCTGCATTCGGAGCCAGAAGAATGGCAAGAGCCACCGCAGGATAATTCGTTGGTGAGTACGCTTTAGAGAAAGAGAGCCGACGCGACATGACTTTATCGCACATGTTTGTTTGCTCGATTTCTAGGAATCTAGGTTATGGATATAAGCTGACGTACCTCCAGTTGCTCAACTTCACCATCGATGCCTCGACCCCCGCGCTCCTCCTCAATGGCCGCCCCATCGCACCCCTTGCCCCAATGCCCCTCCAAATCCCCGCCTTCCAAGTGAACGCAAACATGTCCAAGCACCATATGGACAAGGCTGTGGAGCTCCAGATGATGGATGACAGCTGGAACCTCGGTACAAAGTACGGCTTCTTCGAGCTGCAGTACGAGCACACGGTCGTTGGAATGCGCGAGCCTGGCAAATCCTGGATCCAGTTCGATGTCACAGGCATCATATACCCTTCTGAATTCTATGCCAACAATCCAAACGGGCACTACGAGCTCCGCGCCGAAGGTCAAAAGATGGTGCAGATCCTAATGCGTGAGACGGCCGAGCCCCGCGAGCTATACATGGAGGATGTACAGATTGTAGACCGTAAAGACCGCGCGAAGCCGTACGTAATGGAGTGTGGTAGGCCTGCGATGGTGCAGACGTCGTTCAATCCTTTGGAGTGGGATTCCTATGGCAAGCTCGGGACATGGTCCAGGACGTTCAGCTTGCTGTGGTCTAAGACGAGCGATTTCTTCTGGGACAACTTTGTCTTCCTGCCCATCTTGATCATTCTGGTCCCAACGGTGCTGATGCTCCGTTGGGTAGCTAGAAGACAGCAACAGCATGTGGTTGTTTCGGTCGAGGATGATGCTGAGGCAGCGCTCTTGGATGGCGAGCATGAAACTCTTCCAAACGACGACGACGATGTTTCTGAATACAACGTCAACGAAGAGAAAGTGTAAGGCTGCTATCGTAACGTATATCGACTAAATGCACGTGGAATGTTGGTAGCTTAATTGAGCATACACAAAGTCGGATAAGAACTTGAACAGAGGGCAACGTCGTTCGGTCAGAACCATCTGCCGATCGATTATAAAAAGGGCGCAAGAGGTACTAAAATCCAGTCGCTGGCATCAATAGACCATGTCTAGCACTGCACCCTAACACTGCGGAAGAAGGGCGGTCCATCTGCTTGTAGATGACAAGCATAGAAAGCTAAATGTATACGAGCGATGCGAGCCATATCCGCATGAGTCATCAAAGTCGCGCAATGTGGTCGGCCTCTTCCCGACTGTGTGAACATCGTGGTTATTCCCAGCTTCTCTTCCTTCGCTCTTCAGACGAAGCTATTGCCCTACGTGAAGGCTAATCTGCTCACTCCGGTCAATCTGGAAAATCGAAAGCGACGTGGACTCGCGGACTCAACGGCTATACCAGTACCTAAACAGGCAACTGCATCCGATCCACAACGACAGCACCCGCTACCATGTCCATCGAAGTCCACCCTTACAATCCCTCCTGGCCACTCCAATTCCTTGAGATAAAAGGCCGCTTAGAATCTCTGCTCACCGATGTACCATACAAGTCGATTGAGCACGTTGGCAGCACCTCCGTGCCAGGCCTTGTAGCAAAGCCCATAATCGACATCGACATCATCGTCGCACGTGGAGATGTCCGTCCCGCCATCAATGCCTTGGTGTCTAAAGGGAACTTCATCGACATGGGCGAGCTGGGCATCGTAGATCGGTGGTGCCTGAAGGACCCGATCCAGCAGCCCAAAAGGAACGTGTATGTATGCGTAGACGGCGCCTTCCAGACACGCAATCATCTGGGACTGCGCGATACGCTCAGGCAAAATGCTGCGCTTCGCGACGAGTATGCGGCTGTGAAGCTGGATCTCGCGGCAAAGGGGACAAATATTGTGGATTATGTGGAGGCAAAGAGCGCTGTCGTGGAGAAGATCCTCGAGGCAGCTGGCTTGCTGACTGAAGAAGAGTTAGCTGCAATTGGAAAAGCGAACAAGAAGAACGAACGGTTTGGCGCGATCAAGACGGAGCGGCTAGTATTGAGAGAGTTTGTATGGGCAGATGACGAGCCTTTCTTCGAACTCGAAAGCATAGAGGAAGTGGCGCGATACCAGACATGGCCGCCACGAACGAGAGAGCAGGCGCGTGAAGAAGTCGCGAAGACTGTTCGAAATTCTTCGGCGGTTCCGCGGACGCATGTGGAGCTTGCTGTTGAGTACGAGGGAAAGTTCATCGGACGCGTAGGAGCGAATGTGAAGCGAGAAGAGAACCCGCATGCTGATCTATGGTTTTCGTTCTTGCCTAAGTTTCACGGTAGAGGGTTTGCCACAGAAGCCATGGGAGCGTTCATTCTGTTGCTTGGAAACAGGTTGGAGCTAGAAATCGAATGCGATCCTAGGAACACTGGAAGTTGGAAGTTGGCAGAGAGGTTAGGCTTCGACAAGTTCGAGCTGACCGAAAGGGCTTTCGAATGCAAGGGCGAGTGGGTGGACAGCCTAGTGTATCGAAAGTACGTCTAAAGCAGGAAAGAGCGGTGACAGGAACAAGCCCTCGAAGGCCTTGTCGTATGACATTGGGCGTATAGCTGAGGATCCTATTATCTCATGCGTTCGAGATATACTTGCCGAGGCTATCCTCTGATCAACATGTCTGTAGTCCGCCACTGGTGTTTATGTGACACCAATAGTTGTCTTGTACATATTGGAGAAAAAAGAACGGTGACCCTTTGTTATTCTCGTCCACAAGGAACCCCCAAATCCCTGAGCTAGCTTGCGCCATATAACTGGGTCCTCCTATAACCGGATTATAATGTCTTGACCCCGCACGAGCCGAGACCATCGTTGTTCGAAATGAAGCATTTCGTCCGATCAAGCGAGTTGCATTTCATCGCGATTCCAGTCATGGAACAAAAAGCGTCGTCGACTATTCGTCGACTATTCGTCGCCCCGAGTCGTCAAGGTGTCTCAGATATACGGAGTCTACAATCGTACCTTGAAGGTACCATTGTATTCTTAGAGAGCCTAAGAGGGTGCCGGAGGGCTATCGCGTGCAGTGAGTGCGTTTCGATGCTACTGGTATCGTCAAATCTGTTATGGTAAGCTACCCTTGGTGTAAACGGAAGTCACGCCGATCCATTACCGAGCTCCCTCCCACGTCTATCTGGAATAGGGCTCGCCTCATTTGCACACCTCCGTAATTGCTGGAGAGAGTTCCGTGACAGCTAAGTGGTGGAGCTGTAGTGTCGAGCCGTACATTGTTGGATAATCTGTTGCTATGAAGCAACGACTTCGGTGTTTGATTGTGAGTCTTGTTCGAAATCTGTTCCAAGACTGTGAGGCTCCGAGGCGAGACAGTGCCTACGAACGCTGCAGCTGTTTCACAGTGAAAGAATGAGGCCGTACGCACTCGACAGAAAGGAGCTGAGATTGTCACTGTACGAAATATCTAAGGAACGTTAATGCTAGGATGAAAGGTCCATGTACCATCCTCAGGAATCTCAAATTCACCATCGTTGATGCGCTCATGATGATCAAAACAATCCTTGTGCGGAAATGAACGGCTAATTTCGACGTATCCTCCGTCTCCACGTCTCGGGAAGTTACTGTTTCGATCCACGTAGAACAAAAGATGAGGTGTTTCTGAAAGAACCGGTATCCCATCACCAAAGAGGTGAATGTCAGTCGCCTTGTCAGCCTGCACGGAACGCCTGGCGCTACCTGCATGGCCTCATTCCCTGCAGAGAGCCACGCTGGCAACGGAATCTATCTGGGGTGGCAAAAGGCGGTGAACAAGGGTTCAATCGTTCAGCACGATCAGGCGTTCGGAAAGATAATGCTGCAGATTGCCCGATCTTACGAGTCCCTTCCCTACCATGTACACTGATGGCTTTGGCGGACTGCAAGCCCCACCCAGAGGGACAGAACTCACTAGTAACTCGCTACCGCATTGTAAGGCTTGGTTTCTGCCTACTCTCGCTGCCCGTGGGGTTCTGGTATGGATGATCCACCTGCCTAGAATAGTCCACGAGACTAGTGTACAGATGTGCATGCGCATAGGACTCTTTGTTGAGATGGTCTGATGCTGACAACTCAATACGAAAACTCATACATGCGTGTCGAGTTCTCCATGACGTATGCCAGGCTGGGGCTCCATTTTGTGTGAGTTGGCACAGTAGGGCAACAGGGCATGCATCTTCCGGAGCGTGCGGGGTAAGACAGACGTAAGTATGCAGCGTTGTGATTACGCCAAAGTGTTCACCGCAAAGGTTTACACCCAAAAATCATACTTCCATAGCTTGGCTTGAGATTGTGTGCTTGCTTGTACATCTTGAGGCGTAGCACAGCTCTTTGGACCATCTCGCTTGGGTCAAAAGCGCTGATAGCGTAAATTAGTGGGGAACAGCATTCCACGCATTTGTTCGTGGTGTGAGTACGGGTGGTTGCCAAGCGCGTTGTTTTGGTTCCTTCGTGATTCCGATCTCCAAGCACGTTGCCATGCTGGGATCTTCGGCGGATGTAGCCTCACTACAGCCCCTAAGATACGATCCTCATCTCCAAGTTGTTCCTCTCCGGCAATTCTCCTATGGTTTAGTCCCCTGGCCGATCGACGTTCGATAGCATCAGCTGCAACGTGTCCAGAACATTGACGTGTATCGCAGTCGAATTGTCATGACAGACTGCGGGTACAAACGAGCCCACTTCATAGGTGTCCCTTGTCGGATCACCGGTGGATTCGACACATACGAGGTCACACCGGACAGGAACCCGGAATACGGATCGAGACATAGTCTTGTCCTTGTTTCTAAGTGCGCTGTGTTGTTCCCGCTGCGTTCATGCCCAGTTAATAATGAACGGGATTGACTTAGGATAGACGAGACGGGATGTTCCCTGCGGTTTGTGCAAGCTAGACAATTGACAGTAGCCGGCGCGTCATCCAGCGCATCTCAAAGACACCGACAAAGGGCCATCCTTCTTTTGGGCCTCGGCGTATGTTCTTAGCGAGATCCATAATGAGGTGTTTGGGTTGGAAAGATCGTCAGGCGTGGAACAGTCGTGGTTCATAACCCAGGCCCAATCCGGTTAGAGCTTGCTACACCACGAAGCCCAAGGGCAGACAGTTTCTCTGGGGAACAGGAGGGATACGCCAGCTTTCTGAGTCGATAGATGCAAGGCAGTGGCAAATGCATTGCTTTATACAGATCGGCCATCCACTACCTTCCAACTGAAAGGGCGTAGCGTGTGAGTTGGCCATCGCAACATGCGAGCAAACGCACCTTGTCGTACAAGCAATGCTCGGTAGTGAGATCAAAATGATGAGAACCGGAAACTTGACTACAACAGGAAAGAAATGGACCGGGGCATCGCAGGGCGCACTTGTGTTGTTGTCAGCTGTCGCGGCCCGACCGGCGAGATCAACAGGTTCAGGTGAGGCGAGCGAGTGAGGCGGGCGGCAATGCAGCACGTTCGCTGCCCAACATCTCTAAGCATGCCGCAGTCCGACACCACGCGAAGGCGCTTTAGTCCTCGGGAAACATATAACTCTTAGAACGCAATCGCCTTGATGCCTCATCCTATGGGCAGGGAGATCTTCCAAGGCCAGTAAGACTTAAAGAGCCGCGCAGTCGTTGATTTTAACTCAAGCCGACAATCCTTAATCCCGGTTCACTTCAACACATTGACGTATCGTCTTGGAATACGAACAAGCGACATGGCTGGTCCAAACTCGTACTTCATTCCTGGTTATGGCATCTCGCGAACCGTAATACAGAATGAGATACATTATTATTGCGGTCCCAACTCTATCGTCAGACCGTATACGCTCCAGGTAAGGCAAAGCTAGGTTGATCAATGAGATCGTCGGTGGTACATGAGGCTGATAGATCGCCAGGGACGAGACGGGTTTCTAGTGACAACATCTGGCCCTCCGTTGACACAGGTAGTGATCCACGTCCCAGGCTCTTAGGAGCGTGCTAACGATAGTAGGCGCAAATCGACGACCTTAAAATTTCATCTCGAGATTACGAGGAGAAGCAGTCGCGGATAGCTGGCGAGGCGACCGTTTTTGTGAACAAGCCCATCGCTGTCCACCAGAGGCTTCGACGTGTGTGACGGCAGGCCCGATGACAAATTCCTTCTCGACCTTACCGTATGGTGTTTATTGGAGTTCGATTGGAGACCGGGCCGGCGCAGCATGCACACGAGATACGTTTTCGTTCTATACCATTTGGTCTATTCTGGCAGCAGCGGCGGACACCATGTTTTTGGGAGTACGGACGAGATTTTCTTCCGCAGGTTCATTTTGGAATGCTCTCTCGTTGGGAGGGCGGTGTACAGTCATATCCGCCGGCATTCAAAGGCGTCGAAGAAGTGATGAGTATACGTTGCACTGGACCCTGTACCTCATACGTTTCAATGTTGAATGTATCGTCTCCTGAACGATCTCATTGCGCCATGTGACAATGTGCCTTGCCTGCAATTCGTATGAGGCCGAAGCCAAGGGTCAAAATCGCCACGGTACAACGGGTTTTCTCCAAGCTGGACGACACTGTTCCCCGTCAGCAAGCGGGACTGTCGAGCAAGAGCAACGCGCCAGTTGCAAGGAGAACTCAGGGCTGAGTTACCCAAGGGATCATGCGTCGAATTCGGTATTTCCGTGAAGAAAATTGACATCATTCGCGGGATGTCCGTGGGATGGACCCGGATATCTCTGTTGCCTGGTTCTGCTGCTGCGGCTGAATGTTACCAAGCATGCTGCAGCATGCAATATTTTCAGTGTCTAAGCGCCCTATTGACGAGTCAACGTATGCCAAAGAGCGCCAAAGAGCTTTTCACAAACCTTAACGCGCGTCGATATGTACCTGAAGTCCGATACTCTGTTGCCTGTTCATACCGCGTCGGGTAACTGCGTGGCCCTGCAGCGAAGCATTGTTAAAAATCCAGAATTTCTAATATTGCCGCCTCGCCTTCTTGAGTTTCGAGAGCCACTCGGTACATAGCGTAAGTCACTTTGAGGAAACTTAGGCGGAGAAAGAAGATTTTGCGCATTCGATGTAAGGCAGTCGCTTGACTATATACTGACCGGTCATCTTGGCGAGGGCCAGCGCAGCCACGTAGGAAGAGGTATATGGCAAGAGATTCGGCGGAATGGCCTTTGTTTACTGCGCCCTGCAGCAGTGTGACGTGGATTGTGATGGTGAGGCAAAGGTCAACCGTTGGGTAGGAGCGACGAAGGGATGTCATCCGCTCATTGGCTAGAACGCCTTAGGTCAGCAACAGCAGGCTTCGAACCGCCAGCACATATGTTGCTGTAGACCAAGAAAGAAAATTTTGACGAATGTAATTTTGCACATAGCCATGTCTGTGTGGCCTGCCGTGAGGCGACTGAAACCTGACAACTCGTTGTGAAATCCAATACTCTACGAAGAGGACATAGTCGGCTAACATTTATTCTAACCTGACACTTGCAGAACGGCGATATGCCAAATGTTAGTGTGCTTCCTCCCGTTCTTATACATGTCCATGGAAGTGCATAGACAGAGCGCAATGAGTCCTACGTGCCTCAATTCGCGGACATGAGATGATAGTGTAGGACTCTGCGCTCTCCCATGAGCTGGTTTACCCCGAGGACCCTTTCGATAGACCATCGCGTGTTTTTACACCCATAAGGTTAACACGTAGGTGTGGGCTCCCCTGAACCTGCCCCTGCCCCTGCCCGTCTTGCTCGGTTCGTCCTAGAGATAACGTGACCAATTGTCTCCATTCGACGACGTAGTTTGCAGGCTGGCTTCGACCACGACACTGGCGTCACACAACATTGACGGCCGTAGAAAAAGTCTGTGAATGTGTGAGGTTAGAAGACGCATTCGTTTCGGCCGAGAGTGCCATGCGACAGACGTCATGGTCGTTCGGTTCTCTCGATGCCACTCGCCCTTCATCCTCAAACAGCGTCTTTCCTCTTTTCAACCGCCTTCTGATAAGCATCCAAGTTCACATTCCCAGCATCCCACACCGCAACCGCCTGCACGTGAATACCTTTCTCCTTGCCCCGGTCGACGTAGCCTATGACATTGATCCAAGACCCGACGTCAACCTCATGCCGCTTAACGGTCTCGAGCACAAGCTCGATATTCACATTTGCAAACCTTTTTGCACTGGAAGCCGGATAGTCGTGTTTTAACCGCAGCGTCGCCGTCTGCGTCACATAGTCCTCGACGCTGGATCGTATTAGTCTGCGTACATTGTAGAAGTGAATGACTATCACAAACACACCAGCCTAGAAAGCGCACCTTTGTCCCCGGCGCACATCGGTCTAGCTCGCCCAGAAGCACCAGGTTCGAAGCAACAGGACCGTTCATGACATGGTTGGTCTGCCTGCGAAGCACACAGCGCGTGGGGCATCCATCGTCGGCGACTCGATGCACCGACTCGACGCCAAGAAGGCACGTGCGTCTGCCCGCGCTAGCGCAACGACATCATCGGGTGTGTACCAGGCCTCAACCTAGCACGCTCACGAGGCAGCACTCACCGTACACTTTCACTCACGCGCTTCTTTCCCGCCATCCTCTCGTCTCCCCCGTCCCTTCTAACAATTTCCCCAGGCCCAACGGCTCTTCCCTCCAAGCTCCGCTAGCCAGCCCTAATCGAACCCCGCCGCCCGCAACATAAAGCTGCAACGCAGGCAGCCCGACTCCACCCCGCAACCTCCGCACACGCAAACCCCTGCGCCGCACTCCCCACCGCAAACATGTCTGGCTGGGGCCTGGGCTGGTTCGGCGGCGGCGCGCAGAAGAAAGAGGCGCCGAAGAAGGCCATCCTGCAGCTGCGCGGCCAACTCGAGATGCTCAACAAGCGGGAGAAGCACCTGCAGAACCAAATGGACGAGCAGGACGGGTTAGCAAGAAAATACGTGAACTCGAATAAAACCGGTGAGCCCATTCCACCCCCGTCCCTCATAAAAGAAGTGTTGGGGAGAGAATGGTAATGCTGATACATGTGATGTGCAGCCGCAAAAGCAGCCCTCAGACGAAAGAAGCAATTCGAGCACTCGCTCGAGCAAACACAGTCGCAGATCATGACGCTCGAGCGAGAGGTATATTCCATCGAGACGGCGAATATCAACAAGGAGACACTAGACGCGATGAAGAACGCCGGCCTAGCAATGAAGAACATACACGCCGGCCTGACAATCGATAAGGTGGATAACGTTATGTATGTCCCTCTTTCTCCCCTCGAACCCCTCTCCTCTTGAGATACGCAAGCTGACCCAAGCAACAGGGAAGACCTCCGCGAACAGCACGCCATAGGCGACGAAATCAGCGAAGCGATAACATCCGGCGTGACGACCTCCGCCATCGACGACATCGATCTGGACGAGGAACTCGCAGAGCTGCAACAAGAGGCGCTAGACGAGCAGATGCTGAACACGGGCGCCGTCCCCGTAGGCGACAAAGTAGGCCGGCTGCCGCAGGCACCCCAGGCAGAAATTGCAAAGGGCAAGGCGCCGGCGAGAGTCGAAGAGGACGACGAGGAGGAGGAACTGCGGAAGCTGCAGGCCGAGATGGCGATGTGAGGTGGGAGAGGGAGAGAGACGACGGCATGATATGCACAGGCATGAAACAGACGAACGAACGGCGTTTGGCGTGGCGAGCTTTGCTCTTTTTGTATTCCGTTAGCACCCATTCTCCGCATGGTTTGTATTCCGCGATTTAGACCTTTCTGCCCGAGAGCGTATAGGGAGGGGAGGGAAGGGAGGCGGATATACCTTGTGACCAATTCAGTTCGAATCGAATCTTCTACATGCCACACCGGTCCAGCCATGACATGCATACATCACATCAAACCACACGCCACACAACCTCATACTACCAGATATTCATTCATTCAATCCAGCGCGACTTGTCTATCTACCAACTAATCAACCAAACACCTCACATCTGCCTACCATATATGTACTATAAGCCATGCGAATAAACTCAAGCCGCAACTAACTTTTCTTTCCGTACCTAGCGAGCCCTCCAATCTGGGTATCTATACTATTCTCGCAAAGCTCAGCCCGAAAGCGATAAAAACAAAACACCAAGTGCGCCACAAATCCATCCACCCATGCATGTCATGCCTCGTATAATGAACGCCTCTAAGGCTTTTAGAAGAATCTCGTATGAAGGGGAAAGCGAAAGAGCGGCGCAGCAACAGAGCAAAGCGACAACGGAGATCAAGCGTGTGATCGAGAGAGAAAACGGAAGGCTTGCCAGTTCAGGAACGAAGTCGGATGCTAAATCGACTCGTTTGTTTGCGCTGGTGATGCTCCCGCTTTGGTAGCTTCTTCCGCGCCGCTGGCTGTGTCGGTGGGAGCCGAGGGTGCAGCTTCTCGAACGGGACGCGAGATGGGGGTTCCGTTTTGCACTGCAGGCGAGCCAGGTATCGGTGTTATCGGTTCAACACTTGGCCGCTGTGTCTGGACACTGGCGATCGCGGGATTAGGAGCAGGTACCGCTGGAGCGGCGTTAGAGGTCGTAGTCGATTGAGGTGCCTCGGCCATGGATGGTGCAAAATTGTGGGGCTGACTAGGAGTGGTCGTAGACGGAGGGTTGTTAGGTGCTATGTTCGCAGCTGCATCGGCCGCTGCTATTGCTGCCGTTGTTGTTGGCACCGGTGCTGCCTTCGTAGCCGAATCCGCTTGCGCCGTGGATGCAGTTGGCTGTGTGCCTTCTTCCTCCTTTACGGGCAAGGAGGCACCTCCACGAAGTTGTTCGAGCATGGGTATTGTCTTAATCGAGCCAAGAAGAGCGGCTTCAGCTGGCGTTAAGGTCGATTCCAATTCAGGTGTCACGAAGGCGCGAATGGCCTTGTTCGCTTTCTCCTCCTCTCCGGGCTCAATACGCGTCTGCAGGTAGACTGTCCGAAAGGCTTCCAGCTGGCGAATTAAATCCGGATTTGTTGATGGTGGATAACGGCCCGAGAGGTGCGGTGCGGATGCCTCATAGTACTGCTGAGCCTGGGCCCCTGTTGCCTGTTGCGTTGTCGATGTGGGTGCTGGCGTTGGGTGCGTCTTTGACGGCGGTCCCGCGGGTGGGTAGGGAGTGTACGGTGACGCTCCACTCGGCGGGCCATATGGACTCTGACCAGCGGTTGCAAAAGGAGAGGTATATGTGCCTGCTGAAGTGGGTGGTGCACTTGTGGGAAAGAGAACGCCGTATTGACCGCTTGGTGCTCCGTGGTTGCCAGGAGGAGGATGAGCACTCGGGGGGTAGGGCTGTGGCGGAAGTGCATTGGGCGGACTGCCGGCTGTGGCACCTCCAGCCCATGGCGAAGCGTAGGGTGATGGAGCCGGCGCTGTTGGAGGAGCAGCAGCAGCATTGCGAGCCATACTAGGTGGCAGGCGGGGTTGTGCCGCTTCGACCGGCGGCGGGCGTGGCGCACCATTTGGCGGCAAGCCTTGGGGTGGCATGCCTGGGTAGTAGCCTGGTTGCGCGTACGGAGAATAGCCAGTCGGCGGTGGGTAGTATGCCGGCCTTTGCGCATGGTTCACCTGCGGCGGACTGACTTGCCTCTTCCTACGTTCTTTCTCAATAGAAACATTAGAGTTGATCCTCCACATGTATCCTTTGCCTTCTTTGTCACCTTTGACAAAGGCATCATGTTGTCCAAGATTATGGCGCACACTAGATTGCCAACCGCTTGTGGTTGTTTTGAACTTGTACCAAGGGTAGTTCTTCTCAATGTAATTGTAAATTTGCTGGAGGTTCATCTGACCACTGGGAGCCGAGGAGATTGCTTCGTGAATGAGTACGACATAATTCGACGTAGGCCGTTGAAGTTGTTCCTCGGTGTAGTCCTCAATGCGCATCTCAGGTGAAGGTGTGCGTGTAGGCTTGGCGGGTTTGTTTGCTTTCTTCTCGCCCAAGACGACGGTACCGTCGCCCTTTTCGGTCGTTTCGCGAATCTCATCTTCATCTCCAGCGTTCGACTCTTTGCGGCGGGCGACTTTGGGCTTGACGATCGGCTGAGGAAGATCGGCAGGATCAATACCTGCCGCCCTGGCCTTCTCGATCTCTTTCCCTTGCTTAATGAGTTGGGATCTTTGCCTCTTGGACATGACACCGTCTTTGGGAGGCCGTCCAGGTCCTTTCCTCTTACCCACATACGTCCCGATGAGACTCTGAGGAAGACCATACTGGGCACACATTTCTGGTGTAATAAGCCCATCGGGGTCGAGATCCTCAATGTTGACACCTGGCTGCGGTCGTCGTATAATGACCGGGCTTTCCGACTTTGGCTTCTCAACCGTATCGGCTGGTTCCTTGAGCGGGCTATTATTGTCCTTGGGCTCTTCTTTCGGAGTCACTTGGATTGGCTCTTTCACAGGAGTCTTTGCAGGTGCCTTGGTGGGCGCTTTTGTAGGCGCCTTGGTAGCCTTCGTCTTTTCCTTTTCCTTTGGCTTCTCTCTCTCCTTCTCTTTCGGCAGGTCTCTCTGCAGGTCCTTGGCCTTGACCTTGTTCTTCTTCAACGGAGGCTCTTCCGGAGTGGGTTCCCGAATCGCTTTTCGTTTGTGTGCCTTAGAAGGCTTCTCAGGGCGATGTTTCTTCTTGAGCTTGATCTTGAGGCTCGGCTTCGGTGGTGGCATAGGGCTGTACGCTTCGTCTTCGTCAACGTCGTCCATGTCTTCATCTACACCGATCATGTCTTCTTCCGATTCAAAGTCACTGCCGACGGGGTAATGGTAGACATGGCGGGGGTTGACGCTCTGGTCTTCACTCGCAGAGTCGTCTATGTCCTCGCTTTCTCCGCGACCGTTTTCGAAACTGAAACTCATAGGCCGCGACTGCGAACCAGACTCCTGGCGGTTGCGTTGTTCTTCCGTGAGCGCAATGTCGGGCAGGAAGAAAGTCATCTCGACCATGCCAATGATGATGGTATCACCGTGGCTCAGCTCGACATTGGCGCCCTTTGCCAGAAATCTGTCTTCGTGATATAGGCCGTTAGAGCCCATAACCGCGAGGCAGAAGTTACCGGTGTCAAAGTCATAGTATATCTTTGCATGCTGACGGCTGATACCCTTGGGACCCTTGAGACCGGTGCGATCAGTGATGTGCTGTGGATGGATAGGCACTAGCGGACAATCATTGGGATCTTCGGGCACCTGGTTGTCAATCTGATATGGAATCTCTGGCAGAGCTTGCATGAGCATCTCCTGCGGCGCATGATCTACGTTGTGGGTTGAATCGGCGGCTTGGGCATTGGAGCCGGAGCTGTGTGACTGCGAGGCGACGCTCTGGCAGCGCTGCTGGTAGTCCATAGGCATCATCTCTATGGGCGCGGTGACGATACCACCGGCCTCGCTGATGACGCTCCGCGCGCCTGCCCGCTTCCGTTTTCGGCCGCCGTTGAGCAAGGCTTGGGCGCGCTGCTGCTCGCCCTTTGCCTTGAGCTGCTCGACCTTGGCAAGTCGACGCATGTCCTTGTGCGCGAGCTGCACATTGCGGCCAAGGACGATCTGGTACGTGTGCATGTAGTAGGAGCCGTCATCGAAGCGCAGGCGCGCAAAGGCGCTCAGTCGCTGCTCGGCGGGGGCGGCGCTCGCATAGCTGGGCTCGAAGGGCATGCCGGGGTCGACCATGGGGTAGTCGGCGGCGAGCGGCATGGGGTCCAAGGGCATGTTGGGGCCGATGGAGATGGGGGCGTCGAGGCTGGGGAAGGGCGCGGCCGCAGCCATGGCGTCCTGGCCGTTCAGGTCGGCGGAAGCGGTGGGCTTGGTGGCAGCTGCCATGTCCGGCAGCTGGAGCGGCATGGAGGCAGGCGCGCTGGGCGGCGCATCGGGAGTTGTGACTTCCATGCTGGCGGTGGAGGTGGAAGGTGCGATCGGGGCGGACTCGTCGGCGACATTGTGAGGAGCGGACGCATCTGCAGTGGGCGCGACGCCGGAGTTCACGAGCATGCTGCCGGCGCCATGGCTGGGGGAGCCTGCGAGGTCGAGGGAGGTGCTGGTGGAGGTGATGCGGGCGTGGGCTTCTGCGCGCCGTTAGCATCCATGGCATTTGCCCGAGGTCCTCCGCCAGCCGCAGCGTCGCGTCGAGACACATACCAAAGTACGCCGGCGTGTAGCCCTCGAATGTCGGCCACTGGAGCACGCGCGGCCAAGGGAGAAGAGTCCGGTCGCTGTCGGGCTCGTTGTCGTTGTCGTTGTCGTTGTCGCTGTTGTCGGGCGTCTGCCGCGGGTTCGTCGTCAAGGTTAGCCGCTGAGCAGCAGCAGAGGCTTCCGGTCGCAGGCCTATCGGCGCCGTCAGCGCACGTGCACGAGCCGCTTGCTGTGCGGCCTGCCACGACCACGACTCGCGCATATCCCACATCGCCATATCCGTCGACGAAGGCCGTCCCAGTGGCATACCGCCAGAGTGGGGGGGTTGCGAGCGTCGGCATGCTACCTCTCGAGGGTTGAGCGCCCGTTGCAAAGTCTGGTCGTTGAGCGCATAGCTCCCATGGTTGCTTGCCTCCACTGAAAATTCGCACCTCACTTTTCGCGCGCATCAGGCCATCATGGGGCCTAAAAAGAAGAACAACAACAAGAATGAATTGCCGGCGCAGAAGTCCTCAGCTTCTACTGATATACCAAACTGGCCAGCCTTCGCACCGCTCATTCCCGAGTCTGATCTCTCGCTGCACGAAGCCCTTGCCGGCCAAATCGTGACGATACCAAACTTCTTCACCGCCACCCTGTCCAAGACTTACGTATCCTTCCTGTCATCCCTCCCGCTTGCCACGACGCCCGGCAAGCCCAAAAAGGGCGACGCCGTCCGCGTAAATGATCGCTTCCAGATTGACGACCCAGCATTTGCCGAAAGGCTCTGGAGCAGTACCTCCTTGAAGAGTCTCGTGCTTGGGACTGCGGAAAATGATGGACTTGGCATGAGCGAGGCACAACGGAGAGAGCTCTGGGGCGGCGAGGTCGTCGGCTTAAACCCGAATATCCGCATCTATCGGTATTCGAAAGGTCAATTCTTTGACCAGCACTACGATGACTCAAATAATGTCACTCTGCCTGGCAGTCCCTCCGTGCCTGCCCGGACTACGTGGACTCTGTTGCTCTATCTTACTTCGCCTGCGACGGGGTGCATCGGAGGCGAGACAGTCTTCTATCCTGAACCTGAGATGGGAAAGAAGAAGAGCAAAGAACCGCCACCTGAACCTTTTGTTGCGGAGCTTGAAGTTGGATTGGCGCTATTGCATCGCCATGGTGCGCAGTGTATGTTGCATGAGGGCCGTGAGGTCTTGCAGGGCGAGAAATGGGTCATCCGGAGTGATCTCTGCGTCAAGCGCTGAATGTATGAACAGCATGGAGGCCTGATCTACGTCCTGGGCCGTTTCCAAGGTTTCATTACGATCCAGAAGGCTTTGACTACATAAGGTCTAGATGTACTACCATCCAGCTCGCCCTATCTCACGGGCTGCCAACACCTGGACTTGAACAATTCTGGCGATACCCAAGCATTGTAGCGCAGTCTATAGTGTAGATGTCGATGACCATCTCAATACCCACTTCCGGTATAATCAAGGTCGTTGCGTATTAAGAGTACCGAAGGGCCAAATCGACAATGAGTTGGCTGATCGCTGCAGGAGAATACGACGGCGTCAGGTTTTCCATTTGGTTCGACAATCGTTATGCAAAGGTCTTTGAGGAGCGCAGCATGCCCAAGTACCCCGGACTTGCTGCGCAAAACGATGAGTACAACGGGTGCATTGTACTCGGTTGGGGCAAAGAACGGCAAAATCAAGTAAAGCACAGTGAAAAGGACAAGGTCCAACAGCTGCTAGAACAAAGCCGATTATCCTAACAGACATAATCAGACATACTATAGATCGCACACCTGAAGTCGTGATGGTGTCTGTCAAATATAGTTGTACAAGTCAGCATTCAAACTCCATGGCTTATATCCCATCCAGACCGGCCGCTTCTCCTCGCCTCCAGTGCCCTTGACACCAAGACTTCTTGAAAAACCTTGTACAATTCTATCCGCTGCTCCGGACCTCGCACTCATGTTACACGACAAACACGAACAGCAAACGTGCAGCGTAGCACGAACAATACGATATCAGACCGTGTCGAGAACTACAAGCAGAAAAGATGTTCATTGGACAGTATGTGTGTAATTTATGGCTATTTCCATTCCCGAAGAGTCCCAACCGGCAAATGGAAGCCTACCCGCTGGTTCCCGGGTATATTGAAACCTCAATGAATGCCTCGCCTCAAGTGCGACCCTATCCAATATGCTATATATGTCGCGCAGCAGGACCATAGCAGCGTATAGATGAGCCCTGCGTATGTCCTGTAACATAACCCGCCTGTATGGCTGGAGGCCACTCAATTGGGGCTACTATCTTGCCAGAATGGGAATCGCAACCGCTGATCCATTTTTCTTCTCTTGGGTTGCATGGGATGGGAAAGTGTAACCTGGACTGCATTGATTGCAGGAGAAGCGTATGCCTTTAAAAGGGAGCGATGGCCTTATCCCACCGTCCGACAACTCTAGCGTAACTCCACAACGCATTGTCCAGAAGTTGCGTGCAAGTCAAGAGCATAGAATCCACCATGCTCGCACAGTTCAGTGTGATCGCAACCCTTCTGGGGAGCCTGGCCAACGGCCTCCCAACCAATGACCTCCCACTTTCTCCGTCCATTGTCACCTCTCGTATCAGCCCGTCTTCGCGACAAGCTCCTAAGTATTGGACTCCACCTATGAAATCAGACATACAGTTCATCCTCACCGGTATACCTGATGTCGACGACAACTACATCAAACCCAACACAGGCATCTACGAGATCGACATGTTCTGGACACCCGCGGAGACGGTCTCCAAGATGAAAGAACTCGGACAACGCACGATATGCTACTTCAGCGCCGCGACAGCAGAATCATGGAGATCAGACTACAAAGAATTCGACAAGAAGGACTTGGGCTTGGAATTGCCGGACTGGCCCGGAGAAAGGTACCTCGACATCAGACGGGACAACGTCCTCAAAGTGATCAAAAAGCGGATCGACCTAGCCGTAGAAAGAGGCTGTGATGCCATTGAGCCCGACAACGTTGGTCCGTCCCACTTCCTCACCCCCCTACTTCCGTCCATTCCATACTAACGCCCGCAGACGTCTACTCCAACGACAACGGCTTCAAGCCCGCCATCCTCCCCAGCGACACCGTCGCCTACCTACACAAGATCTCCGACTACGCCCGCTCAAAGGGCATGTCAGTCGGGATAAAAAACTGCATCGAGATTTTAGGCGACATCTTCGACGACGTCGACTTCGCCATCTCCGAAGAATGCGTGCAGTACCTGAACTGCACCGTGTACAGCAACTTCACGACGGCGCCTCGCCCCTCCACAATCGGGAAGCCCGTCTTCGAAGTCGAGTACGTAAACTACACGTACAACGGCGGCTGGTCTGACGACGGCGTCGCGCTCGACCCGTCCAAGTTCCGCACTAACAATGTGAATTTCCCCGGCCTCACGAATGAGAAGTTGAGGAGGAAGTTGTGTAATTTGGATGAGGATGGGGTTACGCTGGAGAAGCCGTATCTTAAGATTAATACGGTTATTAAGACGTTGGAGTTGGATGGGTTTGCGATGTTTTGTGATGGGAGGGTGGAGAAGACGAATACGAAGGATGTTGAGGGGCAGAGGGGGAAGAGGAGTGTCGATGACAGGGTTGGGAGGAATAGGAGGAGTTGGTCTAGGGAGAGTATGTGGAGGAAGATGGGTGGGAGGCCGGTGGATCCGTGAGGGTTGGTGGCGGGGGAGGGGGTGTAGATTGGAGGTCGTATCTTTAGCTTCGGTATATAAATTGAATTGGCTTAACGCAGAGAATGAGTTCTGTTGACGGGATGGTGTTGGGATGTCTCGGGGTTGTGACGTCTACATAGCACTTTTGTTGATGTATAGCATTGACAGTCTTCTTTGACCTGATGAGCAAATGCCATTATCTTATGTCTCCAAAGTCTAGCTCGATTAAATCAATGCTTCTTCATGTTTAGAAGTTTTTACTATATATTCTCCTATACCAGCTACACAAGGTTAGTCGAGTCTATCCAGTGACACAGGAGCAAAACCTACCAGTCCACCGTAATGCCACCAGGGAGTACTTTACTTAACGCATGGATTCATACCTAAGCCAGTGAGCCTACTCTAGAATCCTATATCATCATATGCCGTACGAACTAAGGATTCTCGGCCGAGATAAACGCCAAATTTGTAGCCAAATATTTTTTTCATTGCCTTACAGCGACCTTAGTAAATACAAACGAAGCGGAGGTATATACACCTTTCCAATCGCACAAACCCCCTAACCACCTAGAAAATCTCCTGGTCGTCATAAGCCCTCACACTCTCCAGCCTCTTCCGCACCTCCACAGGATCCCTGCACACATGCTTGCTGTCCCAACCATCACTCCCACCATTATGGTCGGGGAACGTGGTCTCCAAGCCCTCTAAGCTCATATCCGCGCTGCACAAGATGGCTTGTCGCATGTAGTCAAAGCAGTGGATCATGTGCCAGTGGTGGTCCTCGGGCATGGATGTGATGTCCCAGAGAGAGTGGTTGGACGACATGGCGGAGTAGACTTCTACGATTGCGAACAGGCAGTGGAGTTGGTGAGTCATGGATGTTGTGAAGACAGTTTGGTTGGGCCATACGATTGGGGTGGGGAGGTCGTGGTAGTTTTCTGGGTCCGGGATGGATTGGAAGCCCATACCCTCTGTAGAGAAGGTTAGTTTATTGATGGGAAAATCAAAGGAAGAACGACGTACTAGGCATAAGCTCGTTCCACGCATGCAGGGTCTCGGGCTTGAAAAAATCTGCGGTGTTCATGGGCGCGAACGTCTGGTTGATTTGGAACTTCGTGACTTGGGTAGGAACTGCGCCTTGTTAACGCCGAATCGATGGTTTCTTTAATGGCCACATACTGTGAGGTCCCCATCCCGTCACGTCGCCTCCTACTTCCGACGCGCTGCTACTCCTCTTGCTTCCCAGACCAAGCTGTCGCAGCATCCCTTGATCTTTTGCCAGTAGCGCTACCATCACGAGCTGCAGCCCAATAACCACAAACCACCGCGACGCTTTCAGTATGCCAACGCACGCATTTCTTTTCGACCTTCGCCCTCTGGTATATGTCTCTGTCGCCCACTGCTTCTCCATGCCAACCAATGATTCTACCTCAGTCGAAGAATCGTCATCATGGTGGTCCCCTGCAGGAACATTCTTATATTGATGCTGCGGCTCCATCATGACTTATTAGATAAAGAAGCGAACGACACCGGGTCTTAGAAACAAACAAAAAGGTTAGTACGGCGTGAAAAGAGAGTGAGCACAGCTAAGGAGCACCAGGCAGCATGGCGCGCTGCGGTATATGATGCCTCCTCTCGCGCATCGGTGCTCTAGGACTATCTGCAACCGCACTTGTTTGACAACGGTTCGTCACTGCAATGCCGCTGTTGAGGCGGGCATGTGTAAGCGCGGAGCAGGCGTGCGAAACAAGAGAGTGTGTCTCGCATGCCCAGACTAATCCCTGCCCCGTTAGATCGCGGAGGTGAAACGGGCGATCAGTCGTTTGGGGTGAGACGCTAGGCTGGAAATGGTGGGGATGTGAAACGCTGCAGAGCGCTGGCTGAATGTCGAAAATTGTAAACGCGCGTTTCTGTTTTTCGTGGTATGAGCGCAACGATGGTTCGTTTGCACTATGATGTTGTAAAGAATTCAGCAAGTGCTGTGCATTTTGACTGTTTGGTGACTGCAACACAGCTCAAGGTTGTAATTCGTTTTCTCGTACCGTTGCTTCACACTAACACATTCAGAAAAACTTCTTAGCAGCATCGCGAGTTTGGTCAACCGCGAACGTCAGTTATAAGATGAGCTTCATGCATACCCGGTGCAGAGAAGCAAGTGTGAGTTTACACATTCACCTTTAGCGTGTGAAGTGGAGCGTCTTCTACCATTCACGATTCACAGCAAGTCAAGTCCTCCCGATCAATCTGGACCCAGCCTCTCAGTGTTCGACAGCTAAATACCAATTTTAAATACTCTTCACGTGGACATTTCTGTTCGTCATACGAAGCACAGCGTCGACGGACGCGAGCAACCTTAAAGCGTCGCTCATAGTCACGTCGAAACCAGTGCTTAGTCGTACAAAGCTAAGAAAGAAGAAGGAGAACAAGAAGTACGTGTTAGATAATGAGCCCAGGCAAAGTCTTACGTTTTGCAGGCCGGACATAAGGGTGAGGGACACGCGTATCGCTTCCATGTGTCAGCATATTGTGTTCCGGTCGCAACCATTGTATTGAGGTGTCGTGTATCTACATACAATCAGTGTGCTTATAAGTAATTATGATTGCTCTGCTTAAACTCTTGCTTCCCTATCTCTCTACCCCCTAAAATCGCTGTTGTGCGCGCTCACTGTGATGATGTCGTTTATAAACGAAGTTTACCTTGCCCACCACTAAAGACCTTCGAGCAATATATAACGTGAAGGATTTTATTGGCCGGCTACGCTTTGTGATGGGTACGACGTTACGCCACTAGTCATCCTCCGGCGATGTCCGAACACCTTAGTGATGAGGTAGGAATAGACATATCATCACAGGCTACACCTCATGAATGCTTTTAAATGCTCTTAGGCTTGGTATTTTGAAGAAACCCAGCATTAACTATTGAGAATAAAGCTCATCCATTATCAGGCTCAAAAAATAAGAACCTACGTTATCACTAGGTGGTGAACTGATTGTTGCGACTTGCCATAATCGAACGATCTTATCAACAATAAGTATGCTATTGATTCTTCAATTATAAGCTCCAGACTCTCCCTTTACTATGGTTAGATTATCCATCAATACTTATACGCATACAAAATCAGTAGATTTAGGGGCAATTGATGACATTCAGGCAGCGAAGTTCGCCGACACAAGGGAAGACAAGCTCATACGTTTCCTCAAGGCACCAAAACTCCAATGTCGTGCAACATTGCACGAGCCTGGCTTAGCTATCACAACAGGAAAGTATCACCATACCTCTCAGTACATAAGTTTGTTTGTCCGAATCCCTCCTACGAATCTTTCAACTTTCGATTTTCCCTGTCGCGTCACACAAACCGCCAAACCCAATAATGCTTGAGAAAGCTGATTCAAACCAGCACCCATTTCGCGAAGCATGGACATGGAAGCGATCCCCAACAGGCTACCCGCGACTTGCAGAGCGCATAGCATTGCTGCCTGAGACTGGAATCTACCGCCGTTTTGACGCGCTGAATGCGCGGAATCTCTTGTACCTTCAGTCTGAGCTTTGCACGCTTGAGAACGCGCTACGCGAACAAGAAGAGAGAGATAGCCGAGATAAGAGGGGGAATAGAGCCAGATATGCGATGAACCATTCGTATATGTTGAAGGAGGCACCAGAAGTTGTGAGTGGGCAGCGAGTTCTTGTGGAGAGACTGAGGAAGACGATTGCGCAGTATAGTAAGTGGCCGTTAAATTCCTTGTTGTATGCGTCGTGGCAAGAAAAATGTATCGGCAGACGCTCGCAACTTATGCTAACACTGTATAGACAAAGCGCTTATCCAGCAATCGACGCTGCAGCAGATCCATCCACCGGACCGCTTCGATCTTAACAATGCTCAACTATTTCTATACAGCGACGATATGGGCCCGAACGACATGATCGGTGCAGATTCCGACACATGGGGCAATCCAGACGACCCTGACAACCACCCGCCTGACCTCATCGGCATCAAGCCTCGCAAAAGGGAAGATACCTTCTCCCGTCTTGTCGCGGAAAACTTGTACTATGTGTTCAAATGCGGCCTTGGTCGTTTCTTCAAGAAGGATCGCCACCTCGGACGGAGAGTGTACTACGATACCAAGGTCATGAGGTGGACGTTTTGGATAACCTCCATCTTGGCCTCTCTAATCCCCATAGCATCTATCGGGGTTCTGACGGTCCTGAACACATTCAGAGCAAAGATGGTCACCATTGCCGCCTTCAACGTACTGATATCGTTGTGCTTGACCCTTTTCACAAATGCGAGTAGGAAGGATACTTTTGCTGTTACGGCCGCGTAAGTTGAAGCCCAAGTTTCTGTCTCAGCTTTATTGACGAGGATCTATAGGTTTGCAGCAGTACAAGTTGTTTTTATCGGAACTAGGGGCGATCAACCAGGTAACACTGCCCCGTCAGTAAACGGTTCACATTGAAACAAGTCTCGATTCGGAGTGATAAAAGACTTCATTGGAGGAATGATGTTAGGCATTGCAAGTATTAGTCTTGCTAATCTTGATGCATGAATGATTTGTGAAATGATATGTAGTTACGTAAACGAAGGCTTAATCAATCCTGATAAGTGTAATCATGTATATAAGAGGGAATAGTAAAAAAGTAATGAACGATATGGGAGGATACTCAGCAAAGTATTTAGACTCACTTCAGCAGTGCTTTGTTCAACCCGCCTATAGTAAATTACTGCTAATTCACTATTAAAGTGCGTATTGAGTTACTCTAGGATGCGCTATGTCTAAATAAGTTATCTAAGTTCATTCATACCCACGACGATCATGTTGGGAAATTATTGTCCCAAACACTGTAGTTATTTCGGTGATGAGCTGTCTCGCCAACGAACGGTGAGCTTTTGACACACTACCGCAACGTGTACGTAACGTATCCATCGATAGGTATCGTTTCATCAATTTCGAGAGGTCCTAACGTAGTAGTCAGATAGCGTGACAGCAAATCTGTAGATGTTGTAACTTAAGCGTGACATGGCTCTTGATGTGTAGCATCTACGTTGTTTCTTTCATCGACAATTCATTTTTCAAACCCATGGATAAGGATATATAGCCTCTCTTGTTGAGTTCATATAGAATTGATTCACATTACAGTTAACAAGAAGCACGATGGGCTCGTCACTTCCAAGCCGACCTACGCTCGGCACCGCTAGAACAGAACTTTACAAAAGATGTAAGTGATTTAGAATATATACATCTTATCGTACGGGTTCTAATTGCTCTTCCGTTAGCGAGGAATAAGGATAGGACAGCCCAACGACGATCTGAAAAACAAGAGCAAGACTATAAAGATCAAGTAGATCGACTACCGAGTGGATGGGTCTGTCACGTGTGCAGCTATTACCACAACTCTGCACGTATAGCAGGAACCCTATGTCCAACACCTGAATGTATCCATCTCACGTGGGAGACAGACGACAAATGTCTCGAATGTAGGGATGTTTTAGAGCTCTCAGTGGACGAGCACGGTCAATTGCAGGGTATCGCAGGTGTCAATTATGCGCATTTGGGTTGGTTCTGCATTGGATGTTCAAGGCATACTTTCGATCCTGATCCTGGTTCTGATAAGCTCTGCCGGAATCCTAACTGTGATTATTGGGACGGAGAAGGAGCCACCGATGGATGGATTTACACCGCAGGGTTGGACCTACATGTCTAGCCATACGACGATACCGAATCCTTCCAAGACGACCAAGTCTTTCAACAGCAAAACTACCATTGATTCAATACTGGGCAAAGCAACAAGATGGCGTAGTGTTACAATTGTAACCTCGGGATTTGGAGAGAAAATTGATATAATTGATTACAAATTGGATTTTAGTTGTTTCTTGCCACTATACCTATGACTCAACAAAATGATGCTCTGAAATTCCATTGTCGTTGGCATTCGAAACATGAGACATGTTCCTTGCAGTGTTAATAATGCTGCTGTTCTACCTTTTGATACATCATGCAAAGCTTTTCGGAAGCTTCGAGAGCACGACAAGAAGATTTACACAGTCCTGTGTTTTCTCATGCCAACTATTACTTCATCGTAGTTGCTTCTCATTGGAGCCCCAAAGCCGAGATATTGATTGATGGAGAAACCCCCAGAAGCAGGTCACTTAATACTTTTCCGCTCCCAAGGGAGAGTGTCACGCCGTCGCCACGGTGAGCTGTGTTCAAAAACAGCCCGCCTACAGTCTGTGAGCGATGTTGATCCGGCAACTCTAATTGGACCTGAGTGGGTTTGTTTTGAATATCTGGCCGTGCTGAGTTACAAATACCAAGGGAATTCCAGTCCACTTTGGTGATGATTGGGTGGTCAGGTGTAGCAAGCGGTCGATAACACCTGCCTGCGTTATAAACTTCAAGCTCCTTTTCTGGATCTACATCCAAATACTGTTTAGCAAGGTTGGCCATAGCCTGTATTTCTGATGGCTGTGCCTTCACCGACTCTGCGAACTCTGGAAGTTCCTCGGGAATTGCTCCCCATCCTCCTACATATAGTTCGCCTCCCAAAAAGCTGGTAATGTCTATACCTTTACCCTCTGGGGCATCGTTTTGCAGAAAGACTTGCTCACTACCTTTTTCATCATGGGAAGTGTGACGGCAGGAGCTTTGGTGCACGGGCCTTTGGTGCACGTGCTTACGTGTTTGCCTAGTAGTTAGCGTATATAGGCCACACAGCTCAGTTGAGAGCTCGACAGTTGATACACCATCTTCTGACCCTCTTTTTGATCACCCTCTGCGTGATCTCACAGGAAGGATCCCAATTTGGCGTACGTACCCGGAAATGGTTGCTTGCTGAAGCTGTGGAATTCATAGGCAGTTTTACGGTCGCGTGCGGGAAGAGCATTGAGAATACGCGAGGTGACCAAGGCCCAGCAGCGATCACGAGACTACGGCATGGGACGGTCCTAGTGTTGTTCCCATTTTCTTCAACCTGGATGTTGGAGAAGTGCTGTCTGTTCCCTTCGGCTCTGATAGATATTGCCCTCGCGTTGAAGATGAAATTTACCCCTAATCTCACACACTCGTCGTATATGAACTTGCAGAATTGTGCAGGGTCACTTGGCTATTAGCATGCATCAAAGCTTAGTAGGTAGAGGTCATACAGATGTGCAGCATGCTGAGGTCCTGCCATCAACTGTACCGTCCAGCTGCTCTTCGGCCGTATCCAATTTGGAAGTGCAGATAAGGGCTTAATGACTAGAGGCCCTGGTGCCCAGTCGTTAGAGGGCTCGAGCACTCCTGTGAAATCTGCTGGCGTGATTCGATAAATGGTCGAACTGCTGAAGCCAAAAGTTCCAGCGCCACTTTGGGTGGCCATTTCCAGCAACAGATTATACGACAGGAGGCCCAGATCTGCAGTCTCGGAACCAAATCCGAAGTCCCCAAGTCCGCCAGTCGCTTGACCGGAGGCAGCAGGGCTGATGGTCGCTGCCGGCTCCACGACAACGATCCTCGGCATTAAATCCTTAGAGGAAGCCTGATCGGATGCCTCTAGAGCGAGTGCGAGCTGGTATGCTGTAGTCAGACCAATTACGCCGGCGCCCAGGATGACAGTTTCGGTTGAGGCCAGATCATCTTTGTGGATCGCTGGGATCTGCTTTGGGGTAGACCAAAACGCACCCATAGTGCATGAGAAAGAGAGCCAAGGGAAGTATAAGGCAGAGAGATGGAGAAGAGAGATTGCGATCAACAGTGTACTTTTACTCGATTTAAATGGGACACTGCGCAAACGGAAACGAGTGCCAGCAAGTCAAGGCAACACGTCGGGCCAACCTCCTACTCAACGGTGAGACCGTCGCCACGTATATCATCAGTCAAGCTACACTTCCTCGCCCTTTGTTTGATATTTGATTGTGGTATGTTGTGACCGTATTGGTGATTACACCGTTTTGAACAAACACTGTATATCGTGCATTCGTCACCTCACGCCTTTCAATGTGGCAGACCTAGTGCGCTCGCAGAGTCTAACATGATACTATCATCCACTCGCCTAAGCTTATACATGTATTGCTCCTGATCGTGCTCCTCGAGGAGTTTAGGTACCTTACTAAAAAGACTGGTAATTAATCAAAAGGATTAGAGCGATAAACTGGAAGAAAGAGCACGTGGGTATGTCAAAACTGGATTGTCGGGTCGGTTGCCTTCCGGGCAGCGCATAGAGGACGTCATAAAAAGCCTGATTTTTTTGGGAGTAGGTGTCGCCACCCGTAGTTCGACAACTTTCCTAAGCAATACGTTCATATCGTTGCAGCAATATTTATCGTTATCATGCATCTGGGTATATAGCGCAAAGAGTTAGTGATAGGGGTTTGGCATGTATGGCTATAGCGGAGGTTTTGATGTCGTAGCTGGGAGCTTGAAGGAGTTGTCTTCGAGATGTCGTGCAAATATATAAATCTTTTATGCATCTACATATAAGTCGATCAAGTTCAGACAATTCAGTCTAATTTTGCCGTCTTCCGCTGTTGATTGTTGTAAGTAGCCAGGTAAAGTAAGAACAACAACAAGGCTGTATTGCTATCTGCAGAAAGGAGTGTGNNCCTTATAGAAACTATGTGACGTAGTTACAATTGTCATTGCAGCATCCTTGGTCACCGTGAAACTTTCTATCCCTGATGATTTTCCCCTACTGAATCAACCCTCGATGCGTTACGTTGTCCAGTCTGCTATGTTTCGATCGCTTAGATGATCCCTCGTCATCCCCGTCGTTGTCAAATTCCTTCGCCGCCATCATCGCGAGCGGATCACCGCCTGCTTCTACGACTTCATCAGGAGAACTTTCCCCCTCCTTACTCCACATCATAGCAAGAGGATCGTCCTCTTGGGTGTCGACCTCTTTCAGCCACATCATGGCTAAGGGGTCGTCGTCCTTGGATACATCGGCCTTTGTGAACATCATGGCTAGCGGGTCATCATTGGTGTCGTAGTTATTTTTTCTGTTTCTTCCAGTACTTCGCTTGTCGGTGCTCGGTAGGGTTTCGATTCCAGCACGAAACATCATGGCCAGCGGGTCGGAGGAGGCATCATCTGAAGGTGAGGAATCAGGGGGGTATTCGGCACTGTTCCAGGACATCATGGCCAGAGGGTCGTCTTCCTCATCAGTCGCTTCGTAATCCGGTGGTAGATCCGACTTGCCAATCCACATCAAGGCCAGGGGGTCATTATCTTTTACGGCATCTTGTGTGGTAACCTGCGCATGCTCAACTGGGATAGGCGCACCGTGGACTTTGGTTTCGAACAACAAGAGCAGAACAGGGCTTATCAAGAATGTGCGCATGATTCCAAGAAAGATCATAACTGAGTTTCTGAATATGGGTTTGTAAATCAAAGTTGACAGAAATAGTTCGACAGGAGGGCCAGATTCAAGAGAGATGCATCTACTGCTCGCTGTGCGCAACCTTTGCTCATTTACATACCGATCGTGATCTGTTCAAACTTGCTTCTATACCGCCGTAAACTAGAAGAGGAAAGAGGAAAGATGCTTAGTGTTCTCCTAGACTACATTTGACAAATTAAACTCGGTACTTTAGGCCCCTAGTTTTGGCCCCTAGTCCGTACACGCAAATAGGATGTGTTTTGCTGACGCCAGATAGTCTGACATGCATCAGAACGCGAACGCTTAGATGTAGTCACACGCAGTGTTTGTATCCTATGGGCCTATCGGCTTGCTTAAGATCGCGAGGTCAATCCTTCCATGACTGACGCATACTACCTAAGCCCGAGTAGCCGAGTATCTGAGTGCCCTCGTGTTATCAAGCAATCATCCTCGGCTAATGGCAGAGGTGTCACTGCGGACCAGAACCTGTCTTTCCAGCAAGACATCTACACGGCTAGACAAGCCCACGTGTGTTCATAATTCACACTCATGTCACCTTAATTCCAGACAACTGATCCACGAGCTTCTGGATCTTATCAAAATCCTGTGCACTTGGAATATACTCTAACCGCAAAAGTGTCTTAATGTTCGCATCTGAAAAATCGGCAGCTCGTGCCTCAACGCGCGATGGCATCTCCTATTCACCACTGGTCGAAGAGAGCACTGGGGATCCTCCAAGACGCCATGACGGGAGACTTCCTCTATACCTTTTCCTTGAAGCAATAATCCTCTTTGGACTTTTGGGTGCTTATCTCGCATTCACCCGAGGGACACTGTCAAGCACACCTGGACTTGGCTCAGATGACTGTAAGCATCTTTTCCCACTATCTTTCTCGGGTTGAACACCTCTAGAATATCGCCGGTCAAGTATGGTATTTAATCTATTTTTCTAGTTTCCGACCTCGCAACCTATAACACGACCGAATTCTTCACCGAGAACAATGACATGATGCGCAAAACCGCTGAAGCTGAGAGATTTTGGACAGGTCTACTGCAGAGTAAGTGGTTGATCTCTTTGCTCTCAAAGGAGAATAAGGGAGTTAATTGCGACCAGCCGACGGCATAGTCTCCGTCCCCACACAATGGGCGCTCGACCAAGGCTTCGCTTCTTCGCTTGAGAACCCCGATCGACTAGGCCACAGTGTCTATCAGGTGGATATGTACCACTCATTGCATTGTCTGGTACGTATTGTCTCCCTGTGAAGCCTCATACATATCACGCCTTGCTGTCACCTTCCCATGCCTCCAAAGTCTCCTTTCCCCATACTTGCCTCGAACAAGCAAGACTAGGCGTTCGGGTCACGAAGATCTCAACCATAAGCTCAAGCCATAAGTATTTGGATCTTTGAAAAATGCTTCCTAGGGCAACTCGAGCTATATTAAATGGTTGTAGCTCAGGCTCGAAATCGGATAGACAAAAGCCACACTCATAGAAGTCTTGGGCTAACGTGACTGTAGCATCACATCCGCCTCCGCCTCGTCTCCAAGGTACCTCTGAGCAAGTGGCCGAGAGACGACAAGCACAGTTTGCACTGCATCAACTACATCCGCCAGCAAATCATGTGCCATGCAGACATCACGTTGGGTGGTACGGATGATGTGCTGCATTACGCGAGAAATGAGGGACATCAGTGTAGGGATTATAAGGCCGTAGTGAGTTGGACTCAGAGACATGAGTGGAAGGGACATGCGAGATGGATTAAAAAGATGTATGGATATATTGCTGGAGCGGAGAGTCTAGCTACTTGAAGTGGTATATAGGTTGAGGGGTACATTATATCCAGGTAACCTGGGTATAGGGTTGTGGGCAACAAGATGTACTCGACAACGCGGGCACTTGAGCTAAAGATAGTTAGATAGTTCATTGCAGGCGTGATTCGGTCGCTTTAGCAAACAAACATTGATAATAGATGAGATGGAAACAGGTGTGAAGCCGTCAAGGAACCCCGCCTAACGCGAAACTGACGCGCCAAGATGCGCTAGCAGTGCGCCATTCTCTTGGTCTGTCACACTTTATCCCATCTCGTCCATCGTCAACGCAACGCCTGCCGTCACGGTGGCCAAGATGGGCAATTTTCTTCACGGAATAATCTCAGTGTGAAATTCTCGACGTCTCGAATTTCGCCAATTGACCTTCCCCCGACTGCATTTGACATTACAACGAAATCGGCCTTCCGAGCATTCGTTTCCAGCTCATGTGCGCTTGTTTTAGCTGGTCTAGCGTGCATCGATATCTTCATGATGCCTAGAGTGTTCTAGGCAACCAAGCCATAATTAAGGATAGCGTCTGTTGTTGACTGAAACATCAGGCAGAAGCCAGCACTGGTCTCAATGTATGCATGCTCACTTTATATCTTTCGATGATTTCTATTCGGCATAAGATTCGCGTCGTTCCCCTCTGTCTACAGTCAAGACGATTTGCCAATCTGTTTAGCCTTCAACGAGCATTCAGCATCATGTCGTCTCAACCCGGCCCCAAGTTTCTCAGCCTTGCACCAGCGATACTCGATAATGTTATCAAGCAAGTCAATAACAGACAAGACCTATCAAATATGCGGTTGGCTTGCAAGGAATTAGACAAATACGCCGCGAAGGAGCTCTTCGAAGACGTGTTTCTCTCCCCATTGGAAGAGGACGTCAGCATTTGGAACAGCATCAACCAGAACGATGTTATCCGGCGAATATCTCGTCATGTGACCATCCAGACACATTCAGATATCGAGGACCACAGCTACGGTCACCACAGAGAAAGGGAAACGATTGGCGAGAACTTCAAGGGCGCCCTCACCGCACTGTCAAGATTTCCTAACCTTGACTCCGTGGAGATCGGCTTCACTCCAGAATGCGTAGGTGTCGATAAGCAGTCGTACCAGGATGTGGCGGAGGATGCTTGGCAGCGCGAGAATATGCTAAGGCTAATCTTCCGAGCCATCAAGGACCGAGTGGCGGATGAGAAGAACGTGACGATCCGCAAATTAACTATCGTCAATCTCCAGAACTACCCCCTCCCAGATTTCACCTCTTCTGATATCTTTCGTGACATCATGGGCGAGCTAGAGGAGCTGCATATATCCATCATCCAGGAATACAATGAGTATGGGCCCGACAATGACTGGTCCAAAGTTGAGTTGCGGACTTTCCCCGCGCATTTCTGCTCCGAATGGCTGAAGCCTATCTCCACGAACCTGAAGGCACTATCTATCTACTACAGAAACGAAAACTGGGGCCCCTTTCCCGGTCACTTCGACCCCAGCGACATTTCCTTTCCGAAACTCGAGACACTCGCTCTGGGCTACTATACGCTTGCGCACGACAACGACCTCAACTGGATTCTCGCCACCAAATCGTTACGAAAGCTCATTTTACACAATTGTATGATCGCTTCTTGGTTGCGCATCGACTCTCACAATATGAACGAGTGGAATGTTCGGACGCATGATTGGGAGAGACTGCCGGATGAAGACGGAGACGAAGGCGAAGACCAAAACAGCTGGGACGCCTCATTCGCGTACAATGGGAAGTGGAGCCAGAGTCTGGACCGCATTGCGGAATGCTTACCAAACCTAGTCGACTTCCGGTTCGATCGGTCATCGGCGTATGCTTACAATGGCGAGCCTCAATACGGCGTGAAAGAACGCAACAGCTGTGGTGCTAGAATCTTCCCTCAAAGATATATCTGCTTCGATAACGGAATCTTGCCGACGCACTGGCCAGAGGCGGAGGATGACGGGGAAATGCACTCCTGGCTTGATGATGGTTTCCCGAACGAGCACGAAGAGAATTTGGAGGCAGACCAGAAGAGCCTTGACAGATTGCTGGAGAAGCTGAAGAGGTCGAGGACCTAAGCGCGGATTGCAGGCCGAGTGACCAATTCCCGGCTAACGACAACGTCTTTGGGAAGAGATTGTTTGACCGCTCAATATACTGAGTCGCTTCACACACTGCGATTGCGCACACGCGTGATGCGTGCCTGTAGTCTTGAAGGTCTCCTGGCTCTTGTGTTCTAATCAGGCTTCCCTTCTAAATCTTCTCAGCTTGCAGAAGTACTATTATCAAGAGTTGAACACCTTTCATAAAAGTCTATGTATCTACTAACCGCAACGCCAAGCACACATGCGTCAGGGACTCCATTGTACCGTGTGCTTGTTGAGCCAGTTCCATCTTCTATGCCATGACTGCCTTTGATTCTTCCCTGTACTCCACGGAGTCATGTGAACCGGAACGGGGCCCGCTAGACCCTCCAAGGAGTGGCTTAAGACCGGGGAGGGAGACAACGATGATGGAGAGGGCCATTTCGAGCATACTGAGAGGATCTGTGGGGAAGTCATATCAGCATATCTATTGGATATAAAAATATCTCTTCCTGGCAATAACTTACAGACAAGGTTTTCCTGGCCAGTCCCGACTTTGAGAGTGACAAAACGGACAATGCTGGAGGCAATGGTGAGACCTCCGAACACGAACGTGAGCGTAACACCTTTGGAAGACTTGAGTATACCCTGAAAAAGCAGGATCAGGGGGATCGCGTAGACCACGAGGTAGCACGCCAGATTGAGGGTGAAGTTCAGGATAAAAGGCTCAGGCGCGTAAAACACGGAGCATGCACCATCTTCCTGGGACCATTGCACAGAGACCGGTGTGCCACAGAAAAAGGTGTCGTCGAAGAGGATGGTCAGGTAGCACACGACAACGAAGCCGGTAAACCCCCACAGCATCTTACGCATGGCTGGTCGGGCATTGAAGTCGAAGAAGAGCCAGTAAAAGGCAAGCATACTGAGCTTGGGGAAACCCATTCCAAAGTCGTAGAAATAGTTGGATGCGAACGAGATCTGGTGAGTATCCATGTTAGTTATGGATTACTCAAAGCTTTCTCATGTAGCTCAAGCATGGGAGGTATATGGAAGATAAAGCTTACCTTGGAGAGCTTCACCGAGGATTCGTACTCATCCAAGACACCCATCTGGTACGTGAGGGTATCACAGATGATCAGCGCCAATGCATCAAGAGCAGAGGCGACCAGCAGCCAGTCCGCCCAAGTCAATTTCTCACGAAGTCGGAACAGACGGGTATAGATGCGCGCGGCAACGAACACGTAGGCGAGCGTCAACAGAATCCATTCCGAGATCTAGGGCAAAATGTGTTGTTAGGCGGTGATCTGGTCGTTGTTGTACGCAATAAGAATCTGATGACTTACCATGCAGTCCTTGCCATCAATGAAGTAAGCCATTTTGATGGAACAATTAGCTTGCTTAGTGAATGACAGAAGCAAAGAAAAAAAACAATCGAGGATGTAAGGTCAACAGCTCGCTTTTAGCCGGAGATGCGACGTATCGAAGGGGTCACTTAACCCTGCATGCAATCGTACGAGCCGACCCTGCGTGCAACAGGGTTAATCTAAACGCGCAGAGAAATTTTCGAACGGAACTCTCTGCCCTCATTCGATGGAGAACGACCGCTTACAGAGTCGATATTCGCTGCATGCACTATACCTCAACGGTCCTTCTGTGTTGGCGCACACGCGCGTGTGCTGTAAGGGAGGAACTTTCCCACTAATGACTGGGCGCCTCGGATGGCAGGCTAAGTTCATAGGAGATTCTTGGGTTCCAATGGAAGCCTTCGTCAGGCGTTTAAGCGGGCGAACCACTCTACTGGGCCACCTGCGGTACATGCGGTAGATATCGCTTAGCTTAGCATACATCTTAATGTCTCGTTGTGTGAATTTCGTCTCACTTCTACAAGGCGAGGTTAGAGAATGCGAACCCCTCTTGGCATTTACTAAATGCGGTGTTCGAGCGTTGTCTGTGGGCACATAGCAGATATCGTATTATAGGTACCTATGGTATTAACATTGGCTGATCCTGGAGGAACGTAAGACACAGTTCCCCAAGGCGCCAAGTGCGCCCACGCAAATATTACCAAATGAACGTGGAACTGCTGTGGGAACGAGTGGTTCGAGACGTTCCTCCGCGGGACGATAAGTGCGGGACACATGTTCGTCTAATCTGCGTTCTGAAGTGGGACCTCTCGTAATCGACGCCGTGCCGTGCCGTGCGGCGTAGCGGGAGAACGTCCCCCAGTTAGCCGAGGACGCTTGCATCGTTTGATGGGTCTCGATCAGGCATTGTCGATGCCTTAGCTTCCATCCTTCTGGAAGGTGCTTACATTGTTGCTTAGACATCGTACGTGCATATTTTCATGCACATTGGTGGATCCATCGTGCGCGCTCTTCAACAAAAACAAAATTACGTTGAATGCTGACTTGAAGCATCTAGAGAGTTCTAACCATGGCATGTCATCTTTCGCATGTCTTTTCCACTTCGTAATCTGCCCGGTTCTACACAGTAGAACAAATTTGGTCCTGTGATCTTGAGGATCTAGCCTTTATGGTCCCCAGGATCATATGCTTCTGTTTTGATTCTCCAGGCCCAGAGTAGGTGAATATCGGACCTCTCCTAAACCTTCATGAGACCTTTCCTTTTGACGAGTCTGTTTCGTCGAGCGAGTTCGAGAATTGCACAGTGACCTGTTTCGTCTCATATATGACATCTTTTCTTGACAGTGTATTGAGCTCCACCTCGCTCCCTGATTCATCTAAAAGGTCGTCCAGTCGTCCCTGCTTTCTACTCGATGTTCCGAAGGTCACTATCGGTGTTTGAACTCCGTATCCTGTTCTTGAAGTCGAAGAGCCGTAGGCCTTCTTAGATGAGAATAGCGTACCACGGCGGAGAAAGGATCTCATCGATGGCAGAGCCACCACCATGATGGAGACGGACATCTCAGCCATTGAAAGAACAACTGCGCAAAAATCAATATTGGTTGTCGCATCCCGATTACGCGGCATGTTAACTTACAGACGTTGGTCCAAGCATGGATAACCTCTATCGTTGCAAATCGCACGATGTTGACCGAGATAGTTATGATACCGAGACCAAAGGTCGCCACAAGGCCCCAGATCTGGCGCCTACCAAGTTGTAGTTTGTGAAGAAGCGGAAATGGAAGTGCGCAGACTGTGCATGAAGTTAGCCTGGTTATACAGCTGGAAGCTGCAAGACTCACTCGATACGTCTGAAACGACATTGAGCGCCCAATCCGTCCGGAAAACCTCCTTTGAGTTGAACGTATTGCAAGCTTCTTCATCCAGCGACCAGTTTACGGATACTTCACGACCACACCAGAAAGTGTCCAAGAAGCAAGTAGTTATCATAGCTGCCCCTACGTAGGCGGTCACTGCATAAAGAGCCTTCCGTAACCAAGGCATGGTTGGTGGGATAAGTCTGTAGTAGAGCGCTAATATCGCGAGCTTGGGTAGATAAATTCCTGTGTCGTAGAAGTAGTTGCCCGCAAATTGCACCTGGTGTATCAGCTGTCAGCATCGCTTCTGCTCATCACTGCAACCCTCAGTATCTCATACCTTCTTGAGTTTGATCAGGGCTGATTCTGAAGGCTCGGGTCCATCAGACATGCCACCTAGCTGGTAGGTCATTACATCGGTGATGAACAGTGCTAGCATATTGAGGATCGATGCTATCAAGAAACTGTCGCTCGTAGTCGGGTGAATGCGCTGCAAGACTCGCGGGACAAGACGACCAGATGCTAGTATTATCGCCAGCGCCATCAGGGTGGCTTCAATGGGCTTCGCGGACATATGTCAGCACCACAACGACAAACGAGCATCTACGTCTCTAGAACAGAATGCATACAATGACAGCCTCCGGGGCTACGCCAGCAGCCATGGTTGAGGATTAGTTGTCGACGCAATGTTAGATGTAGTACTGAATCGCGTAGGGTGGTATGCCAAACCATGTATGAGAGTGCGACGAGTGAGGAAAGCTTCGATGATGATCCCCTAATACCCGTCATAGCTTCGTACGATTCACACGATCCTTTCAAGACATAGTATATCAGGGGTAGAGGCACGTATAGCGATGCACGATCCGCTCATATGGATGATGTGACACTATCGTTTTGCCTGCATCGCCAAACCACTCCGGCGGATCGATCCTATGCCGAGCCTGTCTCCCACCAACTCGATACATGCAGGTACAGATTCTGACGGGCTTTACCGTCGGCCGAACTCTCTCCGACCTCGTACCATTACCCGAGACCTAAGTGGTTGGGCCTTTAGCCTACCGGTAGCTGTATGCTATAATCCCACAAAATCCCGCGCTGTTTCCAGATTGGATTTAATATGCAGGGAAGTGGCGTTGTCCCAGAGGGATGATTCGATCCATCTCAAATCTTTGTGCGCCCATGTCGTATCGCGCGACCACGCCGTATCGCGTACAAGCGGCTGACATCCGACCTATTACTCTGCTGGGCGAGGAAAATAACGCGCCACCAACACGAAATCTAGGTTTGCAGCACGGCCGCGACGGCTGCCCGAAAGTTAGTTCATGTAGAGTTACTTGAGCTCTCGCTGCTTTTTTCATCGTATATACGCATCTCCTAGGTGTTCTCTCATGCAAGTGAGATCAAAATAGTCTTAGGTTTAGAGAAAGAAACGACGTGAGCATGGCAACCAAGGCGTTTCAGACCTGGGGTATTGAGTAACCTCGAGATTCTAGAACAGGCTCCCCTTGACTCGGGGTACAACCCAAATGTTGAATGGGCTAGGATGAGTTAGAGGAATCAACGCGAGCACAGGTTCTCTAGTCAGTCACGTGATCTGGATGCAATATGAACACATCAAAAGAGGTATACCGGGATGGATCTGCAATTGGTCCACGAAAACGCTAACATCGATTCTTTACTTGCACTCAACGTAGTTAACTCACATCGCAAAACACTATAACTCGTATCAACTGTGACATGCACCCATAGATTCCTCAAGGTCACGTGAATCCCAATGTGCAGACTGCGCCCTGGTCATAGCTTGAATCGTCTGTTACAATTGCTAAGTATCCCGTGGCTACTTTAAGAGCCAGAAATTCATGGTTTTGATTGTACGATGAGTTCTTCCTGGCTGAGCTGTGCGATGAGAGCGAGATCGGCGCCAAGAGCACTAAACTACTTTTAGGGTTCCGTTCCTACGCAATTTTGAAGTTATTTGTCCTTTAGCCTCCACAACTCGTTCTCTCGAATTTTACAACGCACAATCTTTACTAAGTCACAAAGGTTACATACTGAACATACCTGTGGCCTTTGACAGAGGTTCTGACACTGATGAAAAGCTCTGAATAGCACAAGAATTCCGAATTTTCTGACTCGATACTGTATCACCCGGACACGAGGACCATGCTACAGCAGGAATCCCAAAATTGTATTACGAAGCTACCTGTAGAGCTTTTAGAGAAGATACTTCTCTACACCGTCGATGACGCCGTGGACTACTCCCAAAAGACTCGTGATGTCTGTTTTTATCCATGGGTACAGCAGGAGCGCCGTCGCCTCTTGGAGTCAGTGCGACTCGTCTGTCGTCGTTTCTACGAGAATGCATGGCGTGCCTACGCAGAAGTAGCGGCACGAACCATTTTCGACATCCGCTCCGAAGCAAGCATGCAAGCATTGAGTGCAATATCTTCTCATGATAAAATCCGTCCTTGGATTCGAAAGTTGAGGTTTGCCTTCCACACTGCGAAGACGGATGTGAACAACGCACGGCGCGAACGAGCAGAGCAGGAAGCGGCGGAGTTGCTAGATGCGCGCTGGTCCAAGGTTTGGTCAGCGGGACTTATGCACGATCAAGCTGATAAACTATTACCCCTCCAATCCGAACAGCAAGTTGCCGATGCAAATGATCTCATTCTTCTCGTTGCGCACGCTTTGCGGGGATTTGGATCGCTAGCAGAGGTACAATACTTTAGAATGCAAGACTTGCCTCCCCGTTGGACAAGGGTAATGAAAAGAGCGCGTACTGTCGGATGTTACGGATATTACGATGGCTACAAGTTCCAAATAGGGCTTGAAATCATATTGCGTGCGCTCGCAGAAGCGGACCAGAGCCCTGCATTCTTAGACCTAACAGTACTGATTAATCAGCACCACGCTTTTCTGAGCACGACTCCGCTCCCCATGCTCCGCTGTGTCATGCGTAATGTGGGGAAACTTCATCTTCGGGGTTCTCACATGTATGAAGATTTTGTCGAAGAAGGAAAACGCCTGAATCAGGTTGTCTTATCACGATCCACATTTCCACTTCTCCAGGACTTGGTGGTGGAAATCGATGCATATCGGCTGGACAAACACGCTGAAGATTTACCACATACTTCCCAGATCCCACGCCTTCGCATGCTCACCACAATCTTAGTTAGTGGCACCAATAAAGCCACGTTGGATTTCCTTTCCGGATACGGCGCCAACACTCAGAAGCTTATCATAGACGGTTACTATGAACCTTTGTCACCCTTACTTACATTCTTATCAACACGCAATCTTAACGTGGTCGAGCTCCGGTATGAGAAAAGCTTAGTTCGGGACCTTGCCTACCAAGGATTCATCAATATGGTCACAGGTTTAAACAAAGAAATGCTGAGACGAGCGGCCGTTGAGGTGGCAATTGAACCAAAACAGCTTGAGCTCCGGATATTGAGTCATCTCGAGAATCCGGAAGAACCTGACACGGCAACAAACTTTCGTTCAGAAGATTTGGATATTCAATTGGAGTGGCCGTTATACTAAGATTCAAAACCTTGAGACCCCCAACCTAAGCTGGAAGACGATAGCATATGGCAAGATGAAGATGGGAATACGGCAGAAAACCAACGAGTGAGAGACTGACTCAGAAGAATTTTAAAGTGAAAACAAAAATTACAAGAAAGAAATGACGATCGGGCAGAAAAGACTAAAGTGAACACCTAGGCGAAAAACGAAAGTGAACTGGAAACTAGAGGCAAACTGGACAAGAACTCGAATACAACGGCAAAACAGGTGGGGGAGATAGAAATCCCGCAAGAAATATTGAATTAGAGCCCGAGTTAGAAGAGGCCGGACAACCAGAAACCACAGGTGTGACAATGAAAAATCAGAAGACTGGCGTGAGACCTCCGTGGATGTATCCTGCAGGTTCTGAATCGTCTTTCCCCTTCAGAGAGATTTGACGTACAATAAGCCACATACAATATAACTAAAAACCGTGTCGGTCCTTCGAACGTTTGGTAGTCTTAGCCCTTGCCTGCTGATCATTAAGCGTGAGTTCCTTCGATGCACGGTCAGATCTCTACTAATATACCTGGGGGATCTTTTGCTTAATGTCATCTACTCAAGATTCCCAACATCTCGGTGAGTTTCTAGACAAGCACTGTATTTACACCCAAATTTCGTGCATCCATGCTCCTATCAGTACCAGATCTAATTACTACCACTCTACAAACCTCTCCACCCACCGCAACCCATCCTTCCTTCGCTGCACACACTGCACTAGCATCTTCCTTTCAGGCGGACAATGACACTTCCCTGTCAGCGTCGCCCGACTTTCCTCGGGTATCTTTCCATCTACCATTTCTTCCTCCTCTATATCGATAATGCACTTAGTTATCGCGATGATCAGCAGTGGCTCCCACCACCCTTCCACGTGCCACTGCTTCAATATCTCTAGCCCTTGGTACCGCAACACGCGGTCGCGACATTTAAGCAGTAGCGTGAATAAAGGCACGACAATACCAAGATCCAGCACGAAGAGCCCGGAGAAGTAGGACGTTGGGGACCCGGAGTTGCGGATCTTGACTATGTCGTGCGAGAGGCGGATGATGGAACTGAAGTCTGCGAGGTGCTCGTCATATCCCATCTCATCGACGTAGAGCATACCCGCCAACATGACCTTGGCGTTGAGAGCCTGGATTTGCAGCATGGTAGCCGTGACGTACTCGCGCAGCGTGCTCTTGCTACTGCGTCGTATCTTCAGCAAAAGCGGCTCAAAGGCGACTATCCATCTGCACATCTCCGCGTAGAACTTGCTCTGTTCGGCTTCAAGCTCTTCGGTGACCTTAAAGCTGGCAGTGTGAATGTTAGTGCCGACGGTGGTGGTGACGCCGCCGGGCAGTTGAGTTTTAAACGGGCGGATTAGGGACGCAGGGTCGCTGTGTTTCCAGGTGGTGGGGATGAAGTGACAGCAGCGCCGCATGACGACGTGCCAGTAGCGCTTTGCTTCGTCTAGATTGGTGAAGACGAGGGGCATCGATGCTGCGATTGCGGCATCTTCGTTGAGAAGCGTCACATGCGACTCCTCAGTACGTTCGTCGTTGATAGTCGATATCGTGATATCAAGATTGCGGAACGCATCTGCAATGTCATCTTCCACTTGTGAAGGGCGGTTCGCGAATTGATGGTATATGCGTAGGCCATGTTGGGCATGCGTCACGGCCTTATAGCGGTCTCCACTGTGGGATTCGAAGCATACAATTAGCAAGCATGCGATGAGCGCATCACGCGGTCCAGACCCGGTGTCAATCGCATGTTGTATCCTCTTTATCGCTTTACCATATTTTTGATACGCAAATTGTCGTTGCAACGTCGCCAGTTCCTCAGCATTCTCGCCAGCGATCGACGAAGTACGAAGCGACTTGTGAAGCGCACCAATAGCGACAACAGCATCTCGGATGAAAGCTTCATGGTGGCATCCTTGCAGCATGAGACGGTTCCACACGGACCAATCCCATGCGCTTTGAAATCCAGTTGTCGTTTCCTCGTGAAAGAACCGGAGATACTGGTTTTCCACGTCCGTCTCGCCAGGTAGGGTAGCGGTCGGTCGAACGATCGTCAGGCTCAATATATCTTCTTGTTTTGGGAGCAGTACCCGCTCTGGTTTTCTTCCATTGCTCGCTATTTGAGTTGGATTTATTTTTTTGGGTGCAACCGGGGTATAGTCGCATTGGAGCCGCGATTTGATGCAACGCATACACTGCGGATGCACCTCGTCACATTTGATTCTCCTTTGCCTGCATGTGGCGCAACCCTTCTTCGATCTTTGGTGGCTTGCGCGTTTTGGGAATGGCATAGCTGGAAGAGGTGAATACGCAGGTGGAGACACGAGAGCGTTCGCTTGCTAAGGATGTGGGAAGCTTGTGTAACACGTAAGACGATGGTCGTCAGTTTGGCGAATAGGAGCTACCGGACGGCTAACCTCGCCAACGTGGTCCAATCAGCTTGACGCTGTCTCCGTGTTATCACGTGACCTTTCCGTGCGCACGAGCTTCAGATGGCAATCAATGACTTAGTCATGGTCTCAGAGCATAGACACTACACAAGATAGAGTAAGCTGTATCATTTCCCGTTCTTCAGGCTGTGCAGCTAGTGTTGTTCAGCCAGTATAAACACGTAGTTTGGCATGTCAGTCGCTGGAAAATTAACATTCTATAGCATTCTATTCTAAAAACAAGACATTGTTGCAACATGAATATCATACTTTCTTTGCTTGGAGCGTCACTCTCTTATGTGCTTTTCCTTATATATCACCGCCTCTACCTCTCCCCCATATCCCACTTCCCCGGCCCAAAGCTTGCTGCCGCAACGTACTTATATGAATTCTACTACGACATCATTCTCGGTGGAAAATACATATGGAAGGTCAAAGAAATGCATGAGAAGTATGGACCGGTGGTCCGAATCAACCCAGGAGGGCTTCACGTCGCCGATCCCACCTTCTGGGACGTCATGTACACCCATAGCACGGAGCGCAACAGGAGGATCAAATGGATTTGGGAGGCATGGGGTATCGGCATTCCAGCAAGCATGTTGGCAACAGTACCGCATGATCTACACAAGATACGAAGAGCGTCCATCAACCCATTCTTTTCCAAGCAGAATGTGCGGAAGCTCGAGCCGGGCATCGAGGAACGGGTCCAGGCTTTGGTGAAAAGATTCAAATCGTGTGGAGATGAGGGAGAGATTATACAAATGGAGTATGCGTATTCGGCATTCACCAATGGTATGTGACTGGAAGGCGTTGTTGGTAGGCTTCTGTTAATTGTACGCAGATGTGGTGATGCAGTACTGCTTTGATCGATCAGACCACCATATTGAAGCGCCGGAATTTGATCCTTCGTACCACAAAACATCGTTCGGTGCCGGCAAAGCAATCTCGCTGCTGAAGCATCTACCTTGGCTTTTGACGTTCATGTTGGCCCTACCAGAATCTGTCGCTATGAAGATGGGCGATGAGGTCTCCGCGAACATCAAGTTGAAGAGGGTAAGCATGACTATCCTTCAAAGATTAGCCCAAAATGTCGTTACTGATCAGGATGTGAGCAGGAACGAATTGAGCAAATTGAAGACGTCAAAAAGAGTGGTTTCGATAAAGCGGACGAAGAACACAAGACCATCTTTCACACCCTGCTACAAAGTGAGCTCCCCACAAAGGAAAAGGAAACCGCACGGCTAGCTGAAGAGGCTGTGCTCCTAGTCGGGGCGGGAACGCATACCACGTCTTGGATCCTCACAGTCATCACCTTCTACCTTCTTTCGAATCCTTCCTTATTGCGCAAGCTCCGCGAAGAGCTCCGCACAGTACTACCGGAAGTAGATAGCCATGCATCGCTAATGGAACTAGAGAAGCTTCCATTCTTGACTGCTGTGCTAAAGGAAGGCTTGAGGCTGGGCCATGGTGCCTCTAATAGAAGCTCCCGTATCGCACCAGACACATCGCTGAAATGCAGAAACTGGACGATACCAGCTGGCACCCCCGTCAGCATGACTGCTCCACTTACACACTTGGATGAATCGATCTTTCCTGATCCGCACACATTCGAACCCCGTCGCTGGCTGGATGCATCGCATCTCGATAAGTACATTGTCGCATTCTCGAAAGGGTCGCGAGGCTGCGTAGGCATGAACTTGGCGTGGGCAGAGCTGTATATGTGCACAGCAGGGGTATTTCACCGCTTTGGCTCGAAAGAAGCGAGGGCGCCGGGTGATCTGGGGTATCTGGAACTATTTGAGACGGACGTAAATGACGTGGAGATGGCGAGCGATATGTTTTTCCCAGTAGCGAAGGCAGATTCGAAGGGAGTGCGGGTGAAGATATTGACTTGAGGGGACTCTGGCTGTATTTTTAGATACCTGTTGTAGCCCATAACTTATACGTTAGAACAACGAGTAATTTACAGCAAGCGATGGTCTTCCATGGTCATTTGCGCATCGTGACATGGCTCCGAGAGAGGGAGTTCAACTCTATGTTCTGGCTCTACTTTCTGGCCTACCAAACAACTTGTGGATCCTTAGTTCATCTCGACAGACAGACAGCCTGTTGGGGATAAAGTAGCCGAGATAAGTCACTAGTCCATCGGACCTGGATCGAAGGAGTTGTGGTGGAGCATGGTGGTGAGCACTGACTTAGCGTGCTCGGAAAAGCTTGGGACCGAAGCCCCGCCAGTGGAGCCGGCGCGTCTCACATGCCACTGTCTTCATACACCTTACGCTGAGAATAGCTGCGTACACTCAGCACCATGGGCGATCGCCTAGTAGCCTCGCACTTGTTCACAACAATGGGCGCACTACCGCTTGGCCGATGCGCGGTGGATCCGTTCCAAACTTCATACTCACGTTTCACTTGCTTCAACGAACTGACAACGCGTATGTATAACATACTCCAACAACCGCAGGTTTAGACGCCCGGTAGATAGTGAACACGTCGCCCTTCACGCACACAAACGGACCGATGCCGCTCGCAAAACACAACTACCACGTCGCCGCCGCCATACCGTCCCATCTACCCCCAGATGACTTCCTCGCTGCTCTCCACGACCACACCACATGCCTCACCCTCCAAGCCCTAACCACCAGCCACGAGAAACTCCCCGCGACCGACCCCACCACCCTCAGAGACACCTTCTGGTACCCCACCGACAAATACCCCACCTCCGCATACCACGTCACAGAAACCATCACATTCCTCCCCTGGTTCTCCTGGGCAAAGTACGAGCTCACGTTCCCCGTATGTTTCCAGAATACGCCGAACGGGCTGAAGACGCGCGCGGATACAGGCGGGGTAGTGCTCAGGGCGGAATACCGCGTTCTGGAGGGAAGTGATATAAAAGGTGTGGTTGAGGGGGAGGGAGAGGGGCTCGGTGAGGTCGGTTGGGTGCTCGTTGAGGATGTAGAGGTTGTGTGTGCGTGGTGGATGATGCCGCTTGTAAGGAGTAAGATGGAGGAGGCGCATAGGGATATTTGTCGGAAGGTGGTGGAGAAGGTTGGGAGGGAAAAAGAGAGGGTGGATGCTGATGGGGTGGCCGCCAGGGGGGAGGAAATTGCTGAGTTGCCGGCGGGTGAGTCGCGTGTAGAGGATGGTGCGGACGAGTCGATACAGGAGCGGGTGTCAGATAAGATAATGTATGCGTAGGGCTGTGGGTTTAGGGTGTGAAGCTCCGTGTAGATGTGGGTTTGTATGATAACTGTGGTGGATAATACTTGCTAATTTGATAGACACCCTGGATAGGACTCACATCGTTGAGATGGCCACGTTGCGCCTATTATGTATTCCTTGTGCCAGTCTCTTTCTGCCTTGTATCGTCTTGCTCTGCCTTGATAGTTCCATTTTTCGGTTCGTATTTTCACTTGATGGATCTGCTGTTATTGTCTTCCACATCGGTGAACACATCCCGCAAACGTACGATCTCCTCTCCAGAAAGACCTCCTTCTTCCTTGAAGTAGCCCTCCGGACTGCTCCATTTCCTCTCCACCTCGACAACGAGCGCCTCCATACTCTCTTTACGCGCTCCGACCATCCGCTCGCACTTCTTCCTAGCTTCTTCAGCTCCATACTCTTGGAAAGCACCTTTCTTCAACAGTCGCTCCACGTTGATATGCCTCGTTGGCGCGAGTCCTTGCTCAGAAAGCGTATACTCGTGTGCAACGATATCCGGGGCAACACCCAAGAGGAGCAAAAGCAGAGATATGAAAACGCCCGTTCGATTATTGCCAGTCGTACAGTGCATGAAGACAGCGGGCGGTGGCGAAGATGCCTCAGCAGAAGAGAGTACATGCGTAAGGACGGTTCGAAACATCGGGGCGCCTGCGACGAGTATCTCGACGAACGCCGTTACGATTCCCTACGGCGTTCAATTAATCTTTCTTCCTAGACCAAAAAAAGTAGTTGCTCACATCAGTCCCCTCCCCCGCATATAGCTCGTACCTCTTCCTCACCGCCTCCTCCGTATACTGCTCCTCAGCAAACACGGGCGTCCATATCCTCTCAACTCCAGATATCTCCTTGTATCCGCCCGTCTTTTCGATCTGTTGCTTGCTTCGTAGGTCAAAATCTGTCTTGATTCCTAGCTGCCGCAGCTTCTCTTCTCCCTCTGGGGTGATGCGGTTGGTGTCTGATCCACGGAAGAGGATGCCTGGACGTACGCGGCGCGGCGGGTCATTTGGAGGGGAGGCAACGGGCCAGCCGCCGATATCGCGGAAGTTTGAAAGGCCGGGGATGGCGTAGAAGGGCAGGAAGTCTGGGTGTGAGGGTTTGGTGGATGTCTCTGTGGATTGCGGGGGAGCTATTGAGGCGGGCTTGACTGATAGCATCGTGGGTGAGAGCGCCTTGGGGAACGCGAAGCTACCGCATGGTGAAGAACTGAAGAGAGCTTCGGAATTCAAGACCAACTGTGAGATAGACAAGTAATGAGTTTATTGATTTATGAGGAAGAGTAACTCGGTAGACGCGGGGTTCTTCGTGGAGACCCCACGTTAGTACCACGTTGTCTCGTTCCCCTGCTAGCGCTATGCATGATGCTAGATATAATATCCTTGTTACGTCACTGTTGCCAGGATACCGTGCGAGGTTACTAATTCCCCGTATTAGAGCATTCATTGCATTGAGCTCGGAAGCGTTGAAAATAACCCCCTCCATTGTGTGCTCCCGCATTCGTATGGTCATCCAAGCGCACGATTGCAGAAACACAACGGAGTCTAGCTGTTCATTCATAGATTATGTAATTGTCGCTCTCCTAGAATAGCCCAAATTCGACTTGAACAAAGTGCAATATATAGGTTTCCCCTGTCCCGATGATTCATAGAGATACACTTCTTCAGCCACCATGTTCCTGCTACAGCTTCACAATAGGTGCCGCTTCCCGGATAGGTTCATGAGGCGCGTTGAACCCATTTTCTTGGCCTTAAACGGCTCAACTGCCAGATCACCACGGAAGCAAGAGTGTGGCCACAAACTCCTCATTGCACATTTAGGCCCTGAGTCATTTAGTAGCAACACCTGTCTAAAGTTGACTGATGGCGCCTTTTAATCAGTCGTTTTGGACAGGTTACTGAAACATATTGGAAAACAGCGCTTCTTTCTTTCACTATTCATTGCCCATTGTGGATAGGGGCTCCGTGCTCACAGATATATTTCCCTCTTATGCTATACCTCTTCGCAATACGGGCAGTCACATCACTTCTTTTCTCAATCTCAACTTTCTCATAACGCAATGGCGCTACTAACCCCACACCGCTCATTCTCCGAGTTCATGGAGTTTCGAGAGCGGCTCCGAACACTCTCTAATGAAAACGATATGTTTTCCCGCAACAATGTAGCGTCATCGAGCTATGGAGGCAATCTCCGCGTCGAAATTTCTGCGCCATCCCTACCATTGTATAACACCGGATGCGGCATCTGCTTGGAAGAGTTCGGAGGTGCATCATTCAACGCGACTCTGAACCATGGCATCCAGGCAATCCGGGTTGCTTGCGGGCATGTCTTTCATAATCACTGCCTTCTTCGTTGGTTCAAGGGGACTGAAGACATGGTCTTTGGACCGAACAAATGCCCAATGTGCAACACGAAGCTCTTCCTTGGGGATTCCACGTGGTCTGAGCGTCTACGCGTCGCGGTGCCGGATATGGATGGTTGCTGCAAGCAGATTCTTCTGCCAGAAGTGAGTACTAAGATTTATAAACTATTGTATGAGTGCGTGCTGATCTTTCTTAGACTGAGCAATATACCTACAGCGAGCAGGATAGTTACATCCGGTTTAGTTCACACCATCGCAGGATCTCAGCTGAGTCAGCTGCAGCAGGAGCGCCCAGTCCTTCACAACCGTCAGATGTTTGGGAAACGTTATTTGCTGCATCAGAGCGGTGTCATCAACGAGCGCTCGGTCCTTCACAGCTGTCTGGTTTGTTGGATGCAGGATTTGCTACATCCGAGCAGTTTGTTCTAGACGCTTTCAGTCCTCCACAACCGTCAAATCCTCGGGGAGCGTCAGCCACTGTACGGGAGAGGTTTCGCTCACGAGCGCCACGCCCTCCACCAGCCTCACGCCCTTCCTAAGTATCGTCTTCTGCACCCCCTGTGGACGTTTGCTGCAATATATCATCAATTTCAAGCATTAGGAGGTCGTTCTAAGTTGTCACAAGCTCGACGCGTCACACTCGTCCGACCCGACTCTTTTTGTGGGATAGACTGGGAGCAGCTTGGGACTAGACTTGTCCTGGCTTGGAATGTGTCTGTTCGCCGTGAATAAGAACGATCATAATGTGAGCTGTATTGATAGCGTCTGTTTGACAAGTACTGGATCCTTGTTCTCTTTGGGTATGATATGTCTGTAGATATTAGAGAAAACGAGCATTATAATTCTGTCTAGTCTTCCTCTGCGCATTGAGCTGCCTTAAAGTATGTTGAAGCCGTACTCGAGCGTGGCTAAAATATTCAATCTACTTTCAAACTCCTTTATTCTCAGTCGAAGCGCTCACGACAGATATTTGATTGTTTTAACCATTCTTGCGTTTGTGGGCCAATCAGTTGAACTGATGTTGGCTCGGGCTTACGACTTGACGGCGACAAAATGCAAACGTCAGGTGCGATGTCAGCTTTCATATGGGCGAGTAGTCGCCGTATCATATTGGATTATGGCTAGCTGACAGAACTAGAATAAGGGATGTTCTATCACATCTATGAAAACTTGCATTACAACCGTGCTTTGAAAGGGTTGCGCTAACTGGAAAGAGACAAGCTATTGACGTTGTGTCTGCATGACAGTAACACCGAACAAGTTCTAGCAATATTTGCTCACGTTTAAAGATGATGAGAGCGCAGAGAAATCCGGACTGGGATCTCTCAACCCACTTCGTAGCATAAGAAATAGGACACTTGGAAGAAATACAAGAAACGAATTCCACATCGAGCGAGCACCGTGGGCCAAGATCCAACCATACGCAATGCTACTCCCTTGCATGCCATCCAAAGGCCCCGCTTTATCCCCATGCGACCTCTCCAACTATCTTTCCCCATAACATCTCACCTACAAGCGTCGAAAACTGACCATGCCATCACTTACTCTCACCCCACCCTTCACAGCCGTGGAAATCACACCAGACATCCGCCAACAACTCCTGACTTCCATGCCCCTCGCTCAACTCGAACACCTCGTCTCCCTAGCCAGAGAAGCTACACACGTACATTCTCTTACTCTCCTCCTACCAAATAGCTTCTAACATACGTACCAGGAAGACCCCACCATCGACTTCCTGACCGCTGTGAAAGCCCTCTGGCGCTGCTCGCACCTCAACACACAGGATTCGATCCACGGCACCTACAGCGAACAAATGTCCGAAGACGCAGCCACCTCAAAAGCTATCCCCATCACCAAACTCTGCACACACGTCACCACTCGCCACGGGACCTTCGTGGACGAAGACGTAATCATGATCGATCGAGACGACGACCTTCTGCAAGATACTCGCCACACTGCACAGTGCTTGCTACCAAAGCAGTTCTACGCTAGCGTAGTAGCGACCACCGAGTCCGAAGCCGCAAGGAAACGCGAGGAGCTCCTCGAGCAGGAGAAAAGAGAAGTAGCCATGGCAGCGATGCGCGACAGGACGGGCATGACGTGGCAGCGGAGAGAGCAGCTGGCGCTTGCGCATGCGTATTTGCAGGCTTTTCAGTGGTGGCCGCATGCTAAGTCTTCGGAGAGGCGGTGTGAGTCGTTTTTGCAGAAGTATTGGACGTAATGGGGAGGGTGTCAGTTCTTGGGAAAGGGTATTGGGTGTGAGGGAGCAAAGAGGGAAGATGGTAGGGTACTACGGAGACACGGTGCCATGGATGTAATGGGATGTATGTTTGTGCTTATGGAGTTATCTTGGTGTATGTTTATTATGGAGCTAACGGTCCCTCGTGTTCTTACGTTTGCTCATCATCGCCTAGCTGTGCATTAAGCGGTACCCGAACGCCTATGAGATTCGCATATCCGATTCATGCCTTGACCACTCCAAACTTTTTCGGCTCCTTACTTGGTAAGTTTTTCGCCAGCAATCTTTGAAGGAGGTGTTCACGGACCGCTTATTCAGCGGCAGCTTCCTCTTGTGCTGCCTTGTCTAAATATTGACGAAGCTGCTGACGCGCTCGGCATATTATGTCGTACTGCTGCCGCTGCGCCGGGTCGCCGAGAACTTCGTAGGCTTCTTGAACCTGGCGTGACAGTCAGAATTGACTCAAGCGAGTGAAACAGAGCCAACTGCGCCTTATACAGCACATCGTGGAGTAACACATGGTGCTTTGACTGGAGAATACAGCCTTGAGAGCCACGGTTTTTAGTTATCAGAGTGAGCGCTTACCTTGCGGAACTCAGCTGCATCGCCCTGCTTGTCGGAATGGGTCTTCGACGCCAAGGTGCGGTATGCTTGCCTGATCTGGGAGTCTGTCGCTCCCTTAGGGACTCCCAGATCGGCGTACAGGTCGCGCTGCAGCGGATTCTGAGAAGTCTGTGACATCGTGTGCGGTTGCCAAGTTGAAACGGTGGGCTAATTCAGGAAGGTTTGTGGACAAAGTGGCACTCGATAGACGTGGGGTTGGGCGTGTGCCAGCGAGAGTTAGTATCTGTTGGATAGAGTGGACTCTCGCAGGAAGGTATGCAGGAAGGTATGCAGAAAGGTATGCAGGAAGGTGTGCAGGGCGGGCGTGAAGAAGAAAAGCCGACAGGGTGGCTCCCAACTGTGGTACATTTCGTTTGGCAGCAATTATTGTATGTGGGGCTCAACATATTGGATTACTATAGAAGAGGCGAGGTGAATGTTGGGTACAGCGCGATATCAACGCGCTTCACGTGATCTGGCATCCATGACGAGCCAATCAAGTGCTAATCTAGTGTTATTCCCTGCCTCCTGTTCACCCCGCTGCCACGGTTGTACACCTCTTCCTTCATCGCTATCAGCACCCGACGTTACCTTAATGGCCAAATCGTACCAGTCCTTCTTTGCATGTGTAGGCAACAAGTGTGCAAGACGTGCCGGCTCTAAGCTGTAGCCATGGTTACCTGGCGAGAAGGTAGCTTTCGCGATATTGGATACTCCTTACCTGCCCCTACTGCACGCAACACTAAGCATATAGTTTCTGACAACTACAGCACCGCCTTGGAGAACCGTCTTCGATCGACATTGGTGGAGACGATGACATCCAAATGCGATTCAGAAGCAAGGCAAAGAATTGCCCATATATAGACCATCACGCTTACCTCAATCGAGACACTCGATCACCCGTGTAGACCGCGCCACCGGACTTTAGATAGGTTGCAGCCTGGAGTGGCTTCGACTAGATCGGATCCTTGGGAGAAGCGATTTAGCCCAATTACCTGTTCAAGCATTGACCATGTTTGGTGTGTTTTTCCAGTGTGTCGCCCTGCGAATCTCCGTCGATCTATGTCAGCTGCTCGAACACTTGCACTTCAGTCGAGACTCGCTTGGAAACCGATCGCCTACATACCTAACAGCCTGGAGGGGCGAAGCGGCTGAACAATTCTCACGCGGTAACTTTTCGCAGGATCAAACCTGAGATCGGCTAGCAGTCAGGGGGTAGCCGCCTTTTGTCCCACCATTCGCCGAAAACGGTGCGCCGGCGAAGCACGATCCAATCACGATCTACTTAGCACAGCCCCTAAATGACTCCTAGCACAGCCCAGCTGGAACAGTCCTATTGATGCGCCAAACAAAGACAACAGAAACCGAAATTGAGGCTCGTGTCAGCACGCCTTAAAGCTTCTGTGGCACTATAATGCTTGTTATACGATGGGGGCTTCGCTAGCCCATACTGCGTAAATCGTTAGCGTACTTATATGACCGTAGGCTTCTCGTCGCGCCTGCGTCTGACCTCTCTTCCTTTTCGCCTCTTCCTTCGTTGTATAAGAATAATTCTGGAGCCAGTTTAAAGCAGGTCGAGCTTCCACTTTCTTCCACTCATTCCAACACACCGATTTCAAAATGTCTCTCTCACTTCTTTCGGTCGCGCTTCTCGCCACCTCTGCGCTCGCTGCACCTCGCCCTGAGGTCGAAGTCGTCCAGATCCGCCAGCTCGTAAAGCGCCAGGACCCCTCCTCCATCGACTTGGGCGACTTGATCCCCTCTTCCATTGACCTCGGTGATATCTCCTCGTTGATCCCCACTGGCGTTGACCTCGGCGATCTCTCCTCCTTGATCCCCACCGACCTAGCTTCCCTCGTCCCGTCCTCAATTGATCTGAGCTCCATCCTCGGCGATCTCTCCACACTTCTTCCGTCTGGCTGCGCCCCACCCAGCGACTTGGGCACCGTGCCCACCCCTCCTCCAGATGTCGAGTCCGCCATCTTGAGCTACACCGACTACTGCCACGAGCCTTCCTTCACCGGCGACCTCGGCAAGCACTACAGCTCCTACCTGAGCGAGGCTAGTTCGTGGGCCGAGGAGAACGCGCCCAAGCTCTCCAGCTGGTACGACGAGTTCGCGAGCGAGTGCCCATACGCATCGTACACAGACCTCCTGCCCACCGGTGGCGCCGACATCAGCAGCCTGCTTGCAAGCTACAGCGTTACTCTCCCATCCTGCGGCAGCACCACGGGCTCCGCTACCGCCAGACAGACCGGTTCCAGCCAGGCTACCGGTACTGCTGCCTCCGCGGCTTCTGGCAGTGCGTTCCCCGGTGCGGCTCCTCAACAGACTGCTTTCGCTGCTGTGGCTGGTGTCGTTGCCGGCTTCGCGGGTATGGTTGCCGTTTTGTAAACAGATTTCTTGCATATGTTTGAGGAAGCATGCGCGGCCTAGTTCATTGATAGGGATGTGCTCTGATCAACTCGGGTTTTTTCTTCGCATAGACATTAAAAATAATGTGTTTCATTGAACTTGACACCGTAGTCGAATGGTATTTGCGTGATAACATTGTGGCACTTGGCAATACCAGTTCCGTGATCAAACTTCAGCCCAGCCATTTGACCCGCTGCTGATACTGTTGGGACCAGCAGATCTACTTGTTTGAGAACTTTAGTGAAAACGACGATCCTTAGTTTTGGTGCATCTGCATACCGTAATAGCCCACCTGCTATTATTCAGTTCAGGCGTTCGAGCTGCAATGATACTCCTGGCTTAACTCAAGGCCCAGTCACAAAGGCTACAACGAAATTCCAGTCTCAGGATGCATGAGCACAAGTAGCTAGCAAAATTTCATTGTGGTTTGGTCCACGAAATGCTAGGCGGATGCCAGTGATAAAGGAACAATCCCGACTATTTACGATGAGCAGATTGCTGGGGCTTGGATGTCAATGTCAAGCAATGAAACTCGATTGGCTGCTCAGATAACGTGATAGAGCACGTGACATGTGATATTTCACATATAGATGGGTGGTAACAGATGCAGAAGAAGCAAAAATGGGATTACCACAAGCACGTTGCAAGACATCAATGACTGTCGATACGGTGCCTGTGTTCCAAAGGTGTGACGCTCCATCCTCACTTTCACGCCCACGGACCACACCTACCCGTGTGGTCACCTCTCACTTTCTAGCCCTGCCCCTTCCTCTCTTACGTTTGCTCTCCACTAAAGACCTTCCCAAACGACCTCTCTCGCTTAATATACATATCCTGACCATCCGTAGGGGCATTCAGCGAAGAATGACGTCGAACTCAGCGTCGTTATGGAGCGTCAGAATAATTCTGCCACGTATCAATTAGGGCGAGAGGAGGACGTCATGCGTCGCGGAGACGCTCTAGAAGAAGAGCAACGGAAGGCCATGCACTAGCATCTTATGCGTCATCCTGAAGCCTTCCTGAATGCCTAGAAAGTGACTGATGCGGTAGTACAGAAGGTAACCTTGGAAGCGTCGCGTAAGCTTGGCATAGCCGAGGGGCGTGCATTAACCATCAAGTACAGTCATGGCGTCGAAGAAGACATAGGTACTGGTATATATCAAGTATGGAAACATCGGGTTTCATATGGATGCAAGCGTTGGGATAGCTTGAGGCATCGAAGGCGTACAATCAGGACAAGGTCAACTACCCGTTCACAACGGGTCAGAATCTGGTGAAGTTCGTGAGCATGAACTGTAACTTTCAGCTCCATCAGGATAGCTACAAGATAGGATGCACAATCCGCGTTTGGAATTTACAGTGCGTCTCAACTTGATTGCGCGTGTACTCTTGCGGTTAGTCCCTTTGGGATTGTACCACCAAGATTCACATTCTGGGATGGAGTTCGGGTGAGCTTCGAAGAACTATTTCAAAAGACTTGGGAACATTAGAGTCACAAATTGATGCGTCGCGTCTTTTGCGTCTGGCAGGTATAGTTGCTTTGTCATTGCAGCGGGTCGTTGCGTCATTCGATTCGTTGTCTTTGATGAAATAATTTAATGAGGCATAGGAAATAAGATCGTATTCACGTCAAAATGCTAGCTGACTGACTAGATATGGTGACTCGCCAGATGCTCCAGTATCTGTGCCTTCCATTAACATGAGCTAAGGTATCTAGAGGTTGGATTAGTGCACTCTTAATGCGCAGCGTTGTTTGGTTGGTGTTGCTGGGTTGCGTTATATATTCTAGGCTTGGTTTTGCGTGTTCTTTCACAATGCACGTCGTTTTCATACCCTGCGAATATTATTCGGTGAAGAATGCGTGATGATAATTAGCGAATGATAATTATGTGGCTAGAGAAAGAGTCAAGGTTGTATCAACTGAGGTATGCTTTTTGCAATCTACCGAGGCTAGGCTACACAATAAGTAGGAAAACAATCTTGTTTCTGGCGTGTTAAAAAATAGGAGATGAAGCGCATTGTCTGGATGAACGCGATCAAAGCAACAAAGAAGATAGAAAAGTTCTGGCCCCAAATGTTGTACAATAAGTGGGCTTCGACTTGAGCCGCCTTATAAACTGAGACGCTTTATGAGTTCAGAAACACCTAGCCGCTGTTAGATATGCTCAAGACCAGCTGCAGGCGCACCATCCTGTTTGCTAACCCGCTCACCTAATTTTGACCACTCAACATTGAATTTTACTCAAGCTGCTCCGGTTGACGAGGACGAGGGGGGCAAATCGGTATACGATCTAATGGGCATAGGTTTGACGAATTTTGGACGCTGTTGATCATATGCCAAACACATCTACCGTGCATAACATGACCACAAGCTTTAAGCTCAACGACCGTCCTGTTTCCGAGTTCGTGCTGACATATAGTACACAATGCATCCCTGTCGTACACCTGGAGAAGGTTTGTGAAGTTCAGAGGATTCAACGGTGGGCCGACAGGAATGAAGCGTGCGTCTTCTCGACCCTGGTTAGCCATCTGAATGGCTGGTCGGCTCACTTTATATACACTATTTCCACTACTCACGAAATTGTATTGGGCTAGATTCGGTTTGTCAATCAAATCGAGTTCGATACCTGAGCTGCGAATTTCGTAAATCATCCATTCGGAGGTGGCAGGAACTTCTTTGAAAGCGTCGATAGCCTGCTCAAAAAACCATACATGTAGAGACCATCCGAGGAATTCTGGCCAAATGTACAGGAGAAATTCTCGGCAGCGATGCACTAGTGCATCTACAACGCCGCGAACGTTGACACTTGCCAAGTGTTGACGAACAGAGAGAGATCCGAAACCATTGAATCGGCCCACATCCAAGCTCCACCTCTGGACGCATTCATCAAGCAGAATGCTGACCTGTGCCAGCGACGGAGTATAGGAAGTGGCAACAAAAAGATCCACGGTATATGCCAGAAGCTTAAGGAAAGATTCAAACACACAATCGGTGTCAAGCTCTTGATGAATGAAGGGTTCGAGCGCGGACTTTAGTCCGAAGAAAGAGTCCTCTCCGGCGCGCTTGTTGCTGACGTATTGGGAGTAGTTGCTAGGCACATCTGTATAGACAGGCTGCCTCTCTAGTATCGAATTGATGAACTGTGTGTACTTTGCATCGCAATGCTGTATGTACTGTAACGCCAAAGGCTGGAAGCTTTCAACCATGTTGAGCGCAGCGCAAGCATCGAGAGGGAAGCACACTATGGGGGTGCCATCATCATAGGATGTATCGAGCATCTTGAAAGAATCCGACAGTTCATCCCAGAGCTGCCTTAAGCTTGGGAATGTAACTTCTTCTGCGGTGGTAAATTCTAGATATAGGCGTTCATTTACGTCGGCTAATTTTTCGTAAGACCTATCTGAATGGCTGAATGTGTTGAATGCATTCGCGAACAAGATGAATGAGTACACACGAGCGAATTCACCGAAACGGCACTCGAAAACGACAGTACCAAACCCGTGTACTTGTTCAAGATTGGTGAGACAGCGGCTTAGCTGTGGCAGATGCATACGTGACAAACCATCGATGAGCTTTGCGTGAAGCGCCGAGGCGTGAGCGTCGTTGTCAGCTAAGGCCATGATAATATTTCTATTTCCAACAGCGGTTGAGGTTAGCGCTCGAGTTGAGAACCGACTGGTTGGTTTCGAAGAGTATGCTGGGTGGTGGGGTTTAAATAAGACCCGTGCTTGATCGTTTTTGGCTCAACGTTGTGAAGGTACGATGAATAAGCATGTATATGCCGTCGCAGCTTAGTGTTGAAACTTATCAGGCTATCGAGTGAGTGAATGAGTGAGCGAGCGAGCAAGCGAATTAGTTCAACAAGAAGTAGTCTTTAATAGATTAGAAGCGTCGATTACGAAGTGAGCATACCGTTTGAGTCTTGATTGCACGAACGCGTTAAACTATGTGCCGATATCGCATCATAATGCTACCCATCTTATAATCGTAGCGGGCGAGAATAAGCTTACACATAGTGTCAAAGGGAACAAGGCGCCCGAGCGCTAGGCAACGTAAAAGGCGCTGGCCCCAAGGCGTGAAACTATGTGTGCTATTCGAGAAGGTCAAAATTAGTGATGATTAACGTTTACTAAGCGTTCTTTTCGGTTGTTGTAGCAGAAGTTCCTGGAAGCTATCGATGACTACGGGAAAGTATTGCCAGCTTCGCGTTGCTTGGTTACAGTTGGTCGACTAGAGTACTCTGTCTCGCGTGGAAAAAAGTTCGAGACAGTGGTTCTTGCTGGATTTCATCATAGAGTTAGTTACAGTAAACCCCTCTATTACGCTTCCTCTACCGTTATCAAAACCCAATGATTATAGGCGAGCCGGACTGGAGTCAATAGATTGAAATCCATACCGGTAGTGGTGCTTGCACGGTTATAATATGCTGCAACAGCGGTCGGTGGAATTGCTGGACTCACAACAGTCTTCGGAATAATTGGTCATCCTTGATTACGCTTCTAATAAGCTGGAAAGTAGTGTTTGTCGAAAGTGGAAGTCGTGGGAAGCTTCGGTCGTACTCCGGCACCCGGCCTTTTTCGTCCGATTGCCCGACTATCAATGACGTTGAAGCTCCTCGCCTGAGAAGCTAACACTGGTCCTAATCATACCCGTATCATCTACACAAACAGGCACTATACACAATATGTATACCTGGCAATTCAAAACCACCACAGGTGGCATCGAAAACAACCTTTATCTTCCCGCATCCGGCGTTCCGAAACCACACATTACGCAAGACCAAGTCCTAGTGGAGGTGTACAGCGCAGCCCTCAATCCAGCAGACTACAAAGTGCCTGAGCTTGGTTTAGTGGCTCGAGGCATGGTTCCGTCGCCCAGCACACCAGGAATGGACTTCTGCGGCAAAGTGTGCGAAACAGGGCTCAAGGCTGCTTCATATCGCGTTGGACAGATGGTGTTTGGCGCCTATGCAGGACCGCTCGGCCATGGCTCTCTCGGTCAATACATCGCTGTATCGAAAGAAATGTTAGCGCCCGTTCCGGCGGGATTGGATGTCGACCATATGGCTGGCGTCGGAGTTGTCGGGTCGACTGCATATCAATCTATCTACCCGAACGTCAAAGAGGGCGACAAAGTCTTCATCAATGGCGGCTCTGGGGGTACGGGTATCTTCGGCATCCAGATCGCGAAGGCGTTGGGTTGCCATGTAACGACAACCTGTTCGACCGCTAACATAGATCTTTGCAAGCGTTTAGGCGCAGACGAGGTCATTGACTACAAGTCCTCGGATCTCATTGAGACACTGAAAAAGAAAGGACAGGTATTTAGCCTGGTCGTTGACAACGTGGGCATGCCGTCGAACCTGTATAGTTCTTGCCACCATTTCGTTGTGCACCATGGCAAGTTTGTACAGGTCGGCTCAGGAACGGGCATCTCATCAGCAATCCAGCTTGTCCGAAATATGGTCCTCCCGGGGGTTCTTGGTGGAGGTCGAAGGAAGCATCAATTTGTGATGTTCAGGCCTAAACATGAAGAGTTAGTGCAGCTGGCAAAGTGGATAGATGAAGGCAAAGTGAAGCCTGTGATTGACTCAGTCTGGGAATATGATGATACTCCGAGAGCTTTCGAAAAGTTGAAGACACAGAGAGCAAAAGGCAAGGTCGTAGTGCATGTCAAGAAAGACAGGACCAAGTAGCTAGGTAAAGCTACTACGGATATGGATTACAAAAGCTTTGTTGATTTTCTTAGCGTTGGCCCGCTGATCTTTTTATTGGAAGTGGCGTTGGTCAGTACTTATTCTTACATTGAATGAGCTTAAGGAGTATTGCAATCACTGAATCTGTTTGAAGGTAACGCTCCCTGAATTGAGTTTACAAATGTACAATGTCTTGTTATTTGATAATCATCGAAATCACTACAGATGGCTCTTCTGATGCACACATGTGATCCGCAAAACATCGACACTCTAGCAAATGGTAACAAAGAAAGACACGGTATATACCAAAATTTCACCCTTGGTCTCTTGATACCAGTCCTAGTGAGCATATTCGAAATGCTGGTCCAACACGATAGAATGGCACCCGCCATGGAGGCGGGGGACAGGAAGGCTGGCGGATCCGCCGTCGCGGCGGGCGACGGGACCGTGGCTAGCTGTCGGACCGACTGGTTTTCGATTCTCGCGTGGCCGCCGCCCTCGCTCATGGACGGCGCAAAGGTGCTGAGGCTGACGTCCGAGCATGTGCCTAGGTCCGAGTGGTTCCTGGACGACGTGGCATTGTCGTCAAACGCGGCATCCATCATCTCCACGGGCGTATCGAACGCGAGCAAGGCGTCATCCCACGAGCAGACGGTCCGCCGCTCGGACGGGTAGCCGTGCAGCTCGGCCAGCAGACGCAGGGCGTGACTCTCCGCGGCGTCTTCTCTCTGTGCTCGGGCGCTGCTCGACACGTCTGGCAGTGGGATGTCGACTAGCATCTTCTTGCGTTTTGTGCGTTTGCCTTGCACCTTGCCGACGTGCGATTCTGCGTAGATGCACTCGGCCTGGATGAGCACACACCGCTTGCACCCTTGGTGTTCACCGTTGCATTTGACGTGTCCGAGAACGTAAACCCTGGGAGACCAATGCTGTCTGGAGATCTGAGCACGGCGTACTGACCTTTGCAGTGTTGCACTGGTTGCAGGCGGACCGCAGCCTGGGAGCCTTCTGCTGGTCCGCCATGGTGGAATGTCTCTCGCGGCTGCTGTTCGGGTTCAATGCAAGAAAAGGAAAGAGAAAAAAGGGATTTTCTTGGATGGGAGGGAAAGGCGGAGGGGGCACAGTTGAGGCACGGTTTTGACGGATTGGGGCACAGTATTGAGTCTGGACCGCATTGTCAGAGTGCGGCGCGGTTACCAAATCGGAACACATTATTGGGCTGGTCCACACCATCAGACTGCTTAACGTTATCAAAGTGGTAGGCCGTTGTCAGATAGCGGTGCTGCAGCTAATTGTCGACCTACAACACATCACTGCGACTACGGCCTTGATCGTTCAATTTATACTCGCAGGCGGGGGCTTACGGGGCATCACACTACAGGCCCTGGCTAAATAAGTAACCTGTAACCTGATTCGTTCAATCCTACCGGTATTTGTAGCTAGGGGCCACGGTAAGCCACGTGGCGTTGCTCTCCCCTCCGACGTTCAACGTCGTAACAAGGCAAGCTACGCCAGAACATCGCTCGACTTGATCTGACACCAGAAAACGCCATGTGTACTCGTAGCTCGATATTTCCCTTCTTGATCCGTAGTCTCCAACTGAACTGGCCCCCCTTCCTCCGACTATGTCGACTGTGCCGTTTCCCCTAAACAGGGCAGAAATCCAGGTAGCATAACGCGGCGTAAGCGTACTGGCTTGAGATAATCGCCTGCACCCTCTGCATGCCAATCAAGACAGTCTCTTGAGCCCGTTCCCCGTGACGCGCACCGGAAGCTCTCGCGCGAGATCCCTGCGCCCGCATTCGCGCACATCAGCACGGCGTTTACAATAATCTTGAACGGCGACGCGCAGTCGCCCGCCCCGAACATGCTTGGCATGTTAGTGTGGTAAACGGGCATCCGGGTGATACTATCGCCGCGCTTATTTAACTTAACATTGAGCTACTTTACTGTAGAAGGGTTCACTTCTGTAAAGGGTTAGTGGATCAGCACTTGTTCTTCGGCTGGCTCGCCCGTCTCAAACTCGATGATTACTTTGTCGTTGCACTTGACTAGCCGCACGATCTTGCGATGGTCGAACGCCGTGCTGTTGATGGCTGAGGCGGGGAGGATCGACTGTGCTAGCATGGCGTCCTTGTTCATGTATACTATTACCTTGTTTGAGAATTATTGGCGTTGTTGGCAAGAATGTTGGCGTGCATTGGGCTTTCCGCAAATCCTATAGCTAGTATGCTAATCGGCGATGCCCCGCGATGCTCGTACCCGAATATGGATAGGCAGTGGAAGCTAAAAGTTGCTCATTGAGACTCACATACGCTCCAGGAAATTGTCGAGACAGCCTGGGATGTCGGGGAATTTGGATTTGATACCCATGGAGACTAGGATCTTCCTTCCTAGGGACACTTTGCCGTCTGAGGTCGTGACGTAAAAAAGCCTGTCGTCCTTCTTTTTCTACACTTTCTACAGTAGCATATATAAAGTCGACTATGCCTGTGTGCTCTAGCTCTTTTCTGCTCGCCTTAGGGAACTTGCTTGGGGCCTTTCTCTCCCATCCCGGCAGCGCGTACGTGAGCGTGTCCCACGCGTTCCTGGGCTTCTCATAGTCGTATCAGCATTCAGTCGTGATCAAATGCACCTAATAAATCATTGCTATTCGATCTAAAGAAGCGCTGTCGACGAAGACTATATGAGACTGGCCGTTTTATTTTGATAATACGACCAGGCCCTCGACAAAGACCCGCTAACCGAAGACTGGGCGCAATCCCCACTTCTCCTCCTGCAGTGCCACGGCCACTCCGGCGGCAGCCTGGCCGCCGCTAGCTACTGCGTTAGGCAGCACCTTGAACATGGTCATGGTGTCGCCGGCGGCATAGACGCCCTTGACCGACGTCTCCTGGAACGGGCCGGAGGTGGCATAGTTACCTGCCTGAGTGATCTCGAGGCTGAGCTGCTGCGCAAAGTCGGCTCCGTTGAGCTTCGAAATGGGGGCGTGGCTGATAAAGTCCTCGGTGACGGTGCTGCCGTTCTCGAACGTGATGACCATGGGAGGCTGGCCGGGCGTCTTGAGCGCGACCTTCTTGATCTTGCGGTTGTCCGTCTTCCATGGCTTGTTGACGAGCGACGGCTCGAGCTGGGCGGTGAGATCCGTGTTGCCGTTCGTGTAGATGGTGACTGCGCCTACGAGCTGGTTGGACAAGTGGGACAGGTGGAGGGCGAACTGGGGCATGGCGATCCAGTCCACGCCGAGCACGCCGGCGTGGCCAGTCACGGGGTTAGCATAGTAGCCTTGGGCGAAGAGGTTGTGGAAGCTGGCCGCCATATCAGCACACGAAGCAGGCCAGTAGGTAGTGGTCAGCGGTACTCACATGCCCTTGCCCCAGGCAGCCTCGTATCCCTCAACGGCAGGGAAGGTGTGCGAGACTCCCTGTGCCAAGATGATCTTTCGGCCCAGATACGTCTCTCCAGCCTTGTCGGTGGCCTGGAAGAGGGTGCCGACCTTCTCAATCTTGATAATCTCGACGTTCGACACACTATAGTCGACGTAGTCCCTAAGTTCTGAGTGGATCTTAGAGATGTATTGCTTAGGGGTCAGACCGTCGGCGGCTGTCAAGCCATGGAGGATGTAGGAGGGGTCGAAGCGGTACTTTTGCGTGTCGAAGACTTTGACGGTATGGCGCTGGCGAACCAGAGTCTGGGCGGCAGAGCTACCTGCGCATCCTCCACCAACGATCAGGACGTCGTATGTTTTGGGAGTGGGACCAGACATGGCGAAGCCGACAAGTTGCAACGAGACAAGAACAAAGGTACGCGTGGCCCACGAGATGCCGAGTGAACGTATGTTTTATATATTCAGGGGGGGCAGCTTACGTTGACAGATAGGTGGAAGCTGCCAAGACGATGTACATTAAAAAAACGTGGCATCAGCGTCTATTTAGACTTTTCGTGCATACTCAGGTCTCACAACAGTCTTATCCCCGTGGTGACAAGAAACACAATGTCTTGGGGGTTCGGTTGCCGAACAGTCGTCCAAAAGGCATCCAGACACCCCCAAAAGCCTCAAAGAGGGTCTGGTGACGTTGGACAGGCCAGAATTTCAGCCGTGCCTCGCCATGTTCCCCAAGGCCGAACTTGGGGAGGAGGTTGCAGGATAATGGCGTCGAGCACGGCCCGACCCACGCTACAAGGCTCGACTGTCAACGGCTCTCGGAGTGATATTGCTAGCTGCTTATCCTCCGCGAATCTGTCTCGACACCCTGGCTAACCAATATTTCCGCGCCGCAGTGGGTTCCTGCATCTAGATCCTAGCGCAAACCGCCCCCAGCACTTCTCAGCAAAATCGGGACCGAAAGCAACATCAGATGCGCCTAATCAATATCGTCTGCGACAGATTAGGTACAACCTGCCCCTCCACATTCACGAGCGCCGGCCTCCCCAGCTTGCTGTCCCGCTTCCAGCTTAACTCGTAGTCGAGCAGCAACTTGGTCAGCATCAGCTTCATCTCGCTGACGGTGAAGAAGCGACCGGGATAGGCATGATTGCCGTACTCCCAGCTGAGACTGTATTAGTACTCGGCGTGTGATTTTGCGGACCAAGAGACCACCTTCGGGAAGGCTGGTCCTTAGTGCTAGCTCCGCAAAACAGACATCCTCGTCTATCTTGATCTTCTTCGCAATATCATAGCGAGCAATTGCTTGTATACTAATCAATGCTGTGTGCTGGTAAATCTATTAGACTGGGTTTGCCGCGAAGGATAGCTATGTAACGATTACCCGTGGGGGTGAGCCTTTTGCAAGTTGGGCGGCGCTGAGCGACAAATCTGAAAACTCATCAGTTGCTTCGAGAATAGCATTTTGGCATCCGTGAATGTGGGTAGTGAAATCTGAAGGGAAGTCTGTATCAAAGGAAGGCAATGGAATTTCGCTAGTAGCATAGTACCCATCATTGATGGATGTATTCTCTTGGATTGTGGCAGCGAGCTGCGAAATGCTTGAGGTTGCCATGAGATGAGTCGTTACTTGGGCAGCGCTCTTGTTCCTCCTCTGAATAGCTAGTTATGTCTGTGGCTACAACATCCATCACCGTTACGGTGAAAGCTAACGGCAATCGAAACCGGGGTCCGGTATGCTCTAGGCCGCAGCCAAACGGCGCGCCCTGCTGCGGTGTACTACGCCACCGGCTCGCTAAAGTATGCCTTTGCTCTTCAGATTGCGACCCCAACCCGCTCCCCAATATCAATCAACTTCATCGCCACTTCTATCCGCCTCGAGTGCCGGTCGATTTCCTTGTCCACTCCCCATTATCCCATTTCTTTGCGTTTACATCCTTCACGGCTATCCAGCATCCATCCAATCCCCCCTCGTTCACACACTGCATCTCTCGCAACAATGTCAGCACCATTCTTTCCAAAACAGGCTTTCAAGTTCGACGGCGCTCTGCTCGAGGAGCTGCAAGGCGATGTCAGCGAAGCCGTGGCTCGCGAAGCTATCAAGCTCGTCACCATCGCATCTGGTGCTTTAATCCACGACAACGGTTGCGGCTATGGCGCTGTCACGGCCGAGATCATTGCCACAAACCCCCCATCCGACATCAAAATCTTCGCCACAGACAAAAATGAAGGCTATCTCGGCGCGTTGAAGAGCAAGATAGCCGCAAACCCGTCGTGGCCGTCCGTGACGGTCGAAGTCGTCGACGCAAACAAGCTGACCTATCCCGATGATCACTTTGATCTGTCCTTCACTAACTTTGTCCTTCTCGGTCTCGACGATGAAGTGGGTGCGGCACGTCACATACTACGCACTGTGAAGCCCGGTAGCAAGGCAGTAGTTGGGATTTGGAAAGAGAAGACATGGCAGGACGACCTACGCAATATCCATCACGTCGTCCGCGGTGATGATACCCCGCTTCTTCCGTACCTGTCTGTCGTCGACTACACCCCTGAAGGCTTTAGGGCTGTTCTGGAAAAGGCCGGGTGGAAGAACGTCAAGTACGTAGATAGGGATGTCTGGGTCAAGATAAAGGATATTAAGAGGTGGGCTACCATCGCCTGGACATTTCTGTCCACTCCTGTTGGCGGCTGGAAGCAAGAAGACGAGGACAAATGGGACGAGACTATCGACCTTCTAGTACAGGAGCTTATCAAGGGTAGTACACATGTTGAAGAAGGCGGCCTTCATAAGCTTCGGATGACTGCCACTATTGCCATCGTGGAAAAGTAAATACTTTGGCTCATATGATTTCAAATACACTAAGCGACCTGAAGGCATGCGCCGAGCAGAGGCCAAATGCTGCAGTCGCATGTATAAAATGCTACTTTTTGAGCCATGTGCCTTATATCGATCCTCTTGAGACTAATTGCGTTCGTTGTTCTCATATATAAATCATTTTTAGCTCAGTGTTAATGAATGACAGTGCCATAGTTTGAAGCAGCTACTTGGATACTAATTACATGTGATATCGGAAGGAGTATGGACCCTGATCACACTATATTGAGATTAAACCAACAGCATACAAATGCCATGCATGTGAGATGTATACGCCTGCCACTGAGCGAAGTTCGCTTAGGGTGTCAATAACGGACGATCTTTAGCATGTAATGCAGCTTGCAGTTAAACACTACCAGCTTCTCACGATGTCCTGTAGACGTTCATCACGTTGAGGCTAGCGTAAGTGAGGGCTGCGATGCTGCCTGCTCTCAATTCCCTCCTCGACCCAGGGTTCCCTCCAGCACATATGGATTTGGATAAATTTTTGTCACTCGACGTAACTGATGCTTAGACATATTTTATTGACAGGCCATCTACTTCGAAACAATGTCCTCCGGCAACACGGCATCTAGAGACCGCGCACAGAACGCAAAGAGAGTGGCACCGCCCGTCAAACAGCAAAATGAATGGTCCAGTGGATTTGTGCGACAATAGATGCATCAGACGCAGGTCCTTCCACATTCTATCCAATATAGACCAAGGTGTCCCAAGCAGCAACAGGGTCGCCGCGCGTCCAATACTCTTCCACCGCCTACTGCCTCTTCCGCGATATGACAACCAAAGACGTCTGGATCCATGCTTCTTCAAGCTTTTCTTCACATTCATGCTTCTCTTCTTCTGCTTGATCGGATATCATCTTTCGACACGCCTGTTCCGCAGGCTGTACTTTTTCGACGGCCAGGCGCTCCTGTCTACTAGCTATTGACGAACGTCGTACAATCACTCCTTCTTCTGTATAGCTGCTTAATGCGCTTGATACTATTCCGCTGCTCGATCAGCACAGAAACGCCGCCAATCGCTGTCGAAGAGACTGCCTTCATATGTCTCGCCGTTGGATTCGACATACTTTTCGAGAATAGTCCAGCCCTAGTCGAGGTATTCTTTTCCATCGCAACGTACTGTAGTCTCAATATCGTACGCAAGGCGCTTACAAGGGTTCCCGAGACATTCGTACGTTTCATCGATCTAATGTGACTATCAATACTTGACCATGGAACAAAAGGAATCTCTCTGACATTGTCAACTTGCATCGCATAAAAAGTCGCACTTGCGACACACCTCTTAGGCAGGACGCTCAATGCAAGCTTGTTGTACGCCCGCTTAATCTCGCAGGGAGACGTTTTCAAAGACACCTAAGCCCACGTAATAACTACAACGCTCGGCTTCGGGAATAGGTGACATGGCGAATGCGTGAGATGAATCCGAAGTTCATGAGGAGCGAGCATGGAAAAGGGGTAGAATGGGAGTAGAATAGTGGTACGGCGGCAGTCTGCGCGCGAGTTGGGTTGTGGAGTCGAGAAGGGAAGGCGCATCGGCACGTGTCCAATATTAATCGAATTAGCAATTATGTTTGGAAGTCACGTCACTAACCGCAGTATGGATGACATGGGAGGCGAATATACTCAGTCAGACAATCTATTTGTCCCCATCTGATTCTGATGAGAATCAGAAGCATGCCACTATAGATCCAACACCAATTGACCGGAACATAGACTCATGCGCGCCATTGTAGTATTTAGTTTTTGTTCTTCCATGGCGAACACCCATTCTTCCGTCAATTCTGTGCTTCGGTGGACCACCGACAACCACCCCGTAGGTTCCGCAAGATCCTTTTGTGCATGTCAACATGACACTGTAGCTATTCTCCTTTAGAGATTATGGTAGGCTAGATTACGCTGGCACATAGTAGTAGAGCTGTGGTGAGCTCGAGACCGAGCATGCAACGTCGCGTTGTCACGTGGGTAACACATAGCGCCAAGAGCCTCTCACTTGTGTCATGGTCGCACTTGTCTGAATTTTCACCTCAGCCCCTCACACTCTAACTCGTAGCACATTGTACATATACAAATCAAGCACACATAAACACGCTCAATCTCACACACTGATCCATTGCCATGACTTCTGGGGACAGTAAGCCCCGAAAACCGTTCTTTCTGAGTTAGTCTCACATGGATGTAGATCACAGTGCGTCTGCGTCCACGCCTCCGTCCGCGTCCATAACGCACTTTCCACGCTACGTGTCATTTGCGTTGGCACAGAATTTGCCAGCAAAGGGTATGTCGAGCAACAACATCAATTCCTCTCACTCACAGTTGCAGACATCTTGATGAGCACGTGTGATAATGACGTCTATATTCGTCCGCATTTGAGTAAGTGCACAGTCCTTAGCATTGCACTCGCTCATAAATCATGTACAGCCGCGTCATTGAGGAAAGCCTGGGGTCCGGTCACAGACGGCCAGGCGGATCAATGGGCAGAGCTGCGTGGTCGGGAGATGAAAGCATCACAAGCGTCTATCGTAAGCCTTCACCCAGCTTTACGTACATTTTTATCTAACAATTGTGGGCCATGGCAATTCCAGCAGCGTCGAATGAGCCCATGACCCTGCCGATTCGTTCTACACAATCGTCCCAGCTTTCCCCTTTGTTGGCGTCACCCGCTCCTAAGGCGTCCACTTCGACCGGAGCTCGAGAGAGGGTCGATCTTATACTAGGTTACATTGATATGGGCGTCGATGTTAGCGTAGCCTTACAACTTGGGGTCCGTTATAAGAATGGCACAGTCCAGCCGCCCAAATATTTCGACGCGGTCCTAAACCAATACAAGGATGGTAAAGTGTCGAGAGAAGATGTGTGGATCAGTTTGTGCGTCCTAGGAGAAGCGATGGCGTCTACTCAAGCATCACAAGCGTAAATCACCTTGTCTCCAGTCATGAAGAACATGTTCATCTAACATTCATCAACAACAGAAATCAAGCGTCATCTCGCCCTGTTGTCACCACGTCAATTGAGCCTGCTGTCGCGTCGGAGCAACCTACTACTGCCGCGTCAAAAACCACTTCGCCCACTGCACCGACGATTAACCTTCGTGATATGGGGTCGTCACAGTACGCGTCAGTGTTGGCGAGTCCTGTGTCGCCAAGCGCTATAGCACCTGAGAACACAAGTGGCGTCGATAGTCCACTCACTCTCCGGCAGATGCGTCAGGAAATCGAGCATTATATTTCTCGGGGACCTCCTACGCGTCACGACCTCAACACGCGCCGTGCGTTACCCGCGAATTCTGGAATGGGCTATTATCGGGACAAGAAGACGACCCATCTATTCGATGGCAAGAATTCAGGGCGCGAGAACCCCGAGAACTACGGTAGTGACGCAGAGCATGATTTTGGTCTGTGTTATTACACATGGCACAAGCGGAGGAACCAGTGCTCTCGGGGAGGCGACTGCGTCTGGCGTCATTATATCACCTACGAGATCATCGAGTACATCTGGGCGTCTCCTTCTGGTTATGCATGGCTGCGCAATGCGCTTCCAGCGTTGGGAACGAATGAAGCCGCTGTTGCACACACGCGCATTCCGGTGCCTTCTGCTCAATCCACCACCACGCGTCTAGCTGGCACTGTGCGCCCTCATCTAACGTCCCAGGTCCACACTGTCCATACTCAGCGTCATCCTGCGTCAATTGGAGAGGAGATCTTTCCCTTTCAGTTCGATAAGTTCGACCCAAAGACATTTCCCTCGACAGCTGAGTCTTCTGAGTCGACTAATCGCCCGACGAAGCGCCCCAGGATGTCTTAAATTATGGTGGTGGTGTTTTGCGTTCCGGAGGATTGATAGATGTCTGAGCGTCTTATGCCTTCACTAGGGTAGCATAGCGTACCATTTGAAAACCTTAGTTGTTCACCCAATTTCTAGTCCCACATATCACTTCTTTGTCCCAATGTATGGCTTTAGCAACACTGATGAAGAGACTGGACCGCTGTTGAGGCTCCACTAGATGCATTCGGTCTAACCTCGTTGGACCTTTAAGATTTTGGAAGATGTTCATATCGTGAGGTAAGTCGGGGACCCCCGGGAGGGTTCTCGGGTTTAAGGCAAGCGACCTTTTGGGCCATGTCCAAAAGCAGTCCCAGTACTGTCCTCTGCCAGGGGTTGTTACTCTATGTTCGCGCAGCTGTGCAACGATCCGGTGCGCATAAATACGCCCGGAGCAACGCTCACAGTGCAACTGCCTCAGTGGTCCGATATATCCTGAGACTATCCAACGGTTCGCAATCAGATGGCTTTGTGTTTCAGTTGTCCCCACGAATATCCAAAGGATGATCGGGGCAAGTTTGGCGAATGTGTCGTGTAACCGTCGCTAGTGCGTAAACAGCAGCCTCGTCTATCTCTGCCGCATAAGTGTTCGGTCTCTTTTAAAGGCTCCGTGTCAATGCCCCCAGTTTCGACTGACATAAATCCAATGTCGCCCAAACCCTTAGCGCACTCGCGTACGACTTCAGTCCCCAATTGCTTTCCCTACTCTCATCGACAGAAAATGGCAGCCCAAGTCGAAGATAATATAGAAAAGGAGTCGGTGAAGGAGTTTAAGAAGACGGCAGCAACGGTAGCAGGCAAGCGGAAGTTATAATGGATCCGGGGAGAGCACTTCAGACAATTCAGGCTTGTCCAGTAGGGCAATTGCTAGAATCATCATTGGAAGTCTCTGTGGGGCTCCGCTTATCACTGTGGTCATGATAATGGGTGGAAGGGATAAGAAGAAGAGGGAAAAGGCAGAAGATACAAAGTGGCTAGGAGAAAATCAACAAGAGGATATTATAGATGCTTCAGAAGCCTTGGCATTTGATTGTAGCTTCTGATAATACCCTATGACTGATGTAACCAGTTGCTTTATGATATATTACGCCCCATTGTTTAATTCTGGCGGCGGCCCTTCCATATCTTCTACCCGCGCAGCCCGTTCTTTCATCCAACCATGCAGCGAAGACCAATCAACGCATTTGTGTGGCTGCGGAATTACACTTGATGGTTTGAAACGGCTATGAGGCGTCCAAACTAGACCGTAGACTGATGTATCAGCATGGCACAGCAACTTCTGCCGCAAGGATTCAACGCAGTGATCTGACCAGGTGAGTCCATGTATCGAAAACAGTGACATCTTATTGTCATACCGATGTGTGGAGCCATGTTATTCCAACCTTTCTCATTGTCTTTGTAGTAGTACTCCGGATGGAGCTGCTGCTTGATGCGTTTCTGCTCGAAGTCAGCAAGAGATAATATACATAGTGATTACTGTAGCACCTTACCAAGCAATGAAGATCGTGCGATAGGCCAATGCCACCAACAAATCCACCATTCTTATGACGTACTGAAGTCGCATTGTTGGCTTGCTCGAGCTCTCCCGCGGAGTAATGGATCAACGTTCCTAAGAAGGAAGTCAGCGAATGGAGCAGGATTACTGATGCGCGATTCTCATATTACCCTCTAGTAGTTCGTGCCATGCTTCATCTAGCTCTGGTCCAGGCTGGCCCATGAATTTCATAGAATCCGGATCGTCATGGATGTACTTGTTGACGTACTTTATGTAAGGTGTGGCAGGTGCTGAGGAAGATTAACCTAAATATGCACCAAAAACATTTGAAATCTTACAGTAAGGCTCTTGAACTTTTGAACTGAACACCTGATGCGAAGGCCTCGGCATCCAGCAGACAGACACCACGGAAAGAAGAGAAGCAGTGACAGCAGTGGCACTAAGCAATATGTAAAACCTTCGGCGCCAAACGTCTCGCGCAGCTTGCAAATGTAAATAGGCCTGCGACTTGATGAGATCTCCTTCAGGGAAGGGTTCTTGCAAATACTTCTCGGCCATTGCGAAAACCATTCGAAAATCGAGGAGAAATGTAAGATGGTTTGTTTCAGATCAATCTATCACTCCTCGATTTATTATAGGTTTTTCATACTGCTGCTGTCATTTTAAGCTGTGCGTGCTGTAGCACCGCGCATGGGCCCGGTAATCGATACCCCAGCATTTCCACGCGGAGTCTTAGCCCCCACATATACGCTCCATGGATTTTACTAAATTAAGTCGAGACGCATGACCTTTGATTGGTTACCAGTACCCTCGGGCTCCGTAAGCAAACACGCGGCTACCCTGGGGCCATAGTTGCGGTTGGGGCTTGTCAATACCCCAGCATTTCAATGCATGTTCTTAGCCCCCGCATATGCGCTCTATCGATTCGAATAGAGTGAGAGAATATTTATATAGTTCAATTGGCTGGCAATGCCTTCAGACTCTGTAAGTAAATACGAGGCTGCCTTGGAACCTGCGTAGAGTAGGGACCGGAGTTCGTCGCTGAACTTTGGCTGTTTGCGTTTACATTCCCGATGAAATTCAACCATATTAATGGATCTTTCAACTTCAACAGCCCAATAGAATGATAATATACTGTCGATCGCATACATGGAGGCTGCGCCTCACCATGGCCTCGTCATCTGTAGACGCATTGGGGACCAATCGTGAAACAATCTTTAACCGACATCATTGCACCGAGACTCTTGTACGAATCTTGCTATCACCCCCAGAACTTCAACTTTCTCATCAAAAAAACTTTCTCATCAAAAACAACCTCTCCCTTGTTGATTCAATCGCAATGCACGTAATTCGATATCTCGCGGCGTTGTCCATCTGTGCACTTTCCGGGCTCGCAGCGCCACTTGGAGGTAGGTTCTACCATCGACCTTTTGTTCAACTATTTTCTGACAGCACTTAGAACCAAGTGTTGCTCGACCAATTATGTCGAAGGTTAAACGAGATGGCTCAACGGAATTTGATGCGGATTTCTGCGTCTATAAGCGAGATGCGAAGCAAGGAGAGGGGAACGAGGAAAAGGTCCATTGTGGAGGTATTCAGGTGCCTGTTGATGCTGGAAATTACTGATGGCACTTGAATACGAAATAGTGGATGACGGCGATGTGGGATATGCTAATACCGCAAGTAACTCACTCGTTGCATGTATTAGAGCGCTTGCACAGCTTGAAACATAATCTCTCGATTAATAATGATGAAAGAGTTCGCACAAGTCATGATGATGACGCAACAAGGGCATCCGAACATCCGTCAGCTGTAATGCAAATTGGCTTGATAATTATTATATGATGTCTCCATCCCGGCATGCTTCGAATAACCCTTCCCTTGTCGATGACAGGGTATCGAAGGAGAGTAAGTCCACATCGAAGATCGCCCTAGGATATGTAAGAGGCTGTAATGTATGCATGTTGACCGTGATAATATAATACCGACTTCAAAGTGTAGCTTGGTCGTGTTGTGTCTCTATCTATAGATAAGATATCTTTGGAATGGCGCTATTCTAAATGGAGAACTTCACAAGCAATATGGATCATTAGGCTCGTCGTGTAGACAGTAACCCTCAATTACTCCGCATCGTATTGATTGGCTTGCCAAAGGCCAAGTACATGGTTCAAATAGCGCGGGATAACTCTGCAGATATCACGCTGCATATCTCAAACGGTGCCCGGTACTCCTTCCTCATTCGAAATCGCGGAAACTTGGTCGGGCGGGGGCCGGAGTTCGGGAGGTTGTAACACGAGACTCGGCTAACTACATCTTGCTTACACTATCTCGGTGACACCGCAACAGAACATTGAAGATGCATGATTGGTATGTGGAAACAGTTGCGCATCTAACTCTATAAATTATATAAGAGTCACTAGATCTATTGAGTCCACCTGGCTCGCCTAATTGACTTTGCCTTCTTTTACAATTCACAATCATTGTACCAATCGATTTGACAGACATGTACGAGGCCTATACAAATCCGAGCGGCATAATCGTCGGAGTTGTGTTTCTCGAGACGATCGTAACGGCCTTCGTTGTCTTGCGGTTCTGGAATCGTCACAGACAGCGATCGAGTATTCTGCTGTCGGATTGGCTGATCGTCCCAGCGTACATTTGTGGAACTGGTCTCACCATCCTGGAGATATACGGTACGCTATAGAACAAAATGCTCTTAAAGACTTGGAATAGCAGCTGACATGGACCATAGCGGTCGCCATTAGAGCTCTCGGCTACCCCTTGAAATCAACATATATGAGCCCAGAAACACTGGGGCGTATTGAAATCACCCTCAAAATCCAATTCTCGTATCTGAACATTGGTATTCTAGGGATCGGCCTTGTTAAACTCTCAGTGGCATTATTGTACTGGCACCTGTTCTCGCTTGTAGCTCTCCGTCGTTTCCTGATATTCTGGATTACTCTTACCGTGGCGTGGACGGGTGCTTTCATCATTGCTGCTCTCTCCGTCTGCGGGACGCACTTCATGGCGCGTTTTTCGGTTTTCAGAGATTATGCACAGTATTGCTCGAATTATCGCAAAGTTGGGTATGGCTACGTTGCGACTGACATCTTTACGGATCTGGTTACGGTTGCTATTCCTATTCCGATCGTGCTATCGCTCACCATGTCGACATGGAGGAAGATTTGTGTTCTTGCAACCTTCCTTGTTGGTGGACTGTAGGTTACGCTGTTCTGTCTCTAGGGAAGGTATTTGACCTTTGCAGTGCCGTCGGAGCAAGTATCGCCAAAGGGTACATGTACATCACAGCGAACCTAAACTCGAACAAAGCTGACGGTCTCCGTGAGTTGGCCCCACCCTTTACCCTTTTCCTTGCTGCTAACGTCTTCGTAGTTCTCATGACTGCTTTCTCGATCTGGAACCTAGTTGAGGTGCAAGTAGGTATTATTGCTGCTTGCGCCATGACAATTCGTCCATTGCTGAGTGATTTCATACAATCACTGAGTGTGCAGTCACTTCTTGGCCGAAGCAAGGCCTCACGTTCAACCCAGCAGATTGGAAAGGAATTTCAAGATCCTGGTCTGCGGCCTGGACCTTCGGATGAAAGTGTTGACGTGTTTCGGAAGAAAGATGTAAACAATGTGGGAGAGGATGAGTTTATTATCATCCCGGACGGCTACACGGGACGACCATGAATTTGCTGTATCCAAGCTAGATCAACATGAGATAAGGAGTAACAAGACTTCGATCACGACCTGCCCAGTATGCCTTTAGTTCGTTAATAATACCTTCTGACTCTCAGAGGAAGTTTAGATCCTATCGTCTCTCCAGAAGTCCTCATTACAACTTTTGTACTTCAATCTATCGCTAGTAATTAAATTATCCATCCTATTAATGGCTCGTTTACCCCCACCTTCGCCTCTCGTTATCATCACTCTCTTTACTCTCGAGAGTTAGGAAGATTATCAGAGTTAAAGATGCTTCACGAAAATTTGTTTCGCAATGTTTCATAATTTGAGTTGCTCCAAGATACATGAAGAATTAATGAACTATTGCGATCTCTTGTTTATAAACTACTGGGAAGGTTTTTCCAGTGGAGAGCCCATTCCCCTACCACTATTCTCCCTAACCTTTCTGCATCCGTGTAGCGATCTTCCTCCACCTCGAATTCAAGAAGTAAACTGGAACCCCCAACAAGCAAATACCGGAGAAGATCCCTAGCAAAATCATAAAGCTCTTAAGGTACGAGAACTTGGCTATCATAGGAATGATACCCTGGGAGGCACCGAAGGAGACTATGTTCTTGCCTCCAACCACAACCACCATGGCTGCACCTGGATTCTCAGGAATAACTTCGGCTGCAAATGTAGTTGTGGTTATGAGTATTGAGGTAAATGAAAATTCGTAGATTGCCCAGCCTGTCTGAAGTCAGCCTATGCATACGAAGTTGAAGGGCTCTTCTCAACGTACCAACGACCATGCCCCACGCGCTGTATTGCTCAGGATGCTGCGCACAGACAGCAATCAGAATGATGCCGACGATACCGAAAATTCCAGGGATGATCATATGCACTAAATGGTGCTCTGGCTTGTGTACACCGCCACTGCGTCGTGCTAGCCAGACATTGATCTTGTCCGCCGCCCAACCAGAATATAGCATAGCTGCAAAACAGGCAGGCATGACTCCGGCCTACAGTATATTAGTATATGTTCACATAGAATAGAATAAATAGGCACGTGTTACGTACATTGAACAATCCTACTGACTCCGGAGACCAGTGGTAGGACTCTTGCAGCACGGTGCTGTATACAAGCGTGATAGCAATCCCTGTCCCCAGTGAGATGGACGAAACCATCAATAAATAGATAACGCCTGGTGAGCTGAAACTCTTCAAAATTTTGACGTAAGCCCCGAGTAAGACTTTCGTTTGGTTTGGTGTAATAGGGCTCCACGGTTTCAGTTCCTGTATGAATGTTCTCTTCTCCGAAACCACCCTGGAGGGCCCATCAATGGTACCAAACGCAGCAATGGCTTGCTCGTCGGTAAGGATTTGTGTATGTCCGAACTCATCTGTGAACACAACTTGGCCGTTAAGGGACGTTGGGGACCGATGGAACTTAGTTTCTGGGCAACAGAAGACAACGAGAAGTGCTGAGACGCCAAGCGTAATTGCAAAGAGCCAATAGAACCACCTCCAGGTTGCAGCAGCAACTAAATACGATACGGCGATCAGGAGGCCTGAGTTGACGCAGTTCTGAACACTCCAATACAAACCGAAGTAAAAGCTACGTTCGTGTACGAATGTTACATCAGAGAGGATGAGAGGTAGTAAGGACTCAGTAGCGCCAGTTGCAAGACCCAGAAAAATTCGGCTGATGAAGTGAGAGCGCAGATTCTCGCTAGTTGCGGCGGTGATGTTCGATATAAAAGCCACGACGACGGCGAATAAGAAGATGGGACGCCGCCCAAAAACGAAAGCCAGTGGGAGCAAGCCAAGCGCTCCAAACGCCATGATCATAGTTGGATATGTGGAAAGGCCGGTTATCTCTTCAGTACTGTGCCCTTGTGCGCCATATATGCCGTATAAGGTGTTCATGAAGGGTCCCGTGCCAGAGATGGACAACAGGGAAAATATGGCTGCAGAGCTTCATTAGCGTTGATGATGGACGTTACTTCCTGATGAGCTTACAGAACCAGCAGCATGTTATCGTGACACCAACTTTCCGCCACTTTGTGAAGTTCAGGGGGTCATTGGGGTCGCTTGTAGGCACGGGCACTTTGCGTATATCATCGTCTCCAGAAACGAGCAGAATCTCGCCTGCCGTGCCATTGCCAGCTTTCTTTCCATCGCTAGCATACTCAATATTCTCAGTGAACTCCTTGATCTTATCGTCCGTGGCCATTTCGTTCTCGAGATAGGATACGGCTACAGCAGCGAGCCAGGGCCTGGAACTATATGTGCATTATCGGGTCCGGGGACCCCGCAAACCAGGTTGGATCGGACCAACTCCGCAATTTGGGGTCGTGGCTCGTGCCTTTTGCTGCATGACCCGAGTTCCGAGTTAAGAGGCTTCGGTTCGGATACGGAATTTTAGCGCGCGGCTGACGATCGCACGGCGTCGCGGCAGCTGTCACGGCAGAGACAAACCTAGCGAGTTACCATAATCAGCGTTCACACATTCGTTGTAACGGACCTTGTGTGGATAGAAATTGTAGCTGCGGACAAGATGTGCCATGAATATTTGAAAAAGGCGTCAACTTCATTGGTCGATGGTGCAGTTTACATAAGCCTAACGAAATCTACACAACTAGCGCTGCCGGTTTTTCCCTAAGCATTCGTCTTGATCCGCTTACTTGCCCAGTCCTTTGCCCCATTGTATAGACAGTTGTAGTCCATGAATTCGGCCGGGTTCATCTTGACTTTTATCTCTCCTTTCTCAGTTGCCGGTCGGGCAGCCTCTCGCGAATACTGCTGAATCGTCGTGGCCCTTTCATATCTTGCGTCGAATACCGCCTGGAGCCGCCTCTGCACCTCTTCAAGCGACGTTTCCTCTCCTAGGTCGGACATAAATGCACCAAGTGCTTCGGCATCTTCGATTGCTTGACTGGCGCCCTGACCTTGGGTGGGGAGCATCGCATGAGCCGCATCTCCGATGAGGATTAACCGGCCTCGATGCCACTTCTCCAACGGCTCTGTATCACGCAGTTGCCACAGGCCAATTTCTCCCTTCGATAGCCTAAATGGCGTTGTAGCCCATGCTGGAAAGTCCTTGAATTCTTCCAATAGTGTAGCAAGGTCGCCTTTTGACGTCCAACTATTACCAGAATCTACGTCCGCTCTTTGATCCGGCACAAGAGCGACCACTGAGTATAATTCCCCGTCGCGAGCTGGTCCCATTATCATTCGCTTATCGTGACCCATAACCATAGAGGTGAAAGAGCTTCGTGGATCGATGATGTTGCGAAAATCTTGGTCCTTTTCCAAATCCGAAGACGGCAGAACTAGACGGTACGCTGAGAAGCCTGTTGGCTGTGCTTGAACTTCGTGTCCCAAAACATCTTTCCGAAGCACTGATTTGATACCGTCCGCACCCACAATCACGTCGCCTTTTAATTTGCTGCCGTCTTCCAAGGTCACGATGCCAGCATAGGGATCGCAAGAAATGACGCACGAGGATGTTCGGACCTCAACAGGTTCCCCGTAGCCGTCAATTCTTGTAGCATATTCTTTCAAAGTGACGTGAATGTCTCTGCGATGATACACCATCCGATCTGCGCCGTATTGGGTTTTGGACACCAGCGGAATACTCCGTTGTAGTTTGCCATCGATCGAATAGATGTTGAAGCCTTCGTCCCGCATAGCCCCTACTTGCTTGAGTGCAGTACCCAGACCCCATTGCTTTTCGACAATTTTAGATGCATTGGGTTGAAGCGATAGCGTCGCGCCGACTTCGCGATTCAGAGAAGATTGCTCCAAGACTACAATCTTCCGTCGTGGAGCTCTGAGTGCAATGGCCTTGCTTCAGTTAGCTTGTGTGCGTTGCGTGCATTGTGATTATGTATCCTACTGAAGCTAGTCCAGCTATTCCGCCGCCGACAATAACGAAGGACAAAAAGGACGTGTCTTGCTGTGCAATGCTCATGGCTTCTTGAGTTTCTTTGCAATACGATTTTGCCCGAGCAGCCAAACGTTATCAAAAACTGACCACAGCGCAGACATGGGGAGAATTCTTTCGGTGCAACCCCAGAGAACCATGTTCCTAGTGGTTGCAGGGATGTTCGGGTCACTCTTATGCATCCGAGCTGCATCCGAGCAATCCGAAGACCCTTGCTCGGAAAGCTTGCAGTCCCTCTCCACAATCCGGGGTGCACCGAAGTCATAATCCCTACAAGGTAGGGTCTTTCCGAAATCAAATTCGGATATACACGATCATATACAGGTACATAGGTAGTTAACATTTATTCCACGAACATATTTTATCGCCGGCCTTTCTGGAGATTGATGCGAACGTACATTGGCCTCCACCAAACGCATCAATATAATTAGTAGTGCAACATCACACGACTTGACGACCATGGCCTCCACGATTACCACAGCCGAGCCGACTCTGACGCTAACAGCGAGCGCTCTTGCGGAGCGCAGAATGAGAGTTGATGGCACCGACCCTGCTTTCGGCGATTGGCGAGATGACCTCGTCAGGGATGGATACGCAGTCATTAAGGGTGCAATACCTGCCGATAGAGTGAAAGGGTATGCAGATCGCATGTATTCTCTTATAGAGGGCTTGTAAGTTTGATTTTTTGAACCCCGCCTCCAAAGTTTAAGCATTCTACAGTAACCTTAACTTCTCAAAAATATAATTCAGACGTCTGAACTGGAAAGGTTTTTGCTAACATAGTTCAAGTGGCCTCGGATACAACCGCAATGATCCGTCAACAGTTCACCCAGATAAGCTTCCTGTCATCAACGAGAAGGGAATGCTTTTTACCTATGCCGCCCCTCATGAAGATTTTGTTTGGGATATTCGCAGTGAACCGCGTATCATCGAAGCTTTCGAAAAGGTGTACCAGGACAAAGACTTGATTGTCTCCTTCGATGCGATCAACTACGGCTTTGCAAACCGAACGAACCTTCCAAAGAACACGCCTTGGCCGCATCAAGACCAGGACCCTGAAAAGCCCGGGTTCCGCTGTCTCCAAGGTCTGATCAACTTGCACCGTGCAGGACCGAACGATGGTGGCTTGATCGTATCCAAAGGTAGCCACCTTCTCAGCGAGCGATTCCACAAGGATATGAAAGACGAAGAGCGCATCCCAGCTTGGACGCCCGAATGGTATGGATACACTGAGGCAGGCATAAAATGGCTTGCAGACCACGACTGTGAATGGTACAAGGTTGAAGCAGAGGCTGGCGACCTCATTGTATGGGATTCTCGCACCGCACATTATAATGTGCCTACCACATCAGATGTTGACCGTCTAGCCATCTACACGTGTTATATGCCGGTATCAGAAGCTACACAGGAAGACTTGATGCGGAAGAAGGAAGCGTTCGAGAACCGTGTCGGTACAACGCACTGGCCGAATGCGAAAAATGTGGGATGGAACGAGGCGAAGAGGAATGGTGAATTGGATTCGATCCAGAGGAATCGCCCGTGGAAAGAGCCTACATTGAGTGAGCGGGCTTTCAAATTGACTGGTATCCCTTACATCAAAACTTCGGCTTAAGGGAAGCCTTGAAGTAAATACATTTCAGCTGTCATGTACATACAACGTTCCAACGTTTGTAAACTCTGGTGATGAAGCGGGGTTGGATTTTATAGATCAAAATTCAATAGTACGTCAAAAGTGCTCGGGAGTTTATTGTCTCTGTGTGGGTAGGGTTGACCTTGAAACACATGAGCGCGGTGTCGTATCACTCTCGCACATCTATGTACGCCCTACCATGTACTCATTTACAAACCAACGACTCCTTTGCCATAATTGAGGATATGGTCTAGTGTCGCTTAGTGCTCAGGCTAGTTTCCTCCATCGGGATGTGGAGAGTGGGGAATGTGGCGCATGCTTTCCCCGGATTTTGGACCTCGGGATCTCCATGCCTTGGCCCACAACGTCACCTATGGCCACCGTGGCATTACTCATCCTAGCCAATTGTTGCAGAATTTGATACTGATCAAAGTTTTGAAAACTCATTTTGGCCCATGTTGCCCCAGGATGCGCTATACGGTGCCAAATTCTTCAACGTGTAGGACTGCACCTGGAGATGAACACTTCGTATACGAACGACGCCCGACCGGTTGATCCCACTTTGCCCGTCACACAGCATGGAGCGACACAGGATCGACCAGCAAAGAAACAACGATTGTCGCTGGCCTGCAATGAGTGTCGCAAGAGGAAAGTTAAATGTGATTCTGAGATGCCCAAATGCCGCAACTGTCGTATACGAGGAAACGTCTGCGAAACCACCGATCCCAAACATCCTGAGCTTGTTGTGGTGCGCAAATACAGCGTAGTCGAGGGTGACTTTCGAGAGCACAGCTATGGCAATGATTCGGATTTCACGCCTGCACCCATGGGACAATATGAGCGGAGCAACGACACAGCTGTAGCAAGAGAACAATGTACCTCATGGGTTACACGATCGTATGAGGCGCATAAGAATTTGAATACAGTATCTTCAGCACAGACGGCAGAGGCGTCCACTCCTTCCAGCAATAACATCCTCTCGCAGCAGCATCTGCATGGAGTCCATGAAAGCCCCGAGATAGCTCTCAATACTGATAACAATAGTAGGCAAAAGGTCATGGGCGGCAGCAGTCTTCAAAGCCTCAGCATGTTCTTAGACCTATACCTCCGACGAGCAGGACTTTCTGGGATCAGCTCGTGTTTTCGCCACGGGATGAGCTTTGTTGAAGAGTTCGTGCTACCGCTCTCGCTATCTTTACCTGATCTTCCCCCTGAATCTTTGATGAAGCGATACACGGATGCCTACGCTCGTTGCATTCACCCGTTGTACCCTATACTCGAGCTCGATCAACTATCTACCGAGATCGATCGAATACGTTCATATCAGGATGCGAACTGGAGCCCGTCAGGAGGATTTTCGGGTCTAAGGTAAGTAACTTTTTGGCTAAAGCCGAAGTTTGAATTAGTCTTGTAACTTCCGGACATGGTGCGCTCGAGTTATTTTACTGGATGTATTCATACTCAATTGTGAATGATTAATGTGCTAACGTTGAATGTGCAACGTAGAACATATCTCCAACCAACCGACACTCCAACCCTCGCCTGTATCTACTGTGTCATTAGTCTGGGATCAGACGAAGCTGCCGGGGCGCTCACAGAAGCTGGTGAAAACTATCTTATGGCTGCATACGGATTATACGCACATCTCATCGGGCTTCCACACCTTGGCAGCATACAGGCTCTTGTTCTTCTCACTCTAGCTCTACAAGCAAGAGGAAAAGAAGGACAAAGCTTCCAGATACTTGGATCAGCTATAAGGATATCCCATAGTATCGGACTTCACCGCCATATTTCGACCTATACTAAAGCCGATAACTTGTCAAATCAACTCAAGCTTGAGCTCCATGCTCGCGTATGGTGGACTTGTTACGCGCTCGAAAGACTCTTTGAGCTCGAAACAACGCGTTCAACATCGATACCACACGGTGAGCACGATCTGTTCTTGCCGAACCAAACACTCTCCGTCGCGTCTCAGAACGAGCTCAAGTATTTTGTATATTGGGTGTCCTTGACAACGATATTTGAGCGTATCAGCGAGCTTCTTTATAGGCGCAAGCGAGGTCCAGAGGATAGCCTTCAGCTATTCCAAAATATTGGCATCCTTGACCAAGCACTGCGCGATTGGAAGAACTCTCTCCCAGAGGATATCCGACCGGATGGCGACTTCTACTGTGATGACAAGGATCGTCCGTTTGCTACATTCCTTGCTCTACATTACCACCAAGCGCTCATTACACTCCATCGTGCCTCTCTTGTCCTTCCACAAAACCAGTTCCTGGAAGAGCTCCAAATGCACGAGTCAGAACTACCATTCCATAGACGACTTCGCAACGGCGCCTCATTATGCTCCGCGTCTGCCTGTGCCACGATTAAACTCAACGCCAGTATGCACGGCAGGCTTCAAACACCCTTACATACGCTGACGCAGATACTGCACGGCTGTGTAGTGCTCGCACTTAGTGTTCTGGGGCATCCGCAATCACGCACCGTAAGGTCCGACCTAGAACTCCTCGTCACCGGCACGCAACTTGCGGAAAGCGAGTATCGCAGGATCGGCCAGCACCCAAAGTTCATCGAAGCTTGTTCAATACTACGTACCTCGCTGAGTACGTACGTGGACCAGTATGAGCAGGCTCGCGTTACGAGCGGTCCCTCCCAACGGTCAAGACAACACAGTCTGGCAACGAGCGCTTCCATGTCCGAGCCTGTCGCAACGAACCTCCCTGGGTCCATGGATCAACGTACCGTATCAAACAATAATGGTACAGATAACGTTGATCTAGATGTCTCGGGCCTATTTGATGGAGTGACGTTTGAGGATTTGTGGACTATGGGCGCCGATGCTGTGCTTGGTAACGATACTAGTCCTGGTACTCAATTTCCTTTCGTATGATCTGATGCTGGGAGTAGAATTGGCCTCTTGATCACGGTTGCTGGTCGATCGGAATATCTAGTATTCTTCACATATGGATGACGCTTGCTAAGGTTGTTAGGTAGTTGGTGATGTGCATGATCATGCACCTTAGGATAACCTAATTTATATTGAGTTCCTAAAACCTGCAAGGGTTAATTCTAACTGGTGTTAGACAATCCAAGTTATACCTTCGGACCCTCCATGGGTCGTGGGTCCCGGTCTGACCCGCAGCGATGACGGTCGTTTTAGGAGATCCCTTATTGGCGTGGTTTATGACGTATAAGAGCGCGAGGCCAGTGGCAGAATGATGAAGAAAGGCTTCTTTATGTCGACGATGAGGAGCGCCCTACTTATGAGTCTGAAGGATCTTGGCGTGCGGGTTTTGCTTTTTACCCACGGAAGAAGGTGCTGCAGGAATACGAGCGCTGCCAAGCCCCCTCAACCAATCACCACCTCTAGCTGGCTTACTAGACAGTTAGCATGTAGTAGCTGCATGTAGGATTAAGATGTGACACTTCAAGACGCTAAGTTTGTGAGCTATATTATCGCTCGTTCCGCTGTCATGCCTCGAAAACTGCTCACAAAGGCTACCTCTACTTCAAGCAATTAATCTACAATAGAACAATGTACGACCCACTGTATGAAGCTCCACCCCCATACAATTATCGAGGCCTATTTGAACCTCAGGAGAGGAACAATATGTACGGTTCATCAATCGCTCTTCCATTTACATGCGAACGACGACTCGCTGTTGGACTTGGAGACAATGAGCACAACATTTCGTATACGTTCCGCGAACGCTGGAGTGGGCACAGGCAGTATGAATATGAGTTTTACACAACATCGAACTCAAACCCGCGGACGAAGATTCAAGATACTCTAACAATCTCCTCAGATAAGCCATTGGATCAGCAATTACTAAGAATCCGCAATCGCTTCTTATATCAGGTCGCACGCTCTGCCTGGTTCATCTTCCGGGAATCATTCGCTGAGGAGGACGCAAGAGTAAGAATTGCTGAAGTGGTTCGCGGGGCGCATCATATGTGTATAATATGCGCAAAGGATCTTCGAACGGAAGACCTACTATATCGGTCAACAACTTGTGGACCGGTGTGCAGTATACGCCTAAGACGCTCGGCCCTTGAAGTTCGAGCACCTGAATTGAAGGGACTCGACTTGCTCAACGAAGATCACTTCGAAGTGGCTTTCACTATCTATGCCGCATTTGCTGCAGTCATTTCCGGTAACCTACAACCACCGGCTCCATTGACAGTGAACGGCATTGGTTACGCGTTTGACCTCTGCGCAAAGTTCCTTCGTACACACTCCAATCTGGCAATAGCGCGGCGGTCTATTACGACGCCGGTGGCCACGATGGGCAAAGCGGCGGAGTACTTAAAGAGCAACCCTACGACAGAAAGGCTTATTGCTTGGAGCTCCACCCATCATCGTGGGTGCGTGATCCAGACTTCTGCACTCAACCTAGGAAACGGTGCAGCTTTTTTATTGTACAATGCCAACCCCACACTGGAACTTGCTCATGCAGAAAATTGGTTAAAAGCCCATAAACGTTCTTCGCTTGTTTTCCACGGCACCACCATCGATCGCTTGTACCCAATCATGTGCGATGGCCTTAGATTCGATGCCAGACTTGAGCAGAATGCAAGAAGGTACGGCCATGGGGTCTATGTGACCAACGACAGCGACGTGGCCATAAGCTATGCCCGCGATACATTCAAGATCCCTGCTCTAAACAATATTCAACTTCCTGCGGGAGTTTGTGTCTTGTTAGTATGCGAGCTTCTCCAACCAGAGACTTTCTTTAAGGCACAATGGCAACCTAGCAGTCCTTGGAAGCGCCCCAGCAACATCTATGTTGTTGATAAACCCGATGTTTTAATCCTTCGTGGGATTATATTGGGAAAGCCGGGGGAAGACGTGCCAACGTTTGATATCGAAGCGATACAAAGAGCGCTCTGGCAATTCAGACCATAGGTTCAGGGATATCTAGAGGCTGGGTTCGTCGTCTTATCCTATCCCTATGTTTCGCAATTTTTTATATTAGCCATATACTCCGTATTCTCCAGCTTGCGCATCTCACCTTACCGACCCCGTCTGCCCGACCTTCCCACTAACCCCAAACGGCCACCCAATCAACCCAACAGTAAACAAGCCCTCACGCACAATCTCCTCTGCCTTCGCAGACAACTCATCCACATCCCAATTCACCCACAACATCCTCCCACCAAGAAACTTCTTCTCCTGCTTACCGCTCAGCCACACGAGGAAATGCGCTGGTAATTCCACTATCCTTCACGTCAGCCTATCATCTTCGTTACACTATAGATTCCCACAGGAGTGACAATAAAGAGAGGTCAAGACATACCACTATCCAGGGGCAACTTCGAATCTAGCAACTCCGCCGCGCGCAGCATCTGCGTATCCACTACGCCAGGATGTACAGACGTGATAAACACGTCCGGATGCTCATGCGCAAGATACTCCACCAGCTTCGCCTGCGCGACCTTAGACGTCATGTACCCCGTTAACCCCGCGCCCACGGCCGCAGGAAGAATGCATCCCGCGGCGTTGACGGCGAGGAAGGAGGCGTTAGCGTTAGCTATTAGGAGGAACGTCTGCGCTGCTATAAAGACCGATTTCACGTTTGTCTGCGTAGGGGAGGGAGAGGTCAGTAGGTTTAGAACGTAGGGAAGATCAGTGCAAAGAGAACGGGCTCGGCAGGCGTACTTCATAGCTCGTCCAGAAGTCGCTTAAGGGGATGTTAAGCACAGGGTCCGGCGGAGAAAGATGTGCAGCGTTCAAAACGAGGACATCCCAGGGTCCGACTTCCTTTGCGATATTCTTCACAGCGGATTCGTCCGTGACAGAAGCCGCGAAGATGGTCGTTTAGGTGTTAGGATATGCGTTTTTGATTCCTGCTGAGGTTTCCTCGAGGGTTTCTAATCTACGGCCGACGAGCACGATGCGCTTTGCCCCTGCTTGGGCAAAGGCTAAGGCTGTGGCTCGCCCGATACCACTTCTCTGCTTCGCGTCAGTGAACGTTTATGTATACATGAATTATATGTACCCCTCCAGTAACAATCACGGTTTTCCCTTCTTGACTGAGAATCGGATTCGTAGGATGTATAGCTGGGTACGTATCATTATGCCAAGTCGCGACAGGGGATTGGAACAGGGGCTCCATTGGGTAAACGTTATAGAATCAACAAAGTCGATGAAGATTGAGAAGAAAGCTGCGCCCAAGTTAAATCCTCTCATCTCCACACATCTTCTGACATGGTTTGTAATTCTGACTATCTTGGTCGAGACGCTCTTGCGGGGATACACTCTTACTAGCGTAAACCCCGCAGTACCTCATCCAATGCCACGTGTGAGCGGTGCTCATCGTTGCACTATTCGGGAAGGAGTCGTATGTAAGCCTGTAATACTCGTGACTTCTTTAGGCGCACGCAGTGACCAAGCTTCTGTGTAGTATATTACCCAAGACGGACTTAACCGATGCGCCACGCTCATTCGCTTACTCGTTCGCCGTATCTTTAGCCCCCGGTTTAGGATATAGATGTACTGGCCACGAAAATGTTGGGAGTGGAGAGATTCATGTTTAGTTTGGATCGTTGACGCCGAATAACGGAAGTATCTCTCATTCAGGTAGCAACCGCCATTCACTCGTTCGTTTGTTCACCCACTCGCTCATCCGCTCACCATGTAATCAATCTCGATCTCAACTCTCAGCACAATATACGCAAAATCTCTCCAACATTATGTTCATGCTAGTGATTTTTCAAGTTAAATATTCGCTATTAGTGCCGTCGGCTACGATACGTGTTTTTTCTAAGTAAAGAAGCATTCCACCTCCCATTGCGACCCTATCACACGCCTAAGAAAATAGCACGGGCCCAGGTCCAGCATCATTTGGCGAACAATAAAAGCGCCTCATACTTTACTCCTCTCCTCTACAACAAGACCAAGAAAGCCATCTATAAAACCAACATAGCAAGGAAGGTCTAGATGTTCTCTCCCTACCATCTACCGAGAAAACACAGAGCATCGCACTCACAGCACAACACGTCAAGAATGCGTACCTTCGGAACTCCACGCTATCCCCCAGCCGTGTACCTCTCACTAGAACCACCCACCACACATCCCCTCTCCAAAATCCTCCTCATAACCCTCTCAACATCCTCCTTCTCCACCACCAACCTCTCATTCTAGCTCAACCCCTCGCCCACAAAATCCGCCCCCAACCCCCTCTTCACACTACTAAGCAACGTTGGGCGCGGCGGGGAATGTCGCGGTGAGGTCTGCCGGGTTATAACGGTGATGAAGAGCGTGGGGTCGGCGGAGAGGACGTGGGGGCCGAGGTGGCCGGAGCCCTCTGTATATTTTGATTAGAGACGTAGATAATAGCGCCGCATAGTGTGTACTCACACCGATCAGTGCGATCCTACGGAGGGGCGCGGACATGTTTGTACATGGGTGTGCGGGCTTGCTCGCGACGGGGTCAAGTTGCCTGGGAGAAGAAAGAGTTGAGGAGTGTGAGCTTAGACTTGGTGGAATAGGATAGCTTTGGTAGGTAGTATAAATGTCTCTGAAGAGTAGTCTTTGCACTGATATTAGGTAGGCGTCGGCGGCATAATACGTTGTGCTGGCTTGGCTGGTGGCGCGGGTTTGAAGCGTAGTCCCAGTCGTACGAGATATAGACTTGATGACTGAATTGTTTTGAGTGGGAAATGCGCAGTATAGCATCATATCGTTTTTTGAATGGAATTAGCTAGATCGGTATGTACATCGCTTCATATCCTCGTATAAACATTCGTCTCGCGTCCCGCTCATGTCAATTTGAACACGCCACTCGTCCCATTAAATGCAGTGATCTTGCCGCCCACAGCCTTCGAATCGCCGTAGTACTTAATACGGTACAGCCCCGCAGCTGGACTTGTAATGGACGTGTCCCAGCTGATAGTGACATTGCTCGTCCCCGTGAGCCCATTCACCCTCTTCCACTCGTACAACAGCTCCCAGTCCTTGTCGTTGCGAATCTGTGACCATGTTCCATCACTGCCCTGCTTCTCGATTGCGGTGAAGGTGCCCTCAAGGCGGAGATTGTTGCGGGGATTTGCGCCCTGGAACACAGCGGAGACGCGCGAGCCACGCGTGTAAGTAGCGGATACGTCGGTGAGAACTTTACCGAAGGAGCTGCCAATACCTGCACCGTCGTAAACGACGCCGGTGATGAGCGAGATGCTCTTTTCGCGGTTGTCTGGGGGAGAGGGGCCAGCTGGGGAACTGCTGGTTGCGCTGTCGGACAAGTAGGGAAGGTAGGTCAGGGTGGCGTTGATGTAGGCGTTCAGGGTGTGAGGTCCATGCAGGGTAGATGCACCCTCGTAACGCTGGATACTGTATTCCTCCTCGGTTGTGATGTAGTGTGAGTATGTATTAGCGGGTCCGCCCAAGACAACAATGGGTGGAGTAGAGGACGAGACGATGCTGGAGGAGACAGCTTTGTTATAGACTGCCTCCCTCCAACGGCGACCGGACATGGTGGTTGCCTCGCCGGGCGAAACGATGATGATGAATTGACCAACACGGAGGACCTGGATATCGACGATGTTGGGGGACCAGTCGTAGGGATTCTTTGCCTCGCCGACGTTTAACAGAATGGGCTTCGGTTGCTGACATTTGATCTGCGCAGCACCAGGAGGAGCAATGAGGCTGCCCACAACATTCCAGAAAGGGTTGTTAGGAGCTCCGGGATCGTTTTGAACAAAGTCGAATGCACCGGGGCCGTCCGAAGTACCAGCCGCAAAAGAGTTACCCATTGCCGCAGGGCACGTCTTCACAGTCGTCCCATTCGGATGCTGGAACGTGTAATTGGAGAAATCGACAAAGCTGTGGAACGAGCGGACGCTGCCGGTGATTGAAGTAAAGCTGTTCGAGTTGTAGATGCCCTTGGCTCCATCGGCCTGTCGCTTTCCAATCTCGTAGCACGACTTGACGCCACCATCATTCAGCCCGTAAAACGGCCCTCTGCCGTGGCAATCTTGGCTCTTGCCACCACACGTGCTATCTTCAAGCTTGCACTCCTGATTCGAGCCATCCTCGCACCACGCACCCTCCACGTTGGGCGTAGTGTCACCAACGTTCGCCTGTGAGAAGCCCGCGACGAAGCCATCGGCGGCATTGGCTGACGCTGCATTCGCAGCAATGTCTTGCTCGAACAGGTAAGCAGCGACACCCTTGTTGTCTGCGGCAACAACGGTCTGGTTTCCCAGCAAGCTGGTGCCGTGTGTGGCGAACCAGTTCAGAATGCCAATGTTCTTGCCATCGCTCGCTCTCGTGAACTTTAGCAAGGTCATGGTCTTGTCAACGTTGTCAGTGTACCGGGCCCTCTCGGATTCCGGATTCGCCAGGTAGGCATATAGGCTTCGGTTGATATTGGCACCGGTGACCTTTGCGCTGCCGGAGCTGATGGTGCCCAGAGCCAAGCTCTCATGCGCCCGCTTGATAGACAGCACTGCGCCGTCGACGATGGCCTGGTAACTTTGCTTGTCAAAGCCCAAGCTGGTGATCTGCGGAAGCAGGTAGTTGAGCCACGCGCCGGGCCCGGAATGACTGTGCGTGCCTGTTACGGCGACGTTCTTCTGCGAGTACACGGAATAGGCGGAGCCCAATTGCTGGAGGCCCTCCAAGATGCCATTACGGATTGCAGTGTCTCCGGACTGTGTGTCCAGAACCATGTAGATGAAACGGTCACTGGGGTTGCTTGGGTTGCCTACAATGAAGGCACGCGAGTACAAACGTTGGCGGAGACCAGTGCCGACTTGCGACGTGTTTGCATAGCCCATCAAGTTGAGCTCGACGACCGGACTGAGGCACCATCCATCAGTGCAGTCCCTGACATGTGCTACCGGTCTACTTACCCGGTGATGTCGGCCTTCCCCACGCCAACGAGGTACTGCGACGGGTCGTCTGCGGCATCCTCAGCCTGCTTGGGGCGGAAGAGCTGGGTGTGCTCGTAGGCCTTGTAGTCCTGGTCAAGGCGGCCATGCCAGAAGTCGACATGGGGGAAGCCCAGCGAGGCGACCAGCTGGCTGACAATCAGGGCGGCGAGGAGGGAGGCGCCGAGGGCGACGGCGATGTGTGAGCGAGCCATGCGTCCAGGCCGCGGTGGGAGACGGTGGAGACGGACGGACGCGCAACCATGGGCGGCGGGTCAATTTGTATGCTGGGGCGTCGTCGCGGGCAGGCACAGCAGGCACGGCACGGTATAGGAAGGTGCGGCCGTTGTGAGTATTGGCCGGCGGCAGGTACGCCCCAGCCTGTACAGCACCCATGGCGTTGACAGGCGCATGACGGCGCCCAGGCGTCGCTAAGCAAGCGCATCGATCACCCGCGGCCAGTTATCGACAAGCTCCCGCAGCCGCCAACTTCTCTCGCGACCGCTGCAATCTCCTCCACGCGCCTCGTCTCCTGTCAACATGCCGCTAATCCATGAATCCTATGACTCTCTCCCCTGTACGTCTTAATCTATCGCGCCCGCCAATGCAGCCCCAGCCTGCCTGACCATGGCAATGTCCGGCTGGCATGTGCGCGCAACCCGCATGTGCCTGTTTTCACCCATGCTAATGCCCTGCAGACGTGGATGCGCCGCCTGACGAGGCCGCTCTGCACGCCGCCATAGGCCTCATCGCCGCCGATATCAAGGGCGCCGGCGTGGACACGACTCAACTGCACCCTGCCCTCATCCCAGCCGCCGCCTACACGCCCACCTTCTCCGCCGCCGTCGAGCAGGAACATGCGCGGCTGCAGGCCGACGCGACCTCCAAGCTCTCCGCCGTCGACCTCGCGCGATACGAGGACCTCGAAGCGCCGCCGAATACGAGCCCCACGAGCGACGAGGACAAGCCTGAGGTGCTGGCACAGTGGACCGCTGCGCTGAAGAAGGCCTACACCAGCTCCGAATACGTGAACGCACGACTGACAGAACTTGGCCTCCTCGAAAAATTCGGCAAGAACGCCTGGCTGATCGGAAACTCACAGCAGGAAGACATCCTGAAGAGCATCGAAGCGGAGCTGGCAGACGTGCGCAAGCAGCAAGAGGAGGCAGAGGCGCTGCGGCGACAGCAGCAAGAGAGCGTGCACGGCGAGATCAAGACGCTCGAGGAGACGTGGAAGCGGGGCGTTGGCCGCGTGCTGGAGACCGAAGTCGCTGCCGAAGGCCTGAAGCAGCAGATTCTGGAGAAGAGACGCGCGGGTGCCGTGTGAGCTGGCCACGTTTCGCGGACAGCGCCAAATCATGTCAAGAATTTTTGCTGCAACTGCTACTACAAGATACCCATACAAAATGCGAAGGCCAAGATCTAGGTCTGTTCTACTTGCGAAGTTCCTCAAGTTTCTCGCGTCTGGTGGGCGCACTGCACCCAAGCCCAAAAAGTGCACTGCGCAGGTATTCATTTAACCTTCACCTGTCCATGCTTCCGCAGTCCAAGCCCCAACACCGCCACTCACCCTTCCACCCAACGCCACCTCAAAAGACCTCAAAAAGACCTTAAGATACACTTCTATCCTCCACCTAACCCAAACCCCCCACCCAAGCCCCATCAGCACTCCCTTTCAAACCTACACCACATCGCTCTCGCCATCCTTTCGTTCCCACCCCTGTAAACCCCATCACCCACCGCCTCCCCTCCCCAAAACACAACACCCCCTGTCACACCCCTTTCCCCACCTCCAACCTTCTCCCGCCCCCACGCATCCCAATTCCCTTCCTCGCAATACCACCTAGCCGGTCTAAACAACGGTCCACAAGCAGATCATACGCACAGCAAACGTACCCAGCCATCAGTCATCGTGAGCGAAACATAAGACCCAGCACCCGAGCAAAAACACAACTTAATCGCGGTTTTGAGACGGGCGGGTAGTCTGATGCATTCCTTTCCTTTACATTCCGTTCCAGCTTTGACACCACGTTACGTTAAGTGATATGTGCGTGTCCAGAACATCGTCCGTCCTTAGGTGGTTGATGAAGGGGTGGATGTAAGGGATGATGGGGATGAAGTGGGGGTTGGTCGTGGTGATGGCGATGATGATGACGACGATGCTGGTGATGATGCTGGCGATGGGTGCGGTGTTTGCGGATACAGGGTAGGTTGCGAGTTCAGGAGAGAGAGGACGTGCATGTTGCGTTGGTGAGTAGGGAGTGTAGGCGGGGTGATTGAGATGAGGGTTGTTGATGAAGGTTATTGGAGGTTACTAGAGAGGGTTGCTGGAAAAGGTATATGTATAGGTGAGCTGGTTGGAGGTGGAAGTTGTGTTCCCGGTATGGGCTTGAGCTTTGGTGTTGGTGTTGGTGTTGCGGTTCAAATTGGTCGTGGTCGTGTTCGCGTTCCGACAGACAAGTACACTCTCGCAACAAGTCATCACCTACCTCCTATCCCTTATATACTATTCTTTCCCATCCACAAGCTGAACCTCACCTCATCCCATACACCCTTTACGGCCGCGATACCTCCCATCACCCCTCGCAGACCCCCACTCTCCCACTCCAAATTCCACGTCAGCACCACACAACTCTGTATCCGAATCACTCACAGCACCCATCCAAAGCCACAACGAACCCGAGCTGAAAAACCTCACAAAAGACGCATCGCTTGGTACATGAGTCGAACGTACCGAACGTAACCAGCATACACATGTTTCCACATAGGGACAATAATCTGGCTTGGCTGACTGAAGGCCTGACTCAGGGTCTGAGCGGCTAGGCCGAAAGGGGGTAGAGGGCGTCGCGAGACGCTTACGAGATGCCAAGGAGAAATGGAAAACCTCCGAAATGATGGGTTGCGGATGGACTCATTGTCGCGCGACCTGCAACCCGCACAGCAGATTAGGTATATGCTTGGTGGGTCTAACCGCCGTCTGTCGTCGTGATCTGAGTGTGCGAGCTATATACCTATTTGAGGGATCGTGAGTAGGCCACGCCTGTTTTGAGCAAGACGAACCCTAGAAGTTGGTCCACGCTCTTGGAGCTTTGACATCCGACGTTGGCGTCTCAACTTTTGGGAAGCAGCTGGTTGAAGATGTTGAAGACAACTCCAGGAAAGAGATGGGAGAATCAGACAATACACAAAGTACTCTTAGGATCGATGGAAGAATGCAGAGCTTGCGTGCGTGCACACGGCAAGTATAATAAGATTAAATGTACAGAACGCTCTACTAGACGCTCAAAATGATTATAGACGAATACGATATACATGCTCGCTTTCATATTAGCGAACTCAGACTTTTACAGGGCCACTGTCATTCCAACGAGGCCTGCGACAACAAGCACCAGCGAGCTGCTCATGCTGATCCGCAACGCAGCGCCCTCCTTAGACTCCGAGGGATTCGCAGGGCTAGTAGAAGTGGTAGAGTCAGGCTGCTTGGCTTCGAAAACGCCACCGGACAGTGAAGACTTGTGTCCCACGCTGCCCTCGACACAGGTCTTGTTTGCATCGCCCCAGTGGGCGTCAACTACCTTCTCCCACACGGCGGTCACGTTGCGGACCATCTCAGCTGTGTAGAAGAGGCGGCAGTCGGCGGCTTCGTAGACGAATTCGAGAGGTGTGACGGAAGTATCGTTCCTATTTGCCGTTAGCAGATGTATGGAGATAGCGTAAGTGTTGCCATGTATGACTACTCTGTTACACACAGAGTAGGCCATACCAAGGTCCATACATGGAACATTGGCTTTTTGGCTGCAATTCTCTAGGAGTAGTGATCGGGGGCTTCTTACATTCGGATGTTATCGCGGAAGTTGACGCGCGTACTGCTCCCACCACTCACATCTTTAGTAAACGGCCTCGTTGCGCTCAGCATGGTACCGACCACCGTCTGGTTCAACGACGGATCCCCTCTGGTCGTGAACGTGAGCATATCACGTATCTCCACGATGTTGTAAACCTGGCCTCCTTTGGTGCCGCCGACAGCCTGCATGGGTCCCGTCTTGGGCAGCCCGCCGATAGCAACCTGTTGAACGCGACCCTGCGATTTCATCAGCTCCGAGAAAACGGCGCACGTCGAGCCGCAGGTGCCGTCCGAAAGGAGCACCATGTCTTCGGATTTGAAGACCTGCGTCTTGTTGAGCTTGTCCACTCTGGCGCCGTAGCCTGTGATGTCAAGGCTGCCAGCACCAGGAGCCTGATCGGAAAATGCGTTGGTCATGTTTCGGCGTTGGAGTGTTGTCATGTTGGAACCATTGTGGACTTCTGGGCCAAAGTACTCATCCCAGGACTGGAAGGGCTCTTCGTCAATGGTCATAGGGACCTTGTAGTTGAGCCATGAAGTGTAAGCCGTGGAAAGGTCGGTGCCATATGGTTCGCGGGCAGCGGTGTTATAAGTATAGTTTGAGAGGATCTTGGTCATCGCCTTACCCGCCAGATCGAGCGCCTCGTGTGCATGGAGACTGGTTGCGCCGTAAGGGTAGAGAGACGGAAAGAGCTGTTGGAAGAGATCACTGGTTATAAGGTTAGCTGAGACACACGATGTCAAGTCAATGTGAGTAGCACGTACTAGCCCAAATTGATGGTTCCACCCTGGTTACCTCGGATGTCGATGACGAGCTTGGTCTTGCCTTCTTGTTTGGCTAACTGCAGGAAGGCGCCAACCCCGTCTTGCCACGACGTCCAGTCGTTCCCAGACACATCCAAGGTCACGACACTCAGAACAGCAACGTCGTCATAGCCCTCACCGGAGAGGAAGAATCCGCCACCCAACTCATGCCATCCCAGTGGCTTCGGATATCCTGTGGGGCTAGGCATTGCACTTGCCGTCGCTTGACGCGCTTTGTTGGTGTCTCGCTTGTCAACAGTGGAAGAAGTAGTGGTAGGATCTAGAACAGCTGCCAAGTCGTCCGAATCTTGTATGTCATCCCAGAATGTGCCGGTGACCGCGTAGTTGTCCATCTGGCGAACGGTGCCATTCTCATGTTCAATCGTCGTGTACGCCCCGTCGGGGTAGGCGTTTCGACCGAAAGGCACAAAGTCATCCGCTTCCGCATTGTTAGCACGCCTGGCTTGGCTCGGGAATAATTGGTTGTAGCGTGCGTTAGCATCGTGGTATTCATAGGTCTCAGCAAAGGCCTCCGCATAGTCTTCTGCGGTTTGGTTGTTGATCTTTGAGATAGGGGAAGGGGACCAGTCAGCACCCTCGGATTTTAGGATATCATCTACCGTGTGTTAGCTTCATGTATCCTTTGCACGTGATCGAGGAGAACTTGCGGTAGTCGTAAAGCTTGGGAACCTCTTTTCCGTCGGCCGAGACGGATGCCATTGCAAATGCCTCCACATCATCACCTCGCTTCCAGCCCCACATTGTGTTGCGGATGTGAGGGCGGAGTTGGAAATGGTAGTCTTGCGCTTTGACCACAGCAGCCTGAATGTCGCTCATAAGTTCGTACGATGATGTATATTTATCATCGTCCAGGTCTTTTCTTATCGCATCCAAGTTCCCAATGACATCTACACTTCCGCCGTCGATGCCCTCGGGCGGGTTCTTGTGCCAGGCTAGATTGGCTAAAAACGAGGTGTTAGTTGCTGGAAACAAGAGAGACAGGCGACACTTGCATTGCCAGTTTAGCCAAAGTTTGTACTCGTCTATCAAAGCTAGATCTTCCTCCTTATTGATGGGAATGGAACTCAAGCATTCTTCAGCTACTGCTGCCAGTACCGCAACTCTGGTTGCCTGAGAATTTGTGGACAGGGCTCTCGCTCTGTAGCGATAAAGCGTTGAGCATGAGTCGGCTGCGAAAGCTCCGCCCAATGGTAGGACGACTGAGCTAAGGAAGAGCAAACGAGAGACCATGATTACGAGGTGACAACCAAGTGAATGGGGGAAAGACCTGGAGGTGGCAATGAGACCTATCCTGCCAGCTGAAGAAACGGGGAGATCATGGTATCTATAACACCAGCACCCTCAAGGCAGCGAGGCTGCGCCTAGCCGAGTGAGGGTCCCCATGGTAAGCAAAATCTAATGCATATCCTCAGTCTGCACTCGCGTGGTCGCTCAGCCATCAAAGGGGCCGTACGGCGACCGCTGCTTAGCAGCCGACACCATGTGCCCTGTGCCGACTTCAAGGCACCCAGATCCTGGCCCCACGCGAGAAAAATCCCTAACCTGAAACCCGTAAAATCGTTACGGTTTTAGGATACACCATGCTTTAATGGATGATCTCTCAAGCTAACTTAGGCTTGCTCCACTATCTCAGAAAATAGTACGATAAGCTGAAGTCAAAGTAGAATGGCTGGTGGGGGCTAACTTACAAGTTGGCACGCTGGATTTTGGCCGGTTCAATTTCAGGTCCGCTTAATTTCCCCCCGGTCGACTTAGACAACACCCAATGAAAGTGGGTCTCACGCTAGTTTCATCAGGGAAGAGGTTGGGGGCTGAATAGATAAATTTGGCTGCAGCATCCTGCAGGCTGTCGGACGTTCTTGGCATAGCAATCTTAAACCTACATCTACTTCTGTACGGTTAGAAGGCCACCGAACATTACAGCATGGTGCTTGCAGCGTTTCACGTGTACAGCTCCGCGCAGGTTCCATTGTCAATGTATGATAGAGGAATACACAAATGTATCAAGTCTGGCACGCCTGGTCAGATACGATATTTGAAATAGGCTTAACTGTGGCTAGCCGGTTGTTTCAGCCGCATTTCCACTGCTCGTCCTCATTACCATACCGTAGACTTTTGCACAAGCCGGTTAGAGCTAGATCAGTATTAGCCGATCAAATCATTGGACGAAACAATTAAAATAGGATCCGCAACCTCTAGTTTGCTGACGCTAATTAACTCCAGCCGGCTTGTGCAAAAGTCTACAGTAGAGTTTTGCACATAAGGATTGACTAGCTAATGATGAATAGCCAGTCAGAGACTGTATGTCCCACCTTTATCACTTAACACCGAGATTCAATTGGAATTTTGCTATACACTAGTCAGTTCATATATGCAAAAATCTACGGTAGGACATTTACTTGCATCATGATGTAAGGGGCTTGACTATCACGTGACCGAGACGAGCAGGGTAGGCGGCTCCAAATCGCGGCGGGGACGAACAATCATCCGAGCCTCGGTAACCCCAGATCACTCGTCATTTCCCCGGACATTTCGGTAATACATCACCACCTCAAACTTCTTACGCCTCCAAACATCTCTCCTCGCTCTTCTCCTTGTTGCCTTGCATATGCTGTGACACCATGGATAACGCGTCTCTCTTCGACATCAACGGCAAAGTCGTCCTCGTCACTGGCGGAGCGAAAGGCATCGGCCGCATGATCTCCGAAGGCTTCGTACAGAACGGCGCAAACGTATACATATCCTCCCGCGATGCGAAGGCCTGCGAACAAGCGTGCAAAGAGCTCAATGCGCTCGGGAAAGGAAAAGCAGACTATATAACAGCAGACCTATACAAAGAAGAAGAGATAACGAAGCTCGCAGCTGAGTTGAAGAAGAGAGAAGGCAAATTGGACGTTCTGGTCAACAACTCTGGCTCCAATTGGGGCGAGTCATACGACACATATCCCTCCGCCGCATGGGATCGTGTCTTGACCCTCAACTTAAAACGCGTGTTCCAACTCACCCAGGCCGTAACACCCCTACTCGAAGCAGCCGCCACATCCACCTCCCCTTCCCGCGTCATAAATATCGGCTCCGTCGACGGGCTTCGCGTCCCCGCTCTCGAGACCTTCGCATACTCTGCATCCAAGGCAGGGCTGCACCACCTCTCCCGTGTACTAGCGTCCCATCTTGGCAGGCGGAACATAACAAGCAATACAATAGCGTGCGGGCCTTTTCAAAGCAAAATGATGAAGGCGACGCTGGAGAAATTCAAGGATGTGATTGAGAGTGGTGTGCCGCTAGGGAGGATTGGAAGCCCAGAAGATGTTGCTGGGACATGTATATGGTTGAGCAGTCGGGCGGGAGCCTGGGTGAACGGAGCCACAGTCGCCCTTGATGGAGGGAGCCTGGTTGGTTCGAAGCTATAGTTGCAAGCTATATGATTAACAAAAATTCGCTGTACTGTGTTCAAATGACATCTTCAGTTCACTCAACATATATCATATGCCTGTAGAGTCCGACTGTTCCCATAATCTGCTTGAAGACTCCATTGTCGGGCATGCCATGGCCAATACCTCAACACAATACTTTGGCATACCCAACTAACGTACCTAGACGATTTCATCAATTGCGCATTGAAGTTTCGCACTTGTAAAGCAGTGCGGATAGAAAATGGAGCGGCAGACATCGTCAAGAAGGAACTCTCCACGAGATCATCGTCAAACGTCTATACAGACTATACAAAATCTTATACTACGTTTATTAAGCATCGAATCCTGATCTTGGTGTACTCTTAGCCGCCGCAGATGCACCCAACTCCTCCACAATCCCTTCTCAGCAGCCTCCCCGCCCTCTTACATTTGGAGCGTTTATGTCGATCGGTTTAGGCCTCACTTGTATTCTGCTCCGTAGTCTTAAATTACGACCTTGTATCATGATTACTTTCGGTGCAATGCTATAACTTGGGTTTGCCGCAGCTCAAGTGCCAAATACTGCGCTAATGAGGAAGCAACGGAATTACACTCGATCAGCCGAAAACGAGACCATTGAAATATAAGAGCAATGATCATCTATATGGTCTCGGAAAGGTATATGTTCAACAAGAATAAAGTATAGGTGGATTTCAATTCAGTTATGTATCAGTAGTACAAATAATCAATTTTTATCGATAATTTCCGTGCTGGAGGTTCCTCAAGACTCTAAGAATGGGATGTGACCAGGATACAAATTGTTGGAGCATGACTCCTCACTATCCTCACCAAAGTATACATTTGCTATAACTCCAAAGGAAACCTTCAACGAGCAGAACTATATAATCTTACTAATTAGTAACGGTACAGCATTCAGTACGTAACTCTAACTTTGGAGTCCACAGTCGACTCACCGGGTCTAACACCAGGCCCAACGCTTGTTCGCTTCCTTACAATCCTGATCGCGTCTTTGAGATAAGTTCTGCAGCCCTTCCAGCTATAGCGTAAACCGTGGACACTAGATGACCCGTAACCTGCAAAGGAATGACCGAAGCATCCACGACACGTACATTCTGTGTATCATACACCCTCAGTCCATTGTCTACTACGCCACCCAGCTCGCGTGACATCATAGCCGCTGTACCCAACACATGGTGATTGGCAACCGCTGCAACATCTGTTAGTTTTACTAGTTATGGTTGGTGTGTATGGATAGATCGAATGCCTGAATCATCGTAACACAGATGAACTCACTAGTGCTCTTGATATAGGACTTCCACTGCTCGTCTGTAGCCTTTGACGGTATTTGATCATTGGTAGGTTTAAGCCTATCCATCACGAGCTTCGCAGCCGGTCCTATTGACCACAACCTCTGTGTCAACTGACTGAGAGCAATGAATGACACCTCATCGAAGTTAATCGAGAAGAATCTTGGATCAATGTTGACTTTGTAAGCACCATTTTCATCCCTGGCCTGGAGGTGAACGCTCCCTCTGGAGAACGGAAGCAATAACCAAAACTCAGAAGCAATAGTTTCTGATGATGTCATGGTTATTTCTCCAATAGCAACCTTGTGTTTGAATATTAGGTCGTGTTGATGACGGAATATGGATTCCATTGCCTCCGCGCTCACATGATTGCTGGCAGATGCGATGCTTTCGGCCCAATTTCGCAAGTTCACTTCCGTGGCTCTGACCGTGCTATATCAGCATTTGAACAACGCATTCGAAGGTTCATGCATTTTCCGGAAACTTACGTCGCAATTTCCTCCACTTGGTCTTTGGAGATGTCTTCGGCCGTTACAAATGCCGCATAAGGGGTGAAAGCACCTGGAGTCGGGGTTCTCGGAGAGTATGAGAAAGTCAAGTCTGGCTGATCCTGAAAGTTTTCTCCGACACCAGGAAGGTCGACCCTGACTTTAATACCGAGCCTTTCGAGAAGGGAAGTTCTGCCTATACCAGATGCCTCTAGAATTCCTGGGGTGGCTAACGCCCCTGCTGCCAAAATGACTTCGCCGGATTGATCTAGCATAATATCATGAGGCTCACCGTATTTATCCAGATATCTGACGCCTATGGCTGTCTGCTTGTCTCTGTGAGATTGCTCGTTCCAGACTAGGTTGAGCGCGGTGCCTCGTACAAGACGAAGGTTTGGCCGATGAGAAACAGGGTAGTAAAATGCGGTGGCTGCACTTGATCGGAGTCCTGACTCTCTATCCACCATCATTGGGCGAATAGTATAGCCTTCGACCTTTCCACCATTCGCATCCTGGCAGCGGGGCACACCCAGAGCTTCCCATGTAGTCGCGAGATCTGAGGGGAAATCTCCCGTGAGTAATTGGCTTGGATGGCTAACTGCCACTTCACCAGTCCTGCCATGGTATTCCTCAATAAAGCTTATGCCGGCTTTTACTTGATCAGGAGTTGGATCGAAGAAGCGCTCGACACCCTTGTAGAATAGCCACAAAGTATTCCAATTCCATCCTTTGGCACCAAGGCGCTCCCAGCCATCTATCTCCAGTGCAGCTGTACGAATGTACATCATACCGTTAATCATGCTGGTGCCTCCAACAATTTTTCCAGCTGTGAAATCCAGAATTTGATCGTTGAGTTTACTTTGAGGGGTCGATTGATAGCACCAATCAATCGGTGTCTTCGCATTTTTGTCACGGTTGAGAGGATCGGTGACGTTCGGGTTGTCGCGATCATCCAAACCAGGCTCAATAAGCACCACTCGTGTGTTTGGGTCAGCCGATAATCGATTGGCAACCAGTAGCCTAGAGGTCCCGGCGCCGATGATAATGTAGTCGGTGGACATCCTGTGAGACTTTCTGAGATTGTGTCAACAATGACAGAACCAAGGGAAGTTGAGAAGATTGACAAAGTTTTGATGTAAGACTGCGAAGGCTATTGCCAGTTTGCAAGTAATCACTGGATTATTGTAGCCTAAAAGTCTTATCGATACGAGTGAGGCTCTTGTGGTAAAGAAATTCACATACGGGCTGTGAAGAAGTGTCGTTGCAAAATCAGTGTAATCTGACTTCCATGGTAGTCCCTCAGCTGATCCTTTTTCCCCGTGTATAGCAGTGTAAATGAATAACACAAAGAAAAATTCACGAACCACGTTGCATTCAAGCTCATCGTGTGAAGAGACCCGTGCCCCAAGATGAAGTTTCTGACTTCCACAATCAAGCTACTCAAACTCCATACAACATCAATTGACTGTAGCAATAGCTCGACGTTATTAATATTAGTTAGTATGACGAACGGTGTGATCGTTAGACAGCTTTGGTTTTTGATTGTCTGTAGAACACAGGGCGCCTGACGCCCCAAACCTACTACGTAATGTCGATACATTTAGCACCGAAAGTTGCCTTGATTGGCTGTGGTCCGTGGGGTGGAAACTCGCTTAGGTTTTTGCTCAAGAGGGTGCACTTGAAGCTCTCGTTGACGCTATACCATCTCAAGCAATTAGGTTGTGTGGGTAACTTGCAGAACGAAGCTACAAAGGCACTCTATTCGTAATTGGGATGATGTTCTCCAAGACAACTCGATCGATGCTATCGTCCTAGCTACGCCTGCTCCAAACCACACCGACATGGCAATCACCTCTTTGAATGCTGGAAAGCACACTTTCGTCGAGAAGCCGCTCGCTCTTTCAATCGAGGATGTGAAGCGCGTTATGGATGCAGCGACAACTGCGATCAGGCTCGTCATGGTCGGTCGCCTGTTTTGGTATCATCCTGCTCTCATCGCCTCGATGGATATGGTGCACAAAGAAGAATTGGGTCGCATTCGGCATATACGCTCTCGTCTGAATTTTGGTCGCATTCGGGAAGAGGAAGATGTTGCTTGAACCTTGCAACCCACGATTTATCTATGGTTTTAGCATTGGGCGGTGGGATGCCTGATAAAGTCACAGCAAAGGGGTTCTATCATCATCGACAAAACATAGCCGATGTTGTCTGACCGGACTGTCCTGGCTTAGCGGGCTCCAGACACACATACTGGTATCATGGATGTATCGCAGAAGGAACAGAAACTAATCGTGGTCAGAGATATCGAGACAGCTATTTTCGATGATGGCGAGCCCTGGAGAACGAAACTTTGTGTCTTTAGAAACAAAATCACCTGGTCCGACGGTATCCCCAAAGCAGTGCAAGAAACTGTTGATGCGGTTGTGCTCTGACACGAAGAACCTCTTGCTGCTGAATGTCGAGATTTCCTTAATTGCGTGAAGAGTGGCCGGTAGCTAGTTGCAAATGGTGGCGAGGCTCTTCGAGTTGTCGAGGTACTCTCTCATATCGCACAGCGGATTAAAAAGAATATGGAGACGCGAACATCCATCCTGGATAAGGATCTTGGCCCCTTACCAGGCTCGGTCATCGAGAGGAAATAGTTGACTGACGAATTATTTCCCCACATCCAAAGTGAACACCCCGCTCACTGTGATTGTTTCACCAACACTGGCAGAGAAACCATCATATTCAAGCATAAACTATCGACTGATCTAATTCCTGTAGTCGACCTGAGGTCACAAAAAGCGAAGATCCAGGATCAACTAGATTCCAGACTGGCCAATGTGATGGACCACGCAAATTTCATCTTAGGTCCCAAAGTGAGAGAATTAGAAGAGAAGTTGACTGACTATTCTGGCACAGGTCACGTCATCACTTATGGAACTGGAACCGGCGCTCTGACTTTAGCTTTGCTGGCTTTGGGACCGCAACCAGGTGATGCTGTGATTGTTCCAGACTTGTTCTTTATAGCAACAGTAGAACCCGTTGCTCTGCGTGGTAGAGTTATAGTTTTTGTTGATGTCGAGCCGCACCATCTAACGATCAGTCCAATGCTCGTGGACGCAAGTGTCACTGCCGCCATCCCGTACTTTATAAAGCTCGTCTGGCCTCAGGTCACCCATCCTCGTAGCAGTGCTTCACACATTTAGATAAGTAACAAATTCAATCACATCTTTCTCCAGATCAGATCACGTACTTCGGCCAGGGGTAATATTAGTCACCGCGAAGATGCTGGCTTAGTCAAAGCAAAGGTTGCGGTATTCCTCAATCAGAGCGTGACCCCGTTCCAGTAGCACCACTCTAGCCTAGAGTCTAGCCCTGGCACTGTATTGAACATTAGCTTCTTAGACCACGACCACCCGAATCTATACTGTGGAAAGTAGAAACGTACCATCTGATAGTATACACCCATCTTTCCGAGCAACTCGGCATGAGTTCCCATTTCTAGCAAACAGCCTCCTTCCCCCAGAACAAAGATAACATCCGCATTTTGAACTGTAGCTAGACGATGGGCAACTAATATGATAGTCCTTTCCTTCGCGGCGCGTTCAAATGCGGCTTGAACGAGCTTCTCGCTCTCTAGGTCAAGTGAGCTAGTGGCTTCATCGAGTAGGAGAAGTTGCGGATCGCGAATGAGTGCGCGCGCAATCGCAATGCGCTGCTTCTGACCGCCTGAAAGAGAGACGCCCCGGGGCCCGATGTTGGTGCTGTAACCTTCAGGAAGGGATACGATGAAGTCGTGGATCATAGCGTCGCGACATGCGGAATGGAGTTGATCGTCGGTGATGGTTGTAGAGTCAATCCCAAGAAGGATGTTATCTTTGATGGTCCCTTAATAATATAAGTTTGTGAAATGACATGGATAGGATGGTATTTATTACCTTGAAAGAGCATGGACTCCTGCGCTACTAAGGAGAGCTGCTTTCGATAAGTGTGAATGTTGAGATCACCAATATCTTTGCCGTTGTATAGAATCCGACCCTCATCAGGCTCATAGAACCTTTCGAGTAAGGATATGATACTAGTCTTCCCGCAGCCCGATGCACCAACGAGAGCAGCAAATTGCCCTTTCTCGATAGTGAAGCTAAGGCCTTCGACAACTGGAGCTTCTCGAGTCGGATATGTGAAATGAACATCGCAGAATTCAATCTTCACACCTCCACTCGCGTCCGGAAGACTTTCTTCCCCGCGATATTCCACTACACAAGATTGTCTTGCATCGAGAATACGATTCGATGCTGCAGTAGCCTGGGCAGCATTGGGACCAACACTTAAGCTCTGTCCAAACCCCTCGGCGGCGTTCATGATAGACATGAGACATACGAAGAAAGCCATAAAGCTGATTTCTTCGCGAACAAGCAGTCGACCACCGTAATAGAATATCAGCGCTTGACAACCTAGAGTGGCACTGTCGGAAAAGCCGAGCACGATGCTGACCCAGCGAGCTTTGGTATATGCAGCTACGACATGGCCGTAGCAGAGTTTCTCGAAGCGTGTACATACCACGTCTTCAAGGGTCAAAGAAGTTACCGTACGCATAGAGCTGATCGCCTCAGACGCAAACTGCGAGCTCTCGGCGAAAACATCGTCGTTCATCTTCTCAAACTGTAGCTCGTATCTAAACCGATAGTACCCAGAGAAGATGCAGACTGGGAGGACGACACAAATCGATACGAGTGCAAGTTTCCAGGAATACGAAATTGCCATTGCGATACTGCCGATGATGTTGAAAATCGAAATATAAACCATGGCCATGTTGATACCCAGGAGTTCTTCAAGCTTCATCGGATCGTCTTTGATGCGGGATGTGAGAGTACCGTGCGAGTGGCTATCCTCATCGAAGTAGGCGGCCCGTTGGAAAATAATCGACTCGAAGTATTGGTTTTGGTATTTGGCGCGAATGAAAGATGCCACGCGGTTGGAGGAGGTGTAAGTTAGAAAATAGGCAATGCCCGCTGCAGTTGCAAATACGACCCACATACCAGCCATAAATTCAACCTCAGACATAAGCTTGGAAGGATTGTTTTGGTACTGGAAAAGATTTATCGATCGGGAAAAGAGCCAAGCGTGCAAAGGCATTGCTGTACCAGCCGCAGCCGCGAAAAGGACAGTGAGGGCCATCATGTACCAGTAGGCTTTCGACTCGATGAAGAACAAGCCGAGACTAGCGAAGAAACCGCGTTCAGTATCTGAATTGCATCCGCCTTTTTCGTAAGAACCTCCCTCCCACAGATTTTCGGCGTGTTCTAGCATGTCGACAGCTTTAGTTTCAACGTTCGCGTCGACATGCTCTCGTGTCGGACTAGTGACATGAAGGGCCTGAGACTTAACAAGCCCTGCATAAACGCCACCTTGGAGGGCAACCAAATTCTCGTGTGTTCCTGTCTCGACGACTTTGCCCTTTTTCACCACTACAACACGGTCTGCGTTCTTGATTGTAGACAGACGATGAGCGATCACAATAGTCGTTCGGTTCTGAGAAACACTGTCAAGAGCTTCTTGAACTATGCGCTCACTTCGAACGTCAAGAGAGCTTGTTGCTTCGTCTAAAATAAGAATTGCCGGCATCTTGACGATCGATCGGGCTATAGCGATTCGTTGACGTTGGCCGCCAGACAGCTTAGCACCACCGTCGCCGACACTTGTATCGTAGCCCTAGAAATCTTCGTCAGGGTTTTGTTAGACCTGAGAGTCGCCGGACATACTTTTGGGAGTTTTCTAATAAACTCATCCGCGAATGCTTTCTGGCAGGCTTCCTTGACTAGCACTTGCTTTCGCTCGTCAGACTCAGTCTCCCATTCAGAGCCAACAAGACCACGGGCAACATTCTCATAGATAGTATCGTTGAACAGAACTGGCTCTTGCTGAACCAGTCCAATCTGAGATCGCCACCATCGCAGGTCAATGTCTTCTAACGAGTGGCCACATGTTGAGACAGTTCCATTGAGTTCAATTGGTTCCACAATCTCTTCGAGTTCGATCCTCTCGGCTTCATCGGCTTCATCGTCATTCTTCTTCTTCTTAACAACCGACTGGGAAATGACATGCTGCCTCTTCAACGAATACCAACGTTCAATCAAACCAACAAGCGTACTTTTGCCGGAGCCCGACGGTCCAACAATAGCGGTGATCTTTCCAGCTTCGATGCGCAAGTCTAGCTCGTCTAAAATCTTGATATGGGGCCTACTAGGGTAGGAAAATGTGACTTTGTCGAAAATTATATCGCCGGTTGCGGAAACGTGTGGTCCTGAAAGATGACCCTGATTAGGTGAAGGGGCGTCAATAACAGAAAAGAATTCGCAGGCAGCTAGTGATGCTTTGCCAATGGCTTGTGTGGAGGCTGAGATGCGGTCAAGTGAGAAAAAGACGGACATGACTGTGAGAAGAACACTGTCTGACTGTAAGCTGCTAAGCCTGAGCGGAAGTTTGGAAATGCGTACACGGTAATGACTCCCACATTGTCTAGTCGACCTTCAACGAAGGCCTTTGTGCCATACCAGAATGAAAGGCCAACGGTACCAAAAACGCCAAAGAACTACAACATTTAGCTGCAGTTTTAATTCCACTGGCCGTTCTAGATCAACTTACAGTAGTTGCAAACTGCAAGGACGTGATCGGGCTTGTAGCCCGCGAATGCTTCTTAACCTCTTCGACAAAAGTGGCATATCTCGAGGCAGTGCGAACCTCGGCACTGCAAGCCATGATCATGCGGATACCTGCAAGTGCTTCGCTAGCAACGGCCGCTGCTTTGCTCTCTGACTTGATTTGAAGAGCATGGCCCTTGACACTGAAAGGTAAGATAACGCCAATGGCCAACATGCTAGCAAATATGCCTGATAGCGTTATTAATGCCAGTTCCCAATTCCATATGAAAGCCACGATGATGGCGGCGATGATTAGAGCGCCGTACTCAACCAGGGTACCAAGCTTCTCCGATATTCCAAGCTGTAAGACATTGCTTGTAGATGCTATGGTGCTGACGGCATATCCGGGTGGCAGCGTGTCGAGGACGTGAATACTCTGTCCAAAGAGGTGCTTGAGATAGTGTAATCTGATAGCGGCCGAGAGTCTTATTCCGATTATGCGAAAGGCAAGTCTGTGGATCGCGCCGAGTCCGAAACGAGCGAGAAACAATGCGAAAATGTATAGGCTACAGATTGTAAGTATCTTGGGTAAGTTTAGGATTGGCTGATTCATGTGGAACGTACCAAAGTTGGTCAAGAGTATCTTCAAACTCCCCATGCACCCCTCCTGCTTTCCCAACTTCGAGGTTGCTGAAGTTTTTGACCAATTTCCCTATGCATTCTTAGTCAACTGAGGTCATAAAGAGTATTTGGATTGCACCCGTACCAAACAGAACATACATCAACGGTGTGGTTATACCACATCCGATTGCTGCCAGTGTGCCGACAGTGTAAGCCACAAGGTCCCACTTAGTGGCATATGTGAAGATGCGCTGCAGATGTAAGCCTTCCCAGCCTTCTTGGATATATCGGGATTCGGACCATGTAATCTTTAAACGTCGCCGTCCGTTCATTATGGTGCATTACTATCGTGGTCTCCTTCATCCCAGGATCCGACGTGGCATGATCACATGATGACACTGTGTGGCTCTCCGATCCAGTCTTGTTGTTCATATTTTCACGCATCCTAGTATGACTTGTGCACGGATGAGGGTCCAATTGAAGGCGAGATGGAGATTGTGAACGTCGAAAATCTGGAAACACTGTCAGTGACACCTTCGAGCAGTCCGACTTTCTTTCACTCACGAACTTATCGAATCGTATATTCAGCTTGAGAAGAAAGAAACCCAGTAGAGTGAATTAAGAGATCGATAGGGAACAGAGTGAATTATCGAACCGCGTTGCTGATAGATTGAAATACAGTTCCAAGTCTTAAAAAACATTGACCGATCGCAAAGGTCATCTTATTAAATCTTTGAAGATGAGTAAATTTCTCCTATGTGCACTGGTCCAATTAGACTAGTCTATGGACTCGGAGAGCAAATGGTCGCCGGTGAAAAGGTGCTGCAGGATTGCCAGCATCTGATTGGTTCAGATTAACTGGGTGAGCCCCACCTTTCCGGGCCGGGAGGCATTTCCACTTTCGCTCCGCAGCCCATCGCCTCCTCGCTTGTTGTCATGCAACTATTGCCTCAGAATCCCGAGACCCCTGAAAAAAATAATAAACCAGAAAGAAAGCGTACGATCCTTTAGGGAGCATTTAGCCACCGCAGCTTCACTGCGCTTGAGCCCCGGCCATGCCGAACGCGTCCCATACTGAGAAACCTAAGGCCTGCTCCAACTGTGCTCGGGCAAAAGTCAAATGTGTATGGCCAAGCATTTGCGACAGTAGCGCTGAGACTGTCTGCCTCAGGTTAGTCGTAACTCTACTCTATAAAACGTGGGTCCTGAAAGCGCCATCAATTATTCAGATGCTCCAACAATACTCTCACATGTTCCGTGGTGCACGCCGGAACGAAGAGGAAACGAGGGAAAGCAGCGTAAGTCCTATTCATTTCACCTTGTACACCATCCTGGACACTGATTGACATTGATCACGAAGCCACGTAAAAGTCCTTGAACAGAAGATCGATGACATCATGTCTTTATTGACTCGGGATCGGGAGCAAACAACGCAACGATCTGTCGAAAATTCTATGCTCTCAACCACGTTTACCCCAGCATCGACAGTAACATCGCCCGAAGCCGAACATCCTAGTCTGGCATTCCACGCTAATGTAGGGTCGAGTCAGTCTCACGAAGTTATGATCTCCGTAAGCCCAGGCTTCCACGTCCCCTTTACTGTGGCCGACTGTGTTATTCAAGAATATATGGACGAGATGGTGCCTCAATTTCCGTTTGTCCCACTGCCCACTTGCGATGCAGAACAAATGTACAAAGTCTCACCGTTCCTACTGAAGACGATATTGTGGGCTTGCAGGCCACCGGAGCCTAATACTGCTGTAGCATTTGAGCACTGGTTTAGACAGGAAGTTGCCCATCAGACTGTTGTGTTGGGACATAAGAGCCTGGAGCTTCTACAGGCACTTCTGGTGTTTCTTGCCTGGTACGAACCATCTCATTGTTCACCGCAGCGATTCGCGTCTTAAATGCTAACAGAATCCTCTCGTTAGGAACAATTTGGGATTTTATGCAAAAACCAGGGATACAAGCATTCTGCAAATTGCAGTAGGTCTAGTGTCAGATTTGAGGCTGGCCAAATGCCCCGACAAGTCAGACCCCGCCTCGCAGTCTATCATTGAGGATGCAGCTCACTTGCGAAACGAAGTTCACCCCCGAGCTCAGCACACAGGTAAAGACCATCGAGCCGTATTAGGGGTATTCTACATAGGGTCCGTGTAGGTTACTCCTCCAGAACGATCTCTCTCTCTCGGTCCTGCTAATGAACATTGCGGACTTTCGAGTCTTCTGGATAGACCGTCTCCGCTCAAATATACCCCATACCTCGATCAATGTTGCAAAAACCTCCTCTCAAACTCAGAATACTCCACCGACTTTATGTTGGTCAATCTGATAGGGTTGCAGCAGATTTCTCAAAGAGTAGACGATACCTTCCGACAGAACAGAGACCAAATTGGTAACACAACGCTGCGGGGCATCCATACTTTAGTCATCGCGACCCTGCAGAGAGAGTCAGACGCTTTCATGGATCACTTACCCGAAAATTTGAAATGGAATTGTGTGTCCTCCACAGCCCAGCTGCACAAGTCAGTCACTAATGCTTTTCATTAGATCTTTTGCGCAGCCATTACACAGCTATTCGAATTCGTCTATTCGAGCCCGCTATTCACGACCGCGGTAGCAAAAGCTTCGAACCTCCCCACGCACGATCGCAAATCCTATGGAACTGTCTCAAAAGTACACAGTCACTCATCAACATGTTCATCACATTATCAGTAGAGGCCTATCCATCACTTACTTTCATCCCGATGCTTCACCTCGCTTTAGCCATCATTAAAGCCAATCAATTACTATATATGCAAGATCAGGACTGGGATTGGGTAGTCGCTAGGGCGAGTTGTGATTTTGGGAATTTGCTGCAACGGCTGAGTGAGCAGTTTGAGGCTGCGAATCGCATTGGCCGACCTAGATGTGCGATTCGCGTCGATGGTCGACCGATCTTTGCAGGGCACGCTGAGAATTTCAGGTGGATGCAGGGATCGTATTTGTCAAAGCTTCATTTAGAGGCAAGCCACACATGTCAGGCGTCAATGGAGATACCGTTCGCACAGACGATAGAACAACAGGAAAGCCTTGATTTCTGGAAGCAGTTATCGGACTTCACCGACGGGGTTCTATAGAGAGGCGATGGATACATAATATACTTGCTAACTGGGCACTTAAGATGGTTCTCTTTTAAGATTGATATTGATATGTTTTTGGGAACCAAGGGGAGGTATAAATAGGCCCTGTGTTACCTAGGATCAATAACACCCAAAGCCAACTACTGCACGACCGTTAACTTAAGCTATCTACTTTCAGTCAGAAGCCACATTAGGATACATATCTGCCGTTGTCGACACTGTAGCTAGAAAATATAGTTATCATGATTATTGATGGGTATTTAATCTTATTAGGTATCGCGTCCCACAGTACAGAACAAATATCACCCGATCATGTCTTCGACTCATTGTTCTCCAATCGCACTACAATGCAGCAGAAAAAAAAAGTCGCCGGAGCACTGTTGTCTTGCTTGTTCAGTTTATCTTTATAGCGTTTCCGTTGCCCCGACCCCATAGCGTAAGCACGGGCCACTCGCTGCTTCATCAGGACAGGCGTCCTTTTTCCTCGCCTTGTCGTGAGGCTAATGTCTCCATCTGTTCAAATTACCTAGAGTACTTCCGTTGATGATTAATACAACCTTCAAGTCACTTATAGTGAGACAAGTCACGTGTCCGTTTCTAGCCGATAATCCGGCCTAGATAAGGCTAACGCCGCTTGAAAATCGTCCAATCGTTGAGTTCGAACGTATCTCTACATGCGGGGAAGGATTCTTGCACCTGCAGTCTTTCATTTTCTCATTCCTGTCATTACCTTTTCGATCGTCGTACATCCAATATCTATCCAAACCCATCACAACCAGAACTGCTACGCACCACTTTCACGCATGACACATGTCAAAAGCTAGAGGTCGACGTTCTGGGAAACGACCGAAAACTAAGACGTTCACAAGGTGAGCTGTGGCAACACTCTGTAGCTAACGACAAACATCACTGCTGACTCTTCCCATCAAGTTGTTGGACTTGTCGTTCCAGAAAAGTCAAATGTGACTGCGAAAGACCGCAATGTCTGCGATGTGTCAATGCTGGTTTTATCTGCGAAGGTTATGATATCAGGCTGCACTGGGTCACGTCTGATGAGCTTACGGCACCCTCTGCTATCAAACGGCAGGCGATGAAAATGATTTGTGAGTCGTCTTAATTGCCAGCATATTAGGCAAACCCGAATCGCTTCTACATCTTGATATGCTCATCCTTGGCTCTAGCAGAAAACCATCCATGGTCGGTACCTCTAGGGAATATCGACAAACACATTTTCGACTTGGATCTTAGTGCGGAAAGCCAAAGCCTAGATGCAACCTCCTCCGGTCCGTTTGGTGTGTTTCGAGTGGAGCGCGTTGAAGCGGAAGATTATACTTCAATATCTGAACCGCCGAACGTAGTCGCTGAGTCCTCCGATGTTGTTCTGGCGGGCATGAATACAGAGATCGCTACTGCATCTGAGACGCACCATTATATTCTACTTTCGGATGAGGGTTCGTTATTCCGTATGCAATACTCGCCCGAGCAAGATACCACAGCGCCCGACAACAACTTAGAAGTCACTCGAGATGGTCAAGTGGAGTTTCCGATCGGAGCTCAACCCACCTCACTCAAACTAAATTTTACCGCAGATCGGGATGCCTGTATCTCAACCCTACTAAACCATTACATCAATAACGTTGCCAATATCTTGCAACCGATAGTACATCCACGGAACACGTACAATTCGATTTATGTACCTAGCGCCATGGCTGTTATGGGGAGGCTCTCACCAAGTAATCCTAGTTTCTCAGCCGCTCAAGTAGCTATTTTCTACTCGCTGCTTGCAACATCTGCCTTTCACCTACGCGCTCTAGGAATATTCAATGGAGCAGATGCACTAGCCCAAGGCTGCCGCGCAAAAGCGATCTCCAACCTTCAACTCGCCCTGGACAACTTACCAGCTTCGGCATTGGAAGGTGCCGAGCTGAATCAACTGGTTACCTCAGGGCTGGAAATGATTACTTCCGCGATGCTGACGATGGTTACTGCCGATGTAAGCTTTCTATATATAACCAGACGAATAACAGTTGACATGCTAGGTTGTTGATGGTCAAATGAAAGAATTTTGGATTCATCTAAATGCCACAAAGCCAATAGTTCAGCGATTAAAGAAGACCGTTCAACCCCAAACCCATGTAGAGCGCCTCGTCAACATCTCAACCTTTCTCAGAATCATTTCAGATTCAACAGACACAAACCTAGAACCGATACCCTGGACGGGCTCGTACAATTTCTATCGAGACGGACTGATCTTATCCGGCGATGGAGATGGTCTCATGTTCACCTATGGTATAACCCCCGAGTTAGCGACCTGTATAAACGCTGCCACGATATTGTCGCGTCACATCTCATACCAACTCGCCAGGTCGGATGTCTTACCCACAGACCTTACTTTGGAAACCGAGAATTTGTTACGTCGGTTGGAATCATGGTCGATCGAATCAGAAACCTTGGACTCATTGTTAGAGTGTGATGATACCACCGTGCATTTGGGAAAATTACATATCAGGGCATTTGCCCAAAGTACTCGTGTTTACTTCTATACCAGAGTCCTTGCGTACACCCCTACACAACTCTCGTCACATGTACGTGACGTTGCCATCTATCTCAATGAGATCGAGGACCTGAAAAAGAGCACTGGTTACGATAGCGTCCTGACTGCCACTATTGCTTGGCCGGGGTTCATCGCTTCATGTGAAGCTGAGCCTGAAGCGAGGGATTCTTGGTATCGGTGGTGGAGAAGCATGGTCAACTATGGTATTGGGAACATCGGTGCACTATGGAAGGTTGTGCAGGAAGCATGGAGGCTAAGGGATGGTGGTCTTCGTGAATCTCCAGCCTGGCTACCAGTTCTACGGAACGCGAAACAACGGGTACTAGCAATATGAAACAACAATTTCCACCTTATCATGGCATCATAAAACTACCTGGAAGATAGTTCGAGCGCGAAATTAATATTAATCATATTTTTGCAGACGATGTGACCGGCGTTTCATATCGGTTCTCCCGGAGCATATTCTTTACGACCTTGCCCAGACGTTCGATACCCAGCTGTAACGTGCTCGCATCTTCCCATGCAAAGCAGATCCGCAAAGCCAACCGGAAGTCCGCGCCTGTTGAATCGCCAGAAACCTGGAAAATGTCTCCTCCACCAATAAGCACCTGCCAATCTGCTTTGGCCCGAGCAGCCACAGCATCTGCCAGAAGAGGCTGTGGTAGTATAATATAGATGTAATAGCCCCCTTGTACAACGGATCTTCCTCCACGTCGAGCCCCTGTCTTCAACTGTACTCCTTGCGGAATCAAGAATTCTTCAATTGCAGCTAAAGCCACTTGGCATCGCTTTTTGAGTTGCGGGACGATCTCATGTTCCACATGGTGCTGAAGAATACCGCCATGAAGAAGCTCTGCAATGCACGCAGCCATGAACTGACTTGCCGGACCCCCGCTCATTGTCGAACCGCAACTCGATAGACCTCGGATGAATAAAGGTGTAGCTTCCGCCCATCCCGTTCGAACACCAGGACTAAGGATCTTGGAAAACGAGCCATTGCTAACCACATTGCCGAACAAGGAAGATCGTACACCTCCATCTAATGTATGGTCTACATCCACGAGTCTGGGAATTTCTCGCGTATTAGGCTCAACAGCCTGGTTCTCGGCACCAAAATCAAGAAAATCGTATACATCATCTGCAATGACGAGAACATCATGTTTCCGCGCCAGACGTACCAGCTGTTCCCGTTTTGCCAGCGACATGATACTTCCAGTAGGATTCGAGAAGGTTGGTGTAAGATAGAATACGTATCGAAACAACTTCTGATCCGCTCTTGGTTGCTTGAACTGTAAAGTACAACAAGAAGCCCCAACACCCGAATTCTCCTTATCTTCAGTCGCTAAAGAGGCCGCGAGATACTCTACATCCGGTCCATCTTCCGCATCCGGAACCGCTTTCAGTGCTCCAGCGAACCCGTTATCTTCAAAGATCTTACACGCCAGAAAGTACGTCGGGGCCACCATGTACACTCTCCTCGTATACAATGGATCGGTATAGACTTGCAGAATGCAAGCTAAATTCTGGCTCGCACCACCAGAAATGCAGATACGATCGAGAGTTGTCCATGGTGAGGAGTAGAATTCCGATAGCCAGACGGCGAGGGCTCGGCGCAATGGTTCGTATCCCGGATCCGGGCCGTAGAGAAGAGCTGGGACATAGAGATCGGGTTTCGTGAGAACGCGGTGGGAGGCTTCGAGGAGGAGTGATGCTGGAAGGAGGGAAGATGATGGCCAGCCTTTGAAAAGATCTATGGTAGTCGCCATAGATGTGTCTTGGATCGCGGTTCTGAGGGAATCGAATCGACAGAGAAAGTATTCAAAGAGGTAGAAAGAAGGGGATTCGTTTGAGCCCGAAAATTTTCGGCTAATTACCGCACGAAACAGTGGCAATCTCATATTAGCATTGTGCTCGCCAACGACCGCCATGCCGATGGGATGGTGCTCGCTGACAGCTTCCTTGTGAAGCGAGAAGGTGGGGGGCACGTGCACCAAGCGTAGATTAGAGTGATCGCTTACCATACCTATTCCCCGTTACTGGGCTGAATTATGCTCTAGATGCCCCTAGAATCGATAAGAGTAATGTGACAGAATGCCGCTAGAGATTGTAGCTCTTCCAAATGCTCTGATTTGACATTTCGTCCTAAGTCAGGCGTTCCAATAACTCTAACAAACTCGGAAATACGCTCTTTAGCCTTCCGATAAGGGCGGTATCTGCAGTGACATCTCTTGATCCCTCCATTAGGCTGTCCGCTTGAGATTTATGTTCAAGTTGTATTTGTGTCACTTTTACTAAGTGATAAAGATTAGCACGTACTGTTGCCATCCTAGAGGTTCTATTGATCTGTCTTGATTTCCATGATCTTCAAATGAAACAAAGCTGATTAGAGCCTTATATATGCTGGAAGACATGAATATTCTCTTTAATATGAATTACCAAATCATATCCTTTAAGATCGTTAACCGTTGATCTAAGGAACTGCAATCTTTCAATCACTAAATGTTTGAGTGGGACATCCCGGGTTATGATTGCAAACTACCTTGCATTCCTTTCGTGGAATTCTTCTAGAATGATCTCGGCTTCAGAATAGTTGCCTACCCGAGCCAATCAAGCATTCAAACCCCCCCACCCCACACAATTGCATTGTAAAACGACATCATAAGGAGTGAGAGTCAAGCATCCAGATCAAACTGATGGTTTAGAGGACTTGGAATTATCTGATCGGCCGCAAGATACCCCTCCAGGCATCGCTATTGCAAGCTCATATGTCCACTAGGCACCTTTTCTTGGAAACAGATCTTCAATTTCAACTGCCCTGACTGTCACTCTCTCGTTCCAATCACGTCCTTTCCTTCGCCTGTAGAGCAGCATACCGCTCATATGCTTCAACGGTCCTGGTCCGAAATACCTTGCCCCATTTCACCATAATGCCAGTGGCGCATAAGATTGCAAAATGAAGGACTGCGATCATGATCATCGTGTTCTGTACACCCAAGCCATCGATCCAGGGGGTCAAGGCGAATACGAAAGATGTGCCGATGCAGTTGCGAACGAACATAATGCCGACTAGTGCGTCTCCGACAATCTAGATCTTGTATCAGCAGTTTGATTGAAACTTTCGTATGTACATATGCATTTGACATACCTTGGTGTACGAATCAGTGATATAAGTCACTGTGACGACATTTATAGGTACCAAGCCAAAGTGCGTCAACCCCATCCCACAAGCAATAACTGGCCAGGGAGCTGATCGTTGCAGGCCGATACCAAGCATCAATGCTCCTGCACCAACGCATGGGATAAATGGAAGCATGCACCAGAATCGGAATTCAGGTTCGAAGACGCCATTGTTTCTGCGCGACAAATAGATAATGGAACGGTCGCTTACAAACCCAATTGCGATCGAACCGAGTGTGACACCGATGAAGGGAGCCAAGCTCAGTAAACCCATCTGGTCCGGCGTGAAGTTGTACGGCTCCTGAGGCATATATGTAGAAGACGATGTTGACATGACGATCGAAAGGGCCGATGTAACTCCGTATGCTAAAGAAACGTATGCGACAGCTGGTATAGTGAAGATCATCTTCAAGGGTAAATAAGAGTGGATTAGGAATGATCCAAGAGAGCCTGGCGATGTGGTCGTTAGACTCATACTCTGCCAATAGGTTTTTTTGGGAATGGCTTCGTTGATTTTTCTTGGGCCACCAAGTACCATGACAAAACTTGTAGAACCTTCCTTGACACTGCTTGAATCAGATTCAATTCCCATGGTCTGTGAGGGTTTGGATTTGCCGAAATCGTTTAGATCCTTCGCATCTGAATCGACAGCGAGAGGTGTGGAGCTAGAAACGACTATTCCTGACTGAGGCGACATCGGTGCGGCCGTGGGTAGAATTTCAGGAAGAATAAACTTTGTCTCCTCGTATCCAAAGGCGAAAACTAGGATCACAGCTCCAAAGACGATGGCATTCAACCACCAGAGCCATCGCCAACCCATTGCTATTGTGATGTATCCAGCGCACAAGCCACCGAGCGACGAACCAATTTGGTAGAACCAAATGTATGCGCTGTTCATGAGCCCACGCTCATGAACGAAGAAGGTATCGGCGATGTTCATCTGAACGATGACTTCGGAGATGGCACCAAAAAAACAGCTGAAGACATTGACGAGCATCAGCTCCGCGACGGTAGTTTGCTTCGCACTCCAGACACAAATAGCGAACATGGCAACATTGCTGACCATGTAGAGCGGACGGCGACCAAACTTGAGAGCAAAGGGGATAAGAACAAGGACGCCGATGCCAATAAATCCACACCCTATAGCATAGCTGTTGTTCAGCCACTGGTAACTGAAACCCAGTTCCTCATTCATAGGCCGCCATGTCGGTGTCGCGGCATTCAGGAATTCGGAAATCATCAGGCAGTAGAAGAGTGTCAGACCAAAATTCCAGTATTTGCGCCACAGTGGCCAGTTGAGGGGATCGTTCGGGTTGTCGCTGGGTTGGGGTTGAAGGACAATTTCATCGCCAACAGATCCAGTTTCTTGGAGTTTTTCCAGGGAGACTGTTCCAGGAGGCCACTGAGCCAGATCATGTTCGGTGAAAGAAGCCATTATAGAATGACTGTACACAGTAGCTGCGAAATCCACCTGCTGAAAATCGCGAGTAATGACGATGAGAATGTGAATAGACGAAGGGACAATTTCCACATCGTGAGTTGAGATCCATCCCGTATATGTACGTACATGCTGTCATAGTGTAGACTATGATGGTGGAAGATAAGAGTAGATGTATAGTGCTCTAGGATAGATAATAAGTGGGCCCGATCCCGGCAGGAATATTTAGAGAAGCGTGAAAACGCTGATAAGAGTCAGGTATGGCGAAGCGAGTCATGATCAACATTGCGCTAAGCTGGGTTATTCGAGGATGGATGGTCGGACTTTGTCCGCTGACTGTTTCCTTCTGGGCTTGTATATACGAGCAGTGACTACGGTAGATACGTTATCACCGACGGGCACACAATGGGAAGCCGTCAGCGAGCCGCCTGATCACGCTATCACCCAGTAGTGTTCAGAGCGGGGATAGCGCCCGCTCTAAAAACGCCCAGACCAGCCCCACTTAGCGGCTCCGTTAAAGTCACGTGCCGGTCAAACGAGGGGAACCTATCGAGATATAATGAGGCAGGTGTCAGCGAGATCTTGACAAACTCAGACATCGTTAGCGATAAGTAGCATTTCTGAATCAATCAATGTGTTGATACTCCTACGAGGATAAATACAGCACTCGAACCTGCCCCTAGACACTGCCAGCGAGAACCTTATTATTCTTTGCTTCCATACTAATCAATACCTTTACTCCATTTCTCCCTGTATACGTGAGAAAATAACCAGGTGCCATAATGCCTCACTCAACCGCGCCCTCTCTCACCATTACACCATTTGCTCGTGGTGTAGACACCAAAGCCAATGTATGCCCAACGTCGAGCCATGTCGCTCTTACTCAAACAAAAAGTGGCCTAACTAATCTGATACAAACCTAGTTTGGAGCTACAGTTACAGGGGCAGACTTGAACAATCTAGACGAAGCGACCTTCCAGGCAATTCGAGATGCACTCTACCGTAACAGCGTCATCGTCATCAAGAACGTAAAAGATATGGAACCGAGAAAACAGTTCGAATTTGTCCACCGCTTTGATCCCAATGCACAGGCAAAGCATGGCTTCGGTAGCTCTACAGATGTAGATCCTAAGACTGTTGGCGCTTTTGGTGTGAGTCGACATTCGTCTGCCCCCTTCAAAGCCCCAGTTGTTCCAATTGAATTATAATCTTACTCTAATTGTTATTCTAGGTGAGGCCTTGGTACTCGGTCAGCCCCGGAGTCCAGCTAGTCGGCAGCGGCTTCCAGGGAGAAGACCATTATGGGCTCAAGAACATTACCATGGATGCCAGTGCTCCCTCTACCTTTCACCAAAACCCGCTTTCAGTTGAGGACCAAGAGAAAGGCCAGTCACGGTTCGTTTACTTTCACTACGATGGCATTGTGTACGGGGCGCACCCTTCTCGCGTCACAACTCTTCGCTGTGTGACAGCGCCCAAGGGCCCGGACGTCACCGTCCGCTGGGACGACGACACAGGCCGAACCATGCAGGTCAAGCCTGGTAGCACGGCCTTCATTAGCAACGCTCAGCTGTACAATCTCTTGACGGACGAGGAGAAGCAGCTGGCGGACAACAGTTTCTGGGAGCCTGCTCCCCACCCTTTTAGCTGGACCAACACGCGTAAATTCCGCTCCACAGGCCTCGGCATGGCGCCAGGTGGCCAAGTTATTCCTCTCGACGAGCTGCCGCCATGGGAGCCGGAGAAAGTCTACAAATATCCCATGGTCTGGCTAAATCCCGTAACTGGAGAGAAGATGTTTCAGGTTTTGCCCGATGTTGTGGCGAAGCTTTACATGAAGGCTTCGCCGGATGCAGAGGCGAAGATTGTGGACAACTTGGACGAAATTGATAAGTGGTTGAATGACATTCTTGATCGCATTCATAGTCCGGAGTATACAGTTATTCCTCCGGCGGAGGAAGGAGATATGGTGTGCTGGAACAACTGGGTAAGAATCTCCATTACTAGGGTTTACAAAGTTTGCTAACATTCACACTAGGGCGTCTTGCACAGTGCTATTGATTATCCAATTAGCTATGGGCCACGGTCAAGTAAGTTCCCTTGCCCTTCCGATAATTTCTGTTATCGTTAACGCAGTCCAGTGCACCAATGCCACATTGCATCAAGCACCGCTCCAATCGGTCCAAATTCTGCTGCTTACATGGCCAGCGAGTCTTGATTGATTGGATTCAATGAGAAAACGTATTACACAGCATCAATGCAACCAAAATGATAACACTGATGGCAGTTCGATGTTGGCAGATACTGAAATGATGATTCCCAATTGTTTTAGACTTGGATAACTAGGGCGGTAAAGCTCGGTGGTTGGAGTCTTTAAGACGACGGCATAGAATTCATATGCGTAGAACAGACTTATGTAAAACTTTCGCTAATGAAGTTGTCATCATCTATACAATCATTTCTTCTACCACTACGAACGTTGTCTACGATGGTAAGGCTTGTCGGTCAGGTTCGAATTCAGTGGATTTTAGCACACGACCACCAATACATAGAGTATGAGAAGAAAAGGCCTTGTATTCCACCCAGGTATCTTGTATGAAGGTCTGGATGAAAGATAAGTGGCATTCAACTTTCGCATTGCGTATTACTACGCTACTTGTTGCTCGGATTACCTGTGTTAGGTAATGATAGAATCCAGGTCTTCAGTTCCCGACATTTTAGCGTGTTCAACATGATTGGTCGATCTTCTGTTACAAGTGGATAGCCCCAGTTTGTGCACTAGGTAATGCCACTTCGGGATAAATTCTGCGCCAGAACAACCAATTGCACCGTCTCTACAGCTTGTAGTCTTCGAAGTTTCTTAACCCTTCTATGATAACGTTGGCTATATAAAGGTAACACTTTGCTGCATTATCTCAACTATGTCTTCAATCTTGTGTTAAGACAGTTGCATATCTTTCTCTGTCTCATCTTCAGAATATCACCATTCCACACTACAATATGAACGAAAACACCTTGAAGCTCTCAGCTGCTACTACCCGGTTGTTAGAGCTGGAGCGCAAGTATTGTGCTGGAGGATTTGAGCCTTCACCTCTCTTCCTAGATAGAGCAGAGGGATGTAAACTATGGGTAGGCTCTGACAACAAGATTTTTCACCCTAAGATACTAATTGATCGTGTTGCTAGGATTGCGATGGCAAAGAGTACATTGATTTCATTGGCATGTTTAGCGCAACCAACATGGGCCATGGCCACCCCTACATGAAGGAGAAGATGATAGAGCAGCTGAAAAGGGCGCACTTGTTGAATATTTGTGCTCATAATGCAGGCTGGGGCCCCTTTGCTGAAATGATGTGCAAGCGATTCGGCTATGACAAGATCACCACGGCAACCTCGGGTACAGAGTCTGCAGACGTCGCATGCAAAATTGCTCGCAAGCATGGACTCGTTCGTCGAGGAATCCCTGCCGAGAAGCTAAAGATCCTTGGGGTAGGATCATCCTATCATGGTCTCGGCATGGGTATCTGGGGACTAATGGACCGCTCGACACAACGCTCAAGCTACGGCTTAGACGGAACAAGCGTCCTCAATTTCAATCCTACAACTCTCAAGACACTGGAATATCTGGATCTCGAGGGTATGCGGGTCTGTCTCGAAGAACATCACCAGACCGTAGCTGCTGTCATCATGGAATGCTTGCATGGGACCTCGCGTTCGGCCGAGGACGAGATTCGCTACGCACGAGGCGTCTATGATCTGTGCAAGCAGTACGGTATTCTGTTCATTGCCGATGAAGTACGACAAGGAGCAGGAAAGACTGGCAAATTCCTGTCATTCTATCACTGCGGTCAAGACATGAAACCCGATATCGTCACCATGGGCAAGTCTATCACTGGCGGGTGGTACCCCCAAACCTTCATCCTCGGCACAGACGACGTCATGTCCCTTGTCGGTCCATCCGAGTGTGGTTATACCTTCAGTCACACTCCTCCAGCACTTGCAGCCGCAAAAGCTGCCATTACAGTTATCGACAGCGAGAACCTCTTGGACCGCGCAGTACAGATTGGCGAAAGATGGCGAGCTATTGTCGGAAGTTGGCAACACCCCAAAATTGATTACATCTCCAGCATCGGCGCAGACTCTAATATGTTCTTCCACGATCTTCATGGACAACGTGTGGCCGCACTCTGCATGTTCAAGGGCCTCTTTGTGTGCGCTACGCCGGGAAAGAAGGCAGTCCGCTTTAGTTTTGCCATGACTATGACAGACGAAGAACTTGAGAAGGGTGCCGCGATTCTCAAAGAAGTGTTGGACACAATCGACAATTATGGCCATATTCCTGGTGAAGTGTTTGGACGAGACTAGATAGATGTAGAGGTAATAGTAGTGATAAGACAATGATTCATAGGCTACATAGCTCTTATTCAGTGCACATGGCGCTCGTGGTGAGGACATAGGTGTATTGTGTTCGTCACCTATTGAACCTGACTGTGCATTGGTGATTCTATTGTGCTGCAAAAGTAGTATGTAAAATTTGTCTCAGTATCAAGTAATCGAATCATAAGTAAGACTTTGTAGCCATTGCCGAGCATGATAATACACAATAATGCTGAAATTGTCTGAGGGCTTTTGTGTTAACACATGACTGTCAGAAAATTCCAAGTATAGTGCTAAACAGGGAATCCACCGGTTTACAGAAACACATTGAGATACATTCCAGTTTCATGTAGAACACTCCTCCAACCCGTTTGTTCTGAATCATCGGCGTCTAGTTTCGCCCACACCTTTCTCAAAAAATCCAATATCGATAGTCCCTGAGCGAAATGTAAATTCAAGCTCATGCCCGCAAATGCTGCCGTATAGACTCCGCGATGGGCTTCTGACAAGGCATGAACACCGGTTATAACAGTAGGCCATATTACATGTTGAATCCACGGAACTCTTTCAAGGGCTTCGGAACCGAGCCGGACACACTCCTGCATTCGAGCATCCTTAATTGGCAGCGCACAAATATCAGAATAGATGTAGCAAAGAATGCCGTTTCGCCAGACACTGTTGACCATGTCGACATAGAAGGCGTGAGACTCGGTAGCATTGGACAAGTCAGGGTTGCAGTGATGAATTTGATGAATCAAATCGGCAACTTCTGGCATCAGCTGCTGAGATATACGGGGATTCTGTCTTTCCTCCATGTACAATCTTCGAGATAGGCGAGTGGCGTCCTGGAAGACAGCAAATAATCGATGGTCAGGCAGATTACAGAACCACTCGACCTGATCATGGGAGTCGAGACTTTCCGGTTCATTGTCTCCTTAGTCGTGTTAGCATAACCCCGTTTTCCCATCTAGTTTACAATGATGCCTCACCTTGAATGAATTCAAGCTGCTGGATCCCTCTACTTGGAATCACTGAGCCGCGCATACTCCAGCTAATCGCGACCATCCAGTTGAAATGAAGGCGAAGAAACTGCATCTCGGGAACATGGGAACCTTGGACACGGGATCCGGTCAGAAGCTTGCGAGTCCGTATCAACTTCGACATCCAGCCACTAGAGCTTGGTGCTATGATCTGGGCAACATGCATCAGAAAAATATATAGATATCGTTGAGACTGCTTACCTCGCATAGAATCGATAACATCATCGTTGCTGCCATGGGGGCCCGCTGCAATACTATGGACCCAGCGGTTTCCCCCGATGCAGCAATCTGGTCTTGAAAAAAACTTGATAGATTGAGAGTTAGCTGGCCCGAATGATGGAGGTGTAGGGCGGCCGCTTGTAGGATTATGTTACGAAGCGGCTTGAAGATGAACGCCAAGGTACCGTAAACCGATATGTATGGGTTACGATCTGGGTGGGCTGGGCAAAATTTGGGAGCGAGGACGTTGAAGACTAATTGCAGAAACCGGTTAGCCATAGCCAAAGCCAAGCGAACTACGCCGCTATCTAGACCAACGTACAGTGCTGGAGAAGGAATGCACAGAAGTCAAAGCTGGCCGGCTGCAAGCCGGTATTTAGCTCTACGGGGAGCCAGGCTCGGTGTTGCGCATGTTGTGAGGTAGGACTTTGCAGCTGGCTTTCATGTCCAAGTAAGGAATCGTCTTGGGAAACGTCTCGATATGTAGGATAGACTGCCGGTGTAATGCTCTGATCCATATTGATGGCCTCCCTGACGTTCATATCCTCTAGCCCTTTCATCTGCAGATCAGGAGCAATAAGAGAATCCCCATTGTTACTGTTCAGTGCAGTTTGTTCCTGTTGAATAAACGGGTTCTGTTGTACTTCAGGAAGAATTTGATCGTCTAAACCAGACCATGTGTCCGCGCAGAAGCTGTCCCATACTGGGGACTGGACGCTATCGGAACCGATGCAAAGCAATGGATCCAAGGTGGAATCTATCGGAGTAAGGATAGTACTTTCGTCAAGGGGAGGATCTTCAAGTATCGGGATATCGGGTTCTCCTTGAGCTGCGACGGGTTCGGCTTCCGAGCTGCTCGGGACGGTCCCAGTAGTTGTGTTGAGATGTGGAGCCAATTCTTCTCTGTCAGGTAGCTCGGCATATTGGATCGGTGTGGTCTCCGAGTTAGCTTCCTTGGCCAGAAGCTTTCTTGGGGGGAGCGCAGCCGTTATTCCATTAGTGCTCCTCGTCTGGCGGGACTGTCTTCGCAAACGCAAAGGAGATGTGCCTGAGGGCTGTGAGCCTCTTGATATCTTGCACTTCATTTGCCCGTGAAGGCCGGCTTGGAAATGAAACTCTGACAGACGAAGCTCATAGCCGCCACAAGATAAGTTGAGAGACAGGCAAGCATTGCAGGCGGGCTTCGTCTCGTCACATTTCCGGTGTCGTTGGCGGCAGGTCCAGCAACCTTGATGAGAATGTCAATAAGTATTTATCGATAACCATATATCTAGATGTAAGAGACCCACCTCCCCGAGAGCGATTGATCATTGTTACTCTGTTAGCAGATCGATTGAGCCGTAGAAGGATCAAGAACGAGCAGCCAAAGGCGAGGAGATCATCCACACTCTTGTGGCCTAAGCGATTGGAATTGCGGGTGCTTTATGAGTGGAAACGTTGTCGAGTTTGGGGAAAGACTGGGGCAAAAAGAATTACTACGAAGTGGCGTATCAGTTATCAGCTTTATATGACTGGTGACGCTTCGGAGATAACAAGTCTTATCGAGCAGGTATCCTAACTAGATGGGGATTAGCCCGTTCCTTAAAACACCTAGTCACACAGCGCTTTCACTTCGTTCGGCTTAATTCACGTCTGCAAGTTCGCGTTTACCTGTAAACTTTCCCGTTCCATAGTGGGGATTTTCTTATTTTACCAAAGTATTGCTTATTAAATTGCCGCAGGCTATGTTTTCATCAGACCATACTAACGTCAAACGAAACACGGAGCTTTTGTAACACCGAAGACTCCGCATAGTTGTGTTGAGTGCTTTCTATAAAGTAGGCGTCATTGTGGTAAAAATCAAATTGCAACTAGATCAGTAGGTGATCAGAAGATCATACCGATATAATAATCCTCCATGCGTCCGTTTCGAAGGGATCTTTCTTGTCATAAAGTTACATGTTGTCTGCAGCTTGCACAAATGTTGCTCAAGGATTCCAGCAAGAGGGATGATGAGTACAGCCACACCGACAGCCAATCGTGCTGTCAGCTCAAAAGAGGTACTTTTCAGGTATACAACGTCCTTAAAATGTTCATACTTTGCTTCAAACTGTATACCTAACCCTGATGTCTAGTACAATCAAACTCGCGACTAGATATCCTAGCCCACTTATTGCGCAGCGGAAATCTAACCGTCAACGGTGTGTGCCGTTCCGGACTCTGCCGGACTAGAATCATCTTTACCTCCGTCCATAAACATTATCTTGTCAGTAACAAGATTCTCAACAAACTCCGCGAACGAGGGCGGTTGGTAAGACTTCCGGCCATCTATGAACCAGATAACAACACAGAGGATTGTAAAGATACATGTCAGTAAGATGTTGTAGTTGAAGTTGGTGGCCGTAATTGGGTGGACACCCGGAAACTAAAGATCAAGTCGTTAGGATGTACTCGATAGGGTCCGCTCTACTAAGGGTAAAGGGACACTCGCTTACCATGACCAGCACAACAACTGCAAGCGTGTAGACGACACTGATGATACAAATCGGGTAGCCGAATTGTCCAAGGCTATAACGTGTCTTCGTTAGCTGACTACGACCAAAGACGAGCATCATTATGGAAGGAGAGGCTGGTATAGTCTGTTAGCAATAATCGTTCCAAATAGTTCTGGACCGGATCTCACCATAGCTAAGAAGCATAAAGACAGCCTCGGTCCCTAAGATAGCGTTGAAACCTTGTGATGAGAAAAGGTATCTGTTCCAGATTATTAAGCAGTAGTAACATGTCTCAGCAGCTTTACCTACACCAAGCCGATGAGAATCACGAGCGCAAAGCAGGCGTCCACTGAGCGTGACGGAATTTGAGATCGAGAAGAGATTTTGATGAGACTGGATTTTTTGTTTGTTAGTTAATTTCTTTGTCCTCGATGGAAATTTGGGGTGCAACCTCTTCTTGAAGAATAGTCCGCCGTCACGAGCTAAGGAATAGCCTTGCCGAGATGCTGACGTCAAGCAACCGGTTAGTGCTGCAAAGAAATTAATTAGCAACATGGCGTTAAAAGCAATTGCGGCTATATCGCTCTTCAAGGCTTGACGAATAAGTTCTACTATAGGAACACTGGTCACAGAGTTAGTCAAGTTTCAAATTCTATGCAAAGTCACTAGTGGGGCATATACCCAGTGGCACTGTTGATAATCGTATCCATATCAGTGACAGAAAATCCAGCCGTGAGTATCCAGATAGCGCCGACCGTGGTTTGAGTTGCCATGATGATGTAAAGAGTCTTGGGAATGACTCGAGTAGGTTGAGGAACCTCCTCGGCCAAATGGCACACTGCATCTAAGCTGACCCAAGCTACCATGCTATTGTACAAACCTAGAGCGACAGCCATTGCAGGTGACGAATACCTGCAGGCTCATTAGACCCAACATAACAAGATGTTTGAGTTTCAGCTGACTACACACCCAGTTTCATTAACGATCGTAACGAGGACGAACGATGCATCAGCCTTGGGTGCTCGAGCAAGGAGTGTGATGGTGAACCCAACAAACCCCAGCATACTGATGATACCTGCAAGTAGCGTAAATACTATTGAAAATCCTGCACTTCGGCTGACTTACACCCAAGATTTTCAAGGAAGTAGAATCCCTCGAGAAGAAAACGGTTGATAACCCAGGCCACAGCTGCCCATGCCATGTAGACTAGGAAGTACTGCCACCGGCCCGAAACCATGTATGTTTGGTTGCACATGATGACCATGGAGAAGGTCAGGCCTGTCTGAATAGCACAACATGCAGCAACCGTAAAGACCCAGCCCATAAAGTTTAACCAACCGACCGGGTAGCCAACGTATCTACGATACTTCTCTGGGCACAAGAAGGTGGAAAAGTGATAGGCGCCCCCAGCTGTAGGGAAGAGAGAAGCGCATTCAGCGAGAACAGACATTGTACATAGAGTACACGCCGCCGCTCCCAGGCTATGACTGTTAGTCTAAGCAAGTCACACAGAATGTGCAAACCTAGAATGGACTCACAATCCATAGAGGATAGTTGACAGGCCTCCGGCAGAAAAACCGACGACAAAGATATAGGACAGCCCACCGAATACATTGATGACATTCCAAGCAATGCAAACAATTTCCCACGAGCCAAAATGCCTGGCAAGTTGAACCTCGTCACGGACAATTTCAGCAGACCGACGTTCTTTCGATGTACCACCTGTTGTTCCGACTCGGTTTTCGAATTTGCCACTCATGATGGCTATAAATGATATGTCTGTGTAACGGAGATCGAGAGATTGCAGGTTCTATGCACAAACTGTTTGTGTAGGACATTTGAAATCACATTGTTCGATCACAGGCGCCGACTTAAGTAGACATTTAGCTGGCCAAAGAAGCACGCCTCTTTCCAGTGAAAATGCCTATCTCTAATAACCTCATCTCAGGAGTCGATAACAGAGGGCGATAAACCCCAACAACTAGTCTTGAAGCGGCTGGCTCACGCGCTCAATCCTATTGGCCAATCAAGGCGGAAAAGTCTTCTGTTTTTGGACTAAACCGTCTTGATGAAGTGACGCTTAGTCATCGGTGAATCTCTACCCCAAGATCATTTAGGTGACTCTAAGTCACCAGCTTTTATCTTGTCCTGACTTCCTCATCCTACTCAAAAAAGAAGAGCGCAAAATTTTACATATTTAAAAATGACTTTTACATCTCTCAAGGACAAGGTGGCAATTGTCACTGGTGGCACAAGAGGCATTGGTCGTGGAATTGCGATGGAGCTGGCTCGACGAGGTGCTTCAGTACTCATCACTTACAATTCGGCATCCTCTGTTAAGCTTGCAGACGAATTCATAGCGCAGGTTCGGGCCTTGAACGGCGTGGCTGCAGCTGTTCAAGCAGATTGCAAGTCTGTCAAAGCTCCAGCTTTGATCGTTGATACGGCATGCAAGGCGTTCGATAATCATGGCGGCATCGACATTATCGTCAATAACGCCGGTATCAGCGAGGAACACTACTTGGAAGATATCGAATACGATCATTTTGAAAACGTCATGCACACAAACGTTCGGTTTCCTATATTTCTTGTCAAGGAGTGTCTTCCGTATCTGAGAAGAGGCGGCAGGATCGTCAACATGAGCAGTGTTTGTGCTAGGCAAGGTGAGTCAGAGTACACGTCATCCGCACCAGATGTATGAGAATACTAATTTGAACACTGGAATAGCGTGGAAGATGCATACCGTATATGGTGCTTCAAAGGCATGTCTTGAGAATATTACCAAGACATGGGCTGTTGAGCTTGGTCACAAATATGAGGTTACGGTCAATTGCGTAAATCCTGGACCTGTGGAAACCGAGATGTGGAAGTAAGTAGTTTAAGAGCTTACGGTGATCGATCTCGTAATAACGGCATCTTCTCAGTGCTATGCCTCCGGAATCTATCGAAGAGTCCAAACAGTACATAAATCAGACTCCCGCTGCACCGCGCGTTGCTACGACAGATGACATCGCCCAAATTGTCGCGTTCTTGTGTGAGGATGCTGCACGATGGATAACTGGCTCGACTACATGTGCTAATGGAGGAGCGGTGATGGTGTAAACTTCATACACCTGCATGCTTTGTTTGGTTCTGGGCGCTATTTGGACTTTTTACCTTGTTGGGAGCCGCCTGTGGGGTGGATCGCGTATCAACGTGAAGTTGAAAGACTTTTCTTGTAGACTCTCAACACTCAATATTGATGTCCTTTCACGCTAAACAACTATCATCATGTTGAAATAGTGGTAAATATGATTTGTAGATATTCAGGGTGGTTTTGGCTCCTGGAACCTAACCCATCAACATCCGTCATGCCTCAAAATAGCCCGTGACATTGGAAAGATTGTGGAAGTTGTCTTCTTAAGCGAAATTTCAGCCTCATTTTGTATTTGAGAACAGCAGTGCTGAAGGAATTCAAGCACTCCATATGTTTCAAGCCCCTCTGTAGACGTGACTAATAGAGTAAACACGAGACTTGTAGACCGTGATGGGATTAATTCTGTCAAATCATCTGGGGAGACGGGATGTTGGTCATTATCTCGACAGCAATAGTAAGAGGCGGAGACTACTCTGAGGAGTGCGCTTTTATAGTTGAGGACTACCACGATGTTTCTCGGTCTCAGGCTTCTTAGTATGTACTGGGCAATAAAGCTCTAGTCTCGGAGGGCATTGCTGTCGGATCTACATAAGCAAAGAAAAGGAAATAAGGGTCGGCTGAAAGTACGTACGCGAAGAATTCATGCTCCAGGGACGCCACGGAGGCCTCTTTGCATCAAACAATGACATCGCTTATACATAGCTCAATTCAAGTTTAGCCTAAATCGAGCGGGTTGCGGTCTTCGTTCTAGTGCTTTTGATTGGCAGAATGCCTGGCTAGATCTAAAGGGGTAAACTTAGGCGCGCCAAAACCATACAATTCCAGACATAGTGTTCGCGAAAGATATTCCGGGTATCTATGATAGGCCCAGAGTATCGGACAGTCACATTATCTCCGCGAAGGCTCTCGGACACGCTACTACTGCTAGTCATTCCGCAAGGACCATAAATGCCAAAATTTTGTTACACTTCCCTCACTTACCAATCATTGCAAGAACCCTACAATGACTACACACAATGCGAACGACATTATTCTTCCCGTCATTGAGCGTGCATTGACAGCAGGGACAGCGGCAGAAGCAGGGCGGAGACGTAGCCAGTCATATTCGATCAGACAACCCAAGCAGATGAGCAACACTTCGCTGGCAATCATCACAATTCTTGTCATGCTCTGCAATCTTACCCAAGTAAGCCACCTAACTCCAAAAACCTGTTTGAGATATGTGCGTTGATGATATACTGATAGTTTATCTCTATGTTCTCAACAGTAGCAGGCGGCTATGAATTTAGCAAAAGGCTTGGTCATAATACAGGTGCCGGCCAGGCTAACTGGATGGCCGCAGCATATTCGTATGTTTACGAGAATTCTTGATATATGATATTGCGAGACTGATTGATGGCAGTTTGACGCAAAGTGCCTTTGTGCTCATTAGCGGTCGCCTTGGGACGATCTATGGGCACCAAAAGATGCTGATGCTCGGTGGCGGCTTCATCTTCACGTTTTCCCTCGCGAACGCATTCTGCTCAAGCTACGTTACATTCATCACGATGCGTGCCTTCACAGGGATCGGAGGAGGTATCTTGATGCCTAATGCTGTGGCGTTGCTTACAACCATGGTGCCGCCAGGGAAGGTACGCAATTTCACACTCGCAGCCTTTGCAGCGTCGCCTCCTGTGGGCGCTTTGATAGGTGCTTTGCTGCTTGGCATGATTTTTGAATTGACACATTGGAAGTGGTTCTTCATTCTTATGTAAGAGCTCTTCCCTCCAACTTGAAACAACACGAAGAATGACTATTTAGTGCCATCTTGTCAGCAGTCACCTTTGGTACATTACATCTTATCCTTCCTCCTGAAGAGGTGCTTGATAAGAATGGAGGTATCGATTACATGGGCATACTTCTCGGTTTGGGTGGTCTGATCCTTTTCAACTTCGCTTGGAAGTAAGTAGTAAATGTCAAAGCAAAGGAAGAAGAAGCTAATAGTCCTAGCCAAGCACCATCGGCTGGCTGGGAGCAGCCTTACGAAATCGTCATAGTCATCGTTTCCGTCTTAATGCTCGGTTTCTTTCTCACCTGGGAAAGCAAATACGCCAAAGAGCCAATCATGCCACTTTCAATTTTCGCCGCTCCAACCTTCACGGCCTTAATATTCGTCGTCCTATTGACGTACATGTCAGTCGGAATCTCATTGTGGTACATGGTCGCGTGGCAACAATTGCTTCGCGGTTGGACAGTACTCCACGTCGCCATCGGCTGGATCCCATTTGGCATTGGAGCATCCTTTGCAGTTACCCTTGCAGCATGGCTTCTTCCGCTACTCGAAGCCCAATACATTATGGCTATTGGAATAAGTTGTTCTATGGCGTCCTTATGTCTCCTAGCAACCATGCCGGAGCAGCAAATCTACTGGGCCCAAACATTCCCCTCGATTCTTACTGGCGCTATCTGCCCTGATTTTGTTTTCGTAGCTGCTCAGATTATTGCGAGCAATAGCGTCGGAAAGCATGAGCAGGGCGCAGCAGGCAGCTTGATCGGGACGCTTAACTTGTATGGAAATAGCCTCGGGCTTGGCTTTGCTGGAACCATGGAAATGCAACTTCGAAAACGAGGCATCTCAGAGGTCAATACATACCGCGCGGCTTTGTGGCTTGGATTTGCTTTTGCGGCAGCGGCATTGGTGCTGGATTTTGTGTTTGTCAGAGTACCGAAAGATGATCAAGATGGTTGGAAAGCCTCTGAAGTAATGCCCGAGGAACTAGAAGAAGATACGGGTAACATTAGAGATAAGTAATCTAAGTATATTTCATGGGATGTGTATCGTCTTCACGATCTTAGAAAACTTCATTCTCCGATTTGAGCTTTTATCTGCTTTGACTCCCGAGACTCATGCGTGGTGATTTGGGCGTTCTTCTTTGATCTCGATGGAGCATCTATTTACGTCTATATGGCTACATTAGGGGAATTGCTCAGGAAGAAGACGACGGGACAAGCTTCTGCTGCCTTCACCAGTGACTCATAAGCTCAATGGGCTCAACTCTTCAATTTGGGTAGACGATCAATCGTCGCAGGTTGAATCAGAATACGTTATGATAATCATTAGAAAGTAGGATCACTGTTCATCAAAGTCTCACAACATTTTTATTTTTCTAGTTCAAGATAGCATACTATATTGATACCCGTGCTTGTTTCAGTCACGTTTTCGAAGCGGTAATTTAGATTTAACTTCGACTTCTGCTCTAGACTAGATCAACTGGAACATACTTCGACCAATCACCATTTGCTTTCAGGTAATCAAGCGGCTCCATATGCTCCACTGCACCACCGTATGGTCGACTGACATAATAACCCAAGAAGCGCTGGACCTCCTCCGGCCATGTTTGTGAAACTTCGAGCGGAACGGCCAGGTATTGATTTTCTTCTTGACGGCACCATCCTGGAGTGGCGAAGGCGCTAAGTAGTATACCAGGGCTAGAGGTATTATTGGGTTTTACACCATAGTAGACAGAGCCAAGGCTAGTAAACCACGTCAGTTGTGTCCACTAGATTTGTGATGAAGCTTGTCACAAACTTACCACAACAATGCATCACCCTTTTTCAGGTGGATGAGAGTTTCATCTTCCTCGGTAGGGTCACGAGTGTCGTTCCACCTATTAGATCCAACCACCGCTCGAATAGCGCCATTCTCGTCATTGATGTCGGTCGCAGCGAATGCGATTCCAAAATCTGTTTCACGCTTTGCTGGATGTCTAGTATGATGGCACTCGTCTTGACGACGCAAGCCCCAGCCAGCCGAGCCGGGGTGGGCAGCATGGGCCACCGTGAGCGAGACTTGAGGCTCCGCTGTCGACACTGTACGTTCTTTTTCGTAAAATATGACACACGTATCGGTTAGTAGTCGCTTGACAAGCTCGATGTACATGGGATGCATGAGAAGTTCGGTAGCGAATGTGCTGCTTTTGCCCGCCAGTCCGTACACTTGTCCGCCCGAAATTGTCCCTAGTTCGCCCAAAGCTTTGTCGATAGTTTCGACGCTCACGGCGCCCTCTATGATGGCAAGGCCATCGCCCTTCAATGCTTCCACCACGTCTCCAGCGTAGGCGTTTGGAGCAAATCGTTTAATGTCGGAGGGTTTTGCGGCAATCATGGTTGTGTGCTAGTGGGGGTAGGTAGAAATCGCTTCCGTTGTGTGAGAGTGTGTAAAGTTTTGGACGACGAAAAGTCATTCCGCTTCCCTATATGATTATACTCGGGTAGTTGATAACTGGATTCGGATGTTGCGTTCAATAAGGACGCCTTTGTCGGAATTGTGGTTATTGATGGAGCCGCGCCTATGTTGACCCGATCAGGCTAGTCAGGTTGGTGTTCAAAACTAGCGCAGCCTTTATCATTCTAGATACACGCTAACAGCCCTTATCGCCCCACATATACGCCAATTGCTCCAACCGCCGAATCTGCCTACGATTACTACTGAGGATCTCTAAGTCCAATGCCGGTAAGCTAGGCGCGGTTAAAGAAACATATGTCCCAACTCTGCCGATCTAAGAACCACGCGAAGATTAGGGCAATCGTGGAGAAAGGAGCCCCCCTAACGACAATGCAAAAGGATCATAAATGAAACCGTCGAGCTCTTCCAACAATCCATTCAACGTATTCACCTTATTGTATACTCGCGTATCACCTTCCCAAATTTATTTACTTACTTCGTGCGAACAACAATGCCAAACCCTTCGCACCAGCGCAATAACCCCGAGATTACGGCACTTCCCGCCAGCGCTCCTATAGAGGATATTGTTCGAGTCATTCAACGGGATGGCGGCATCATCATCAAGAACTTTGTTACACCCGATGACGTTGATAAAATGGACGCTGAAGCGGCTCCCTGGTTTGACAAACTGCGCAATCTGAAATACGAGGGAAATCTATTTCCACCAAGCGACCCTCCACTGAGGTCAGTACATTCTTATCTCGGAGCATCCGCTTATTACGATGACCATGTTTACCATAACATAGTGGCTTCGCGGGAAAATCGAGCACTTTCGCCCACAAATGTATTAATCACCCGACTTACCGTGAAGTCGCAAAAGCTCTCTTGAGGGAGGTCTCGTACGTGTATATGGCCATCAACGCAGTGGTGAAATGGCTAAACAGGAATGCAGCTACCCATTCCGAGATGGAAAACGTTATGAGTGCGTCTCGAACCCAGTTCTAGCCGTTTCGGAAGCCTTTTCACGCGGCGAATCCGCTGCGCAACCGCTCCACCGGGATGATATGGCCCAACACTTTGATCATATAGAGGGCAGTGGCGAAAGTAGTTTGCTCGGTCTTCTTGTGGCTGGAACGGTACGTCTTAGAGGACTACGAGGCAGTCTCATGTACTGCAAAGTCTCAAAAAGAGTAGACAATTAGGTCATGAGGCGATGCTAACATCGCGTATAGCGTTGCGTGTACGAGAACGGAGCTACACAGGTCATCGTGGGATCGCACAAATGGCCCGAGGCCGACCAAGTTGGGCCGGCTGATCGCTCGCTATGTTCCACGGCGGAAATGGACAAAGGCGACGCTGTCTTCATCATCGGCTCAGTTTGGCACGGTGCCGGCGCGAACCAGCTTAAGAATGAGCGACGCAATATATACTCTTGCCATATGACTCGAGGTTCTTACCGGGCGGACGAGAACCAATACCTCAGTGTTCCAGTGGAGGTCTTGAAGACCTACACACCCGAAGTACAAGCCTTGCTCGGTTATTCAGTCAGTGAGCCTTTCTGTGGCCATGTAGATATGAAAGATCCAATCGTATTGTTGGGAAGCCGAGAGGATCCGTTTGGCCATGGCGATTTTCATGGAAAGGCCGTACAAGCAGCGGCGTGAATGGGCTCATGTGGATTCGTAACCATGACAACTATCTCCATATATATGAATATACTCCCTCTAGGAATCGTAGGAAGCCATTTCACAAGATCTTTCTTACAACAAGACATTCAGTTCCAAACCCAAATCTTTGACCGTTTCTTTCCACCTAATCTCTCCCCGTGAATCATGGTCCCTCGCTTGCCAGATATTTTTCAATACCGATATTATCGAAAGTGGTGCGTTAAAACCCAGTGATGTATGCATCTGCATTAAAGAGTTTTGGAAGCATGCCCTTGAATCGGCAGTTTGAGCGTGGACGGCAGTCATAAAAACCGGCCACAGACAAGCTTGAAGCCATGAGAGCTGGCAGATTGAATCCAAAGATGCAGTGACACAGATCTGTATCCGCAGATCGGATGTGTTGAGCCAATAAATTTCGTGATACACGAAGCAAAGCAATCCTTGTCTCCAGATATTGTTGAAGTGTGTTTCATCTTTCACAAAGCCAGCTGTAACCGATGCCGCCGCTGGTTGCCAATTGCGGATTCTTTCGATCAGTTCTGCGACTCGAGGCATCATCTGCAGCATTTCACTATATTTGCCTGCAATGCTCATGGTTCTATGAACCGCAACAGCGAAATCTACTGCCTCCCGAAAGAGCATGTGCATGCTATAATCGGGCATGTTCCCCCACCAGTGCGACTGTTGTACCGCTAGGTTAATGCTGTCATTGACATTGCCGTCATCTATAAATAGTAAGACTTAGAGTTGAGGAAAGAAGAAAAAGAAAAACAACGCGTATTGCGGAGAAAGCTGCATTAAAAAGGCATGCACTTACCAACTCCGATAGGTTCGATGTCCTTAATCACACTCGAAGTCTGCGTACCAAGCAGCAGTCCTCGACCCATGCAAGACATCCAATTGTATTGCATACGCACGCCATTCATCTCCGACTGTGCTGGACCGTTCGTACACAGTAAGCCGAACTCAAGTAAGCGACGACAACCGATGAGTTTCGAACTCCATGTTTCCACTCCAGTTCCGATAACCTAAACGATTAAACAAAAGTAATTTGGTGATGAGATCGACAATACAACTCACATCAAAAACGATTGACAAAAGGACAGTCAGTGCCAATCCCCATGCTTCTTCCGGTACATGTATGGCATCACGAAACGAATCTCTCATTGCTTTGCGATGCTTGCGGATAACTTCGTCAGGAAGACGACCGAGCTTTGTAAGATGTAAGGCGGACGTGACGAAAATCGCGTTTCGAAGCGGTAGCGACTGTCTTGCCACTTGTGCGTATATAGCAGTATAGGGATTTCGATGGGATTCAACAACCGGAATCAATCGAGGCGCAACGTCATGGAGAACTAACAACTCTCAGGCCAATATCCACATATCAAGAGCAACCAAGAACTCACAGTGATGAAGCAGATGAAGCTCAAACGAGCTTTGAGGTTCGATTAAGAGCAGAGTCTGCTTCATTACTCCAGGCGCAGTCACATCGATCGCATCACATAGGTCATCACCAAACGACAACGCCTGCGAACCCCCATCTTGTGGAGGGTCCTGTGACTCTGTAGGGAAATGATGTGAGCTTCCGTCTGCCTCTTGCACGTTAGGTAAACTCCAGATACTCGGCGCTGCTGTGGCACTCGCGTCGTAAATAACGTCCACCTCCATGTTTGTGGTTGTCACATTGTGCGTCCAAAGGTCTACATTCATGTTCTGTAGGTAGCAACGATCAGTAAGAGACCTCCATCTATTCATTTCCGTCGAAAATGATCATACCTTGACGCTACCGAATCGGTTTTCTATCAGTTCATTGTTGAGGGTTTCTTCTGATACTTCTGGTCGGTAAATCTGGTCTGGCGGAAGCGTTGGTGTTAATAAATCCGTCATTGTTAGATGTTGGCCATCAAGATCGGAGGATAGGGGGCTGTCGGGAATCTGAAGGGACGCTGGACTTTCGTTCGCTTCAGACGCGTCGAGAGTCGTCTGCGTACTCGCGCCATCACGATCAGACCTTGAATGGTTGTTCTCTCGGATTGTTTGCTTCGGCAACATGACAATACTCTTTCTTGATGTCCTAAATGCCATTTCCATCTGACCTTTCCGACCTCTACCACGCGTAGTAGAATTGCAAAGTCGAATGCCATAACCACCGCATTCGATACCGCGCAAGTGACAATTGACACAGGTCGGTTTTGTCTCATCGCATTTCTGGTGTCGCTTCCGACATGTCCAGCACCCTTAAGCCTGTCAGTAAACGCATCAGAGGCTAACTACGAGGGCTATCGAACCAGTCCGAGATCTCCTAGCTTTCGGAGGGTCTTCTATAAATGTGCCTTCCAAAGGTGACGCCATAGAATGAGACTAGACAGTTCGTTGTGATGTTGATACTCGTAGAACTTAACGGTGATGAAGAAGAAAGCACCCAGACCTTACGCCCTTGCTTCGGCTCATTGAGTGCGGGGCACGCGGGGTTACCGGTTCTGGTAGGGCGGCATTGGCTGTGGAGCAGCCGCCATGTGTAAGCCACATTTTAGCCACTATCTGGTCACAGAATAATATCAGTGACACGACAACAGACCAAGGGTTACCTCAATCTCTTCATTGGCAACTTTGCACACCAGATCCCCAGCAGATTGGTTGGCGCGAAGATAAGCATTCGAGACCAGGATACTATAGTTAGTATCCGTAAGATAAGCGATTCGCTAGACTGATTAGCCACTTAGCCGCGCCTATTTTTGCCTATTGTGGATGATGCTTCGGCTGTGTCTTGATGTCGGCAAGCACTGCGAACCGTCACCACCAAACGAATGAATTGGTCATAGACCTAGAGGATGAGATACACTTCATTTTTAGATCATGGAAGATAGCGAGCTTCACCTCCTTCTAGCATGCGATGCTCAGCAATCTTCACGCCTTATCGCGTAGATTACTACGCAAAGGGTAACTTCGATGACAGGAAAGCTGAAAAACATCCTGGCTGCATTCTGTGAATATTTTTGTCTGGATCGCTGGGGAAATTCGGAACACCACCTTATCGCCCCTGAGAACTAGCGGCTATCTACCCATGTGTCTGAGATCGTCTATCTAGGATTCGACCAGAAAATCGAGGTAAGATAGATAGATAGTTGATACACTGGAAGGATAAGATGAGAACATATAAGTGCATACTGCGCAAGCTACATGAGAGCCACAGCAACAGCATCATCGTCGCCACGAACGACAGCCGAGGGATATGTCTAGCGAAGGCGATAACTCTGGAGCTCAGCTCCCGCACACCTTTGGACTGTGGAGCGGTATCAGTGTAGGGTGGCTTACATTGAATGTCTTTGGAGGCATGTCCTTCATCTTGTTCGTCGGTCTTGCGGCGGGAGGGGCGCCCGCTATCTTCTATGGCTTGTGAGTTTTGCCCAAGGTTCTTAAATTGCGTGGATTAAAAGAAGTCTGACTTGTCTTAACAGCATCGGATCCTGCTTCTGCGTCTTTTGTATCATCTTAACTTTCGCTCAATGCGCCTCTCGTTTTGCTACTGCCGGTACGCTATCTACACCTACCGCAGCGCTATCCTTTCGAGCTTGACAGCATAGCTCACATATCGGCAGGTGGTGCCTATCATTTCGCGACATTTCTTCTCCCCGAGAAGTTCCGTCGACAATACTCTTACCCTCTCGGCTGGCTCAACTACTGTGGTTGGGTTTTGACGCACGCAGCCTGCTGCTCCATAGTTGCGACCCTGACATTGGCTCTTGTGAACCTTTGTAAGAGTGATTTCGACGTTTCCACGCGATGGCAGCTCTTTCTAGTTTATGTGGCTGTGGCTGCAATATGCTGGCTCATAAATCTTTTTGGGCTCAAAGGTATTGCAAGATTAGAGATAATGGGATGTTGGGCCACAGTTTTGGGTTTCATTATATTTACGATCGTACTCCTGGTAAAAGCACCCAAAGCAACTGCTTATGACGTCTTTGTCAGAACGAATAACGACACCGGGTAAGTCGAGGCCTTGGCAAATCGATCAACAAATTCAACTACGATATCTAACTGATTTCTCACTAGTTATTCGTCCACTGCATTTGCAGTCCTGCTTGGCCTCTTCAATAGCTTTTCGACGTTAATGGGTCTCGACTGCCCGACACACCTAGCTGAAGAAGTTGAGTCACCCAAAAGGATCATTCCTCGTATTCTAGTGATTGTCATTATCTCCCAGGCAATCGTTGGAATCATATGGATTTTGGCTTTGAGTTTCTCCATCACGGACATAGGGGCCATCACAAGTACATCCACCGGTGTACCAATTCTTGAGCTGATCAGATTGGGCACCGGTAGCAATGCTGCCGCGATTGGTCTTTGTATCATCCTCATCATCAATAACGGTACTTCAGCGCTAGGCTCCGCGGTTGCTATGAGTCGTCAAGGATATGCGTTCGCTAGCGATGGCGGACTCTTCTGGAATCACAAGCTCACCGAGTTGTCTCCTCGGACCCAATTGCCTGTATGGTCCATCAATGTCCCATCGGTAATAGTCATATTCATCGGCCTAATCTATCTGTTCTCGTCAGCGGCTTTCAACGCCATCATTGGTTCGCAAGCCGTATGTATGATCATCAGCTTTGGAGCTCCAGCATTGATCATGTTGCTCACTGGAGGATCAACTCTCCCAGAAAACAAATACTGGAACTTTGGTTACTTCACGAATTTTATTTATGTGGTTTCAGTACTCTACTCCATATTAGTTGTCATTGTAGCACTTGTAAGTCCACCGTTACTTTCACGTATGAGATATCCTACTAACCTCAACTCGTCTTTTCAGATACCCCAAACCCATCCCATCACCACTTTGACCATGAATTACACTAGCGTAATAATGGGAGCATTCATCATCGCAATGGCATTAGCATGGATCTTTGAGGGGCGTAAACTATACTCACCGCCAACTTATCTTAATCTAGACGACGACATCGTTACTGGTATCGAAATTAGAGGGGAAACAAGTTGTTGCCCAGAGGAGAAAACAGAATTCAGAGTTGGATCTATTAAGAAGTAACTCAGTACAGTATATTTAGGTGGAAACGGCGACATAGTTCATGATAGTAAGCTCAGCTACAACGACAACGAAAGTCTGCAATACAAAGCTTTGCTTTCCCAGTAGGGAATCTCATGAAGGACTGCTTCGTCGAATTTGGTGATTATATCACCGATTTGCTAACATATTTCTCATACTATACAAAGTCTGAGATGAACCATCGTCGATTGCTGGGGGTTTAGGCTACTTAGTCATTTCGAGCCGCAGGAGGCGCAATTCTGATTGAATATGTTCACAATAATCGTCTTTTCTCATCGAGTCGGTTTCTCTAGGTAAAACATCGGGTCGTATTTTGCGATACGTTGCTATAGTTCGTAGAAGAGTCGTATTGGGAGCGAGTAGATGACTGCGTCCATGTCTCTACTGTTTGTGGCTACATCACGAATATATCCTTCCAATGCCAGAATTTGCCAATCTGAGATGCCCCACCAGGTCTTGAGAGCCTTTTGGTAAACACTCTACCTGTCTCATATCCATAAGCTCGGTAGAAAATAACTCATGAGATGAAACAATTCCCGTAACCAGAGCTATGAGAGCCGGTTCGACTATTTCACTCAGCGGCTTCAAAAACGATCCTTGCTGTTGGTACAGCAGCTCTGCAAAACTTTTAAAGCTCGACTCAGCTATAGATTGCAATCTGCATGCCCAGGTCAGCGCTATAAATTATTTTGTGTGTGGTACTAACGATGTATCAGTCAGGCTTTGATCCTGAAAATACGGCCCGGATGGAAGTAACGCGAGAATACCAAAACTATACGTATCGGTTAATGTCTGTAAGTTGAGGGATAATTTTCGTAAGCGCTTGATCTTCTTACAAAGTTTTTTGAACTCGTCGGTTTCTCTCCCTAAATTTGGTTGGATTCGTGATGTTAATGCTGCGGTCGTGTCCGCTTCACGTTTTGCGCTTGGATTTCCTCTCTGAGCTTTTGGTGCAGTTTTGAAGCTGTCGGAAGTCGCCATGATCATCCAATTCTTCTGACGAAAATCGTTTTGTTCAGTCTCACAGAACTTAACAATATGATATCGTCGTGTGAGAATGCTTGTAGCTTCTTCATTATCCAAACGACAGATTTCGTTGAACCTTTCTCTAAGATCTAAAGTAGTGTTTTGGGAATAGCTGACTTCCGGTTGCCTCGCAATTTTGAGAAGCTCTTTAAGGTCAACCAAAGTCCCGCAGCTACCAATAGCCAGGTACAAGAAGCGCAATTGCGTCACATGCGACGGATTTCGATTAATCTGTTCAATCAAAGGGTGGATCAAGTACCTTCCCTCGCTGTCTCGTTCTGAAATGGGAAGCGCGGCTATTTTTTGACGTTCGGAACGCAGAAGGCTACTGTATATCGCGTTGTCGTCGCTGCTCTCCTCGCTGCTATGCACTTGTTTCCTTTTCTTGGGAGATGACGATAGTAAAACTTCGGCTGCATTGGAAGGGCCTTGGGCAACTTCGTATAGTCCTCCATTTTCGATCGAAGAGGGATTCTCTGAAGGTTGGGACATCCCGTCTGGTTGTGTAAGCAAAGCATTGTCGAAGCCGACACCGCTCTCTACTGGCAAAAAGCTGAAGTTATCTTCATTTTGCATATAGACTTAGATATATTTAGTAATCGAAGAGAAGCGAGGAGGAGAAGACGCACGGTCTCGTTCGTCCACCCCGGCAGTATCTTGGCTTAGCGGAATGTCATAAAATGGAAGCAGTTCTGTAGCCATTGGATCAAACAGACTCTGCTGGTGTTCGCTGAAGTACTGCGGTATCGACAGTTCCATACTGATAAGGTCTTGACTAACGACCATGTCTGATGTGAGGAAGTTCGAAACACCACCATACGGTTGATGACTTTTGTTCTCTCCTGTTCTCTTTTTGTCCAAGACTAAAGTGTCTTGTGCTGCATCTGCCATAACTGAATCCACATAGCGTAAAATATCCAAAATTTTCTCGCGGGCGGTCGCAGCGCGCTCGCCTCGGCTATCAAGGTCAAGCCAGACAGCGGCAATAATGGCGCTTATAGTATTCGCTAACACAGCCGTAGAAGGTGGATCTTGTTGTTGCCTACTGCTTTGGACGATACAAGAGTCTAGGCCGAGTTTTCTACAGGCATCAGCCCGCCCTTGTTTAGTTTTGGACCAGTGCTGGCGATATTCCGCGTCCCCTATCCTTGTCGGCACCTGGCTTAGTGAAGAGAAAGTAATAAGTAGCTTACTCTTGGTTTTACCGTTCGTTACAACAATTTCATGCGTCTTCACCATTTCTATCACATTCGTTCCTATTTTAGCTAGGCCCCTGTTGCCGTCATCCGACGTTTCGTCTTCTTCGCTCCTATGGGCTGCCGTGAGAGCCGAGCACAACCGGTCACAATCGAAAAAACTGTATTGGATCGTTTGTTGTACGTGGTCAACCATGTTGTTTTGTGATTCTCTGTAAGTGAGAACTCTCGTTTGATTGTAATTATCGTGGTTTCTGGTGTCAATCAATGACAGGTTTTGATCCATAACAGACTCCGGCTGATTTGTTCGCCACTATCTACAGCCGATTCAACGTCATAATCCGGTGAAGGGCCAATATAGCGGCAGGACTCTAGAAGGCTAGCGCTGCTGCCACTTGTTCCGTGAATTTGGTCAGGAGTTTCACAATACAGGGATACCCTGTTTGTTGAACTGGCGGACGAGAACTGTGGAGGACTTCATAAAGACCAATTGCAGAACAAACCCTGGAAGGCAAATGCACTGAGCTCTACGCAGGTATGAACATGCAGAGTATGCGCTAACCCAATCGGGCTCATTGCGGCTGTTGCAAGACGGAAATCGCCTAAATTGGAATAGCGCGGGAATGTGTTACTTTAGACACTCACCACAACTTTGCTCCCAATGCTCATCTCCATCTGTTCACCACTACCCCTCATCCCTACGTTTCCCCCGCATGCAGAAACCGATCTCAATGTATTGATTAGCTTTTTGCCGCCCACAATCACCCGAGATGCGTCCTTCCACCTCCACATTTCTGCGTCGATGGCACAGGATGTTGGGTCTCCCTAACCAATCGCCGCCTTCGTGGTATCGCGATCGACTTCGGGAAGAGCTCATCGAGCGCCGTGCTGCAACCACAAGCTGGCATAAACTCAGCGAAACATCAGATGTCTTCTTTTCCATTAGCCGCGCCCTGCACGATGGCTGCCCGGTGGCAAGATTGCCATCGATCAACCACAGGCGCAACTTTCCCGTGTACTTGTATATGGTCGCCAAGTATACTCTAAGATGGAAATTCTATCGAACAGCGGCTCGACTGTGTCACGCACCTCATTATAATTTGGTCCGTGAGGTAGTTAATCCGCGCAAAGATCATAAGCTCGAAGAAGTGGCTCACCGCCACCATATTGACCCGGTGGCATTCAAAGACGTTGGGAGAAGGCTCCGGAGGTTCTGGCCCCTTCTCCCGTAGAGCAACACTTTGCATGATGGGTTGCATTGCAGCAGGACCCTGTACAGAAGGCTTCAAGGTGCATATGCCCAATAATCCCAGAGCATGCAAAAAAAACCGGTGAGCGGGTTAATAACGCAAGGGTCATTGATTGTAGCATGTTCATACTTTTAAAAGTCTTGTCAAAGCTAGCATTTCTATCCTCAACATTGTGCCATTTTTGAACTTCTTCACAGCGATCTTTATAATCTAGTAGCCTACTAGCGGTTCCGAACAATCGTAAGAATGTCTCTATACGAACAAGACGCAAAACCTAGCGTATGCGGCTCAGCTATTCAACGCTACGTCAGTCAATTGTCGACCAGCGCCAAACACGATGGCAAAGTGAAGGTTATCGGCCTCTATGGAATCTCTGGTTCCGGAAAATCATACCTCCTGAACCAGTTGAAGCAATATCTGGATCACGAGCATTTCCTTTTTTTTGAGGGCTCTGAAGCAATAGCCGATGTCACGCCAGGCGGTCTTGAAGCCTTTCAGAGCATGGATGAGCAGACAAAGACATATCGACGACAGCTCGCAATTAAAACTATTGGAGAAAGATGCTTAGATAGCGGGAAAACTGCAATCGTTACTGGTCACTTTATGTTTTGGGCGGACTTTGAAAAGGAAGGGACAATGGTCTGTACCGAGACCGACCTATCTACGTACACACAAATACTGTACTTAGACATCCCAGCTGAGGCCATCGAGCAACGCCGACGTGACGATACCGGGAGAACGCGACCGGTTGTATCAACAGATCATATGCACTTGTGGCAACAAACAGAGAAGACTGAACTGCGCTCTATCTGCCGAAAGCACGACATCCTATTCTTCCTTATGGACCCCGATTGGGCACTGCCGAGTAGAGCATCGGCACTCATCCGTGATATCAGTCTTCATACGGAAGACTACAACATATCGCAGGTCATGACCAAGCTGAACAGGGTTCTAGCCCCTCAGGGCCGACTGGAAACAATCTTGGTCTTAGATGCCGATAGAACCTTAGCTGCGGAAGATACCGGTGCGTTGTTCTGGGAAAAGAACACTGAGTTTCAACGGGCATCTGCAGGAAGCTTCCCTTTAAAGGAATTGTTCAGCAGTCCGCTGGGCTACTCATACAAAGCCTTCCGGCAGGCCATGATGCTGTATGAGGAAGCCTTCGATGATGATCAGTATGAAAACCTGTGCCAACAGGTGGCTTCAGCGGTTACCATGTACCCGGAGTTCGTGTCTCTATTGCAACTTGTGGCACAGCAGAGACACATAGGAACTGTGGTAGTAAGCTGCGGTCTTCGTAGAGTCTGGGAGAAAGTGTTGGAGAGAGAAGGTCTGTCCGAGACAGTGGGATTCATCGCTGGAGGACGCCTTGCAGACCGCTTCGTAGTGACCCCGGCAGTGAAGGCTACTATTGTTGCGCACCTTCGAGATACTTACCAGGCATACATCTGGGCGTTCGGCGATAGCCCGCTGGACCTAGACATGTTGAAGGCAGCGGATCAAGCGGTTGTTGTGGTGGGTGACGAGCGCAGTCGGAGCAAGACAATGAACACTGCTCTGTCAGATGCCATCGGGCACGATGGGTTCCATGCGCGACAAACTTTGTTGCCTCCCAGCGTCTCACCACGACTGAACGTCTCCGCACTCCCAGTAGTCGATTTGACGAGGATCGAGTTCATTAGCGCTCTGCTTCAGCGTCAGAATGGATGTACCGACTTCGCATTCTATCACGCGACAGACAGGAACGCTGCAAAATTGCTTGCAACCCCAATGCGTGATGCGGCTGTAGCGGGCCCAGCTTTGAGAGAAGCACATCGCAATGTTGGATGGTATCTAGCATGCGAGTTTCTGACTAGCCTTGTCGGCATTGAAGAATGCCGAATCTCGCACGTGCTGGGACACAAGACGGATGGCTTCAGGCTTCTCGGGGAGCAACACACCACTATCGTCGCACTGATGCGTGCTGGAGAACCAATGGCGTCTGGTGTCAGTAACGCGTTCCCATCAGCGATGTACGTGCATGCACGTAATCCTGATGACCTCAAACACCACCATATACATGGTCAAAGCTCCATTGTGCTAGTGGACTCTGTCGTAAACAGTGGCAAAACCGTGACCAAGTTTCTGCAGACGATCCGCAATATCGAAAAGGAGGTCTCCATCGTGATTGTTGCTGGGGTGGTTCAGGCGCAGTGCATTTCTCCTCTTTCCTTACTCCGAAAGACGATTGCTACGTCTGGGTATGTTAGTCTTGTTGCGCTTCGTCTCTCAGAAACTAAATTTACTGGGAGCGGAACCACAGACACGGGAAACAGACTCTTCAACACAACTCAGCTGCGCTAATCATATCTCTTGCTGTGAGGTTGAGGTGTTCTAGCTGCATTCAGCACGCGCATCCCTCGTACTCGTGTGGAGTAATTTCATATCTGTATTCTTGCAGCGTTTGCACCTAAGTACGAACAATCAGTTATTTTCGTCTAGACGCGCTAGCATGAGTGATGTAATTGTAGAGGTCACGAAGGAGGCTTAGGGTACGGTGTCTCTACCAAATGCACTACTGGTGATCTACATGAAGATGTTGTGGCGGGGAACATGCAACTATTGTACCCCAGAAAGCCAGATCAGCATCTTCATTCTAATGGGCTCTCGGGACCATGAGCACGTTTATCCTGGCTCTTGAGAGAGGCTCTGTGTGAAAGGAACGTAGGTATATGACCGGTTGTGACTCTAAGTGTCCAGATGCGCAATATATGGTCAACAATTGCTTCCATGGAAGCAGATAGTTGTACCTACTACCAGAATATATTACAAACTGCGACTGACTATAATCTATCTACAAGTCGAACGCACTGTGTCTCTGACGATGAATATGATGAAAAGAAAAGGTCTTGCATTTGGACCAGAAAAAATGGTACGTCGGCCACGCCATGGGCTCGAGGGGAAGATAACATTCACATGTTTGCGCCTCTGCCGAATCGGACATGTCGACTACCCACTACGGAGAGCTAGCGGCGCGGACTTTAAGCGCATTCATTGCTTGTCATCTTTCTTGTAGAGCTAAATGAGCTTTGCCAACCACTTCGTGTATACAGCCCCGTTGCTTCTTCAAAATGGGGCACTAAGAAATATGCTGCTTATAACTCAGAGGCGGAGATTGTTTTAGCTGGGCCCAATAGCGAGTACCTGGTCGCGATTATTTGCTACTCTGTATTACCATAATCGTCTCACATAGTCTGTACCTACTAAATAGCGGGCGTTCTGATATTTCTTTTTTGGATAAAGTCGAGCGGCCTCTGCCATTCCTGTCGTGTGCGAGTCAGAGACGAATAGCTAGAAGTAGTTGAAAGAGTAGCGAAACGTAGTTTAGCGACGCATATCAGCGCTCTATTGATGCTGTTACAGCACTTCATGGGTTTGTGTCGACCTCTACAGTCCGACCCGTAGCTGTACGTGGAGATCAGCGCGCTACTGACTGTTATGATTCGTTGTGGGAAGATCAGAAACCATGTAGCTCCACAAATCTACGACACCATAGTGCCAGATCTCTACGCGTTTCAACCTGTCTATGAGTTTCTGAAACGCTAATTCTTACGGTATCGTCAGTGTATCGTTAGGATATACTGACAATAAACTTTCCTTGGCTTCAAGCAAGCTATGTATATATAGAACTCTGATTCCCAGGGAATCACCTTTTTTGCATCATTTTTGTACCAAGGCGTATGCCAAATTTTCGTCAAAAACAACACTCCAGATATTGCCAAAGTAGCCTCACAGGGGTCATAAGAAGAGTCTACAAGTACTCCAAGTGTTAAACAACCCCGATATAATGATATTGTAAGAATGATAAAGTTGATCAAAAACATACGCGATAGTTCAGCAGGAGGTCAATCTTCAATGAATGCGTGTCTATGGTGAGTGCACGATAGAAGTGCTTCGCTCGGGAATGATGCAGCGGCAATCTTAGTCACCTCGCTTTATCACTGTCTATCAGGCGAGATGCAGCTTATCAGTGCACATGAATATAAGGATCACGCGTAGGTAGTGCATAGAAATTCCTGCAATATTTATGTGTAGTCACACACAAAGCAGTAAGACATAAATCTTTCGAGCTAGTAGCCGAATTTGAAAACACCTGGAGTACGGAGGGGTCAATGTAATTACGAAGCCTCATAACACCCAACGCGCGAAGGTATCCCTATAGCGCAGGAAAATCCATAACTTGTCTCGACCTGAAAGATTTGCGTCTTTCTTTACATCTGTTAGAACAAAAACAGATTTCAGAGCTATGATTATACCCCTTGAAAACATTTTCCAGTCGTAAATGATATCTGTACTAGTTGCTAGAGTATTCCGCGTTACTGCCAAGATTGCTGCTTAAAGCTGCATTACCCCACCCTCTCTCGTTTCCTCTCCCCATCTCCCTCTCACTTACCCTTACCCTTACCTACTAATAGTAAGCAATGTTTCCTTCAAGAATAAAGCTTACGTCTTATATAAGGCCTTTTTGCTTGCCTAGATTTTAAACTAATCCTGAATCCCTCTCCAAGATCCGGTAGATCTTCCTAAGAACGGGCGGCTACTCAGAATTCAACAGAAAGCTCTCGAGCTCTTCAACAGTAGCTATCCATGGTCGACCCTAATGTCTCGGAGTCTAGATCGAGATACGCTCTCCGCTCGAGGAAACGACTTTTGAATCTTTCGCGAGCTGAGCTAGGAGACAATATTGACACAAAAAAGGCGTATCACGACCAACCACGTCCAGACGAACGTGCTAAGGGAGAGTTCTCGGGCCCTCGCGTGGGAAATCCTATATTCTTCGAGGACGCCCCAGACGTCAAGAAGATGACTTTTCGCTTGCCACTCCAAGATGGCCGCGAAGTGGATGCCGAACTGTATATGCCGCAGCATACGGAGCAATCGTACGCGAATGATATTACCAGCCAAGATTTGGCCAAGATTTACTTCCCACCACACGAAGTATTCACCACGCAGCAACCATACTTCACACATGTTGGAGCACTAGGACATGGTTCATATGGTATAGTGGATAAGGTTGAGTACTCAGGAGCCGCTTTAGAGAACGGGAAGGTCTATGCAAGCAAATTTGTCCGATATCGCACATCTTCAGAGAAAGATAAAATTCATCAAGAACTCGAAATCACTAAACGCATTTTCCATGACCACATAATCAAGGTCAGGATGACCTATGAAGAGATGCACGGGCACCACCACGGGCTCGCCATGATCATGGAGCCAGTAGCGGATGGTAATCTCCAGGACTACATGGAACAAACGATCAAAAATGAAGCACAATTCGATTACCACACTAAAGAAATTATCCAACCTTGGTTCGGGTGTCTTGCAAGTGCACTGGCATACCTGCATGCTAAAAACGTTCGTCACAAGGACATCAAACCCAAGTCAGTTGGGACCCCAGGATGTCGCACTGTGAAGTACAGCGCTCCAGAAGTTGAAACTCATCAGCCGTGAGGCCGGAAATCCGATGTATACTCGTTAGGATGCGTTCACCTAGAGTTGCTTACTGTCTTTGCGGGCCGGACCTATGGTGCGGCCTCTAACAAAAGTTAGGAAACTCTGGCAAGGAATCGATCAGCCGATTGGTCAAGGACCTGAGACATATATTGCCATCGTGATACATTGGAGAAGATATTTGAGTCCAATCAGAGTGCTTGCCCCTTTTGTGGGAAGGTTTTGGCTGACTTTTTGTTCTTGAACATGCATATTGTGGAGCAACATTCCGAAACTTTAGTGCGGGAGTTCCGATGTAAGAGAGTTTTGTGCAAATCTGGGCCCTTTTCTAGCCCCGCGCTATTAGAGGAACATATGAGGACTGATCATCACGGCATTCCTAGCCGAGACAGTGGTTATGTGTTATAGTAGTCGATCCAGTAGTAGGTTATTTTGGGGTATTAATTTCGAAGTTACACTAGGTGTATGTGAAGTCCAAGAGGGCTCACAGCTTCAAGCAAAAGCTCGTTAGTGTAGGCTCATATTTGGTCAATGTGAACTCGTGTACATGCTACAAGGAGTTTCTAGCATAGAGGCTCCTGAGATATATCGTGGCTAGTCTCAAAGCTTTAGAAAGTCTAGGGCTATTACTCTTTGCTCCACTTCGCGAATCTAGGATACTACTATACTAGACATACATGTGTCCTGACTAATGTCCACATTACTGACACGCTGAATACCACCCATTTACCGCCATATCATCTCAATGGGTACCGTGATCGTCGAATCTGATCTTCTTCCAACCTAGACCACAGGCACGGAAAACAGCGACGGCTGTGCTTACCGTTGGATAGTACTCCAATGTCGAATTAACCGGGTTCATCACAATGGCAATACTTGGACTTACAAATACCCGGATTAAAGTCTTGTTGTAGGCTCACAGTAGCTGAGGCAACTGGTCGAGTGTGGCCAACTGTTGGATACGCGTATTGGACATAGCTGGGACTCTTACCGCGATATATTTCGAAGGGGATTTGGAACGCTCTGTAATCTCGTGGTCGTCCATCTTTGAGGCGATAGAAGTGGATTAGTGAAAAAAAAACCAGAATATCCCATCACAGATACCAAGTAACTTCTGAGTATTACACGGTGGTGCTGGTCCAGAGCATTTACTGTATCTTAGCTCGGCATAAGGTGCTGAATCTGTTCCGTCTAATACACCTTAAAGATACTGTGTGTGGGAAGCCTGATGACGTTCTTTCTAGCCACCTTTGTATATAGTAATACCTACCGCATTCTTGAGTTGACACCTCAATCAATTACTTTTTTGGCCCATTCCAATATAATGCGATGTGCATTTCAGAGTCGCTAAAACTCGCAGTTTTGTATAGTCTGCATATTGTGGATGAACTTCCAAGATGTTGGTTCCAAATGGGGTATAGCGCTGGCATCAGCAATCCCTTCGAGAACAATTAGGCGACTCCAAACAAGGACGAGCATACGGGTGCCTAACACCAGGCACTCAGAGTCAGCTTAAGTAAGATTTCAGCCTCGTAAGGCTACCAATTAGCAAGGCTTGTAAGCGTTAACGAGCAACGTTCCTATTTGTTCTTGGTTGTTTGGATAATTGGGATATTGGCAATCGGAAAATTGTTACCTAAATGGGTAAATGGAACATTGTATTAGAAATTGACCTCCGTCCGCCCAGGTGATTTCTCAGATTTTGCTAAGCAGAATGGCAATGTCAGTACAAAAGATGCAACACACTAGTCATTACTGCATATATCGCATAACGTACACTGCCATCCACGTATCATTGTACCCGAAGTCTCAAAAGCGGTATTTATTAGAGCTTCCGACAGGGTGACAAAGAATAAAGCGTGACCCTGTGCACCAGCCTACTTTATTTGGGGGTTTCTTTTTGGAACCTCGGGGTCTATCTACTGCCAGCGCAGTGATGAACTTTAGCAAACTGACTTAGTCTTTAATTAATCATGAGAAGAGGTTAAGGTGTAAGCTGGCAAGACACCCCTACGAAAGTAGTACCTCTCCTACAAACTACAGCACAGCCTTTTCTTTCTATTGATCTGCAATAATCGTGCACCGCCCTAGCGTATGTATGAGGCCTATACCGCAGTCAGGTTTCCAACGGCAATCAGGTAAAATCGCGCGGTAGTATCGACCAGGAAAGGCTACATGCATGTCTTACAAGCTACGACCCGCCTTCTCGGGATCGCCGAGTACGAGAAATGCACGTACTCACCCTTGGCTACCATCCTACACAAAGCTCTACGACAACCTTTCTTAATTGATAATAGGAAGCCTTAATATGCATGTCTTGATAGATCCGTCACCTGCTTAGTTACCTCGTGGATTCTGGACCAAGACTAGATTTCTGTCCAAAATCCTTCCTATGCTTCGTTCATTAAGCGGCTCCGGTCAAAAGCGGCGAAGGGGGCCGGGTAGCGTTCCGGATGCGCGGTAAGAGAAGTCAAAAAAAGGCAAGGAACGTGCTTGAGACGATATCGTGTTTGCATAGCGAACCCGGCGAACCATAATACAAGGCTGTGAGTTGACCGTATAGCGTTAGCGTGCTTGGTGTGCTTATATTAGCGATGATAGGCGGAGCAATATTGGGCGTCGAAGACAAGAAGGAATTGAAAGCCACAAAGGAAGGATAAGAACACCAAACATATCCCACACAGAAGTTGGGAGAGAGTATATCAAGGGTATATGTCTGGCTGATGAGATCGGTTCATAAAGCAGAGTGAAGGAATTACTCCGATTCTCAAACGCGATAGCCAAGGATGCTTCGATGCTGAAATCCGCCGGCCCGTCCCGCCAACTAGAAGGAACAAACTCACGGCTTTCCATCTCCACTCTTTACACTGCATGCCCCCAAACAGTACAACTCGCATTTTGCAAACCCGCCTCCCATCCGTAGATACCATGGTAGTCGACACGCTAGAGACGGCGGCTCCAAAGGGGCCGCTACAGTCTAGCACTATCCAGGAGTACTTGGCCCAATGCACACATCGGGATGACACAGTCATGGCTTTCCAGCGCGTCGGAGCCGACTTAGCGTACTACACTCCACGGCAAATTGACTACCTAGCAATCAACGCTGCCACGTTTTACCAGCAGCACGGAATCCCGCAGCGAGAGGAAGGCGGCGAGCCCAAGGTCATCGGGCTACAAGCAAGCTCGACCATCGAATGGGTCGTCACGTTTGTCGCACTGCTACGAATGGGCCACACGGTGTTTACCCTGGCGCCCACGCTCTCCGAAGACGTAACCGCAAAGCTGCTGGAAAAGGCCACCTGCAGATCTCTGATCAGCGAGCCGTTCAGCCCCGCAAACTCTCACCTGCCAGCACATATCATCTCCCTGGCATCCGTGGACGAGATCTCGACGGTCAGCGCAGACAGGAGCCGCGGGTGGGCAACGACATCCGCGAGCGAATCCGTCTTCATCCTGCTCTCCTCCGGCACCACGGGGCTGCCCAAGCTCATCCCCAAGACACACCGCGAGCTGATGCTGGCGCTCAACTCGCTGACACCCGCCACCGACCTCTCCGTCTTCGTCGACTCCCCCTTCTACTTCCTCGCCGGTATCTTCACCGTCTGCATGGCCTTCATCAAGACGCAGCCTGCCTTCTACGCAAACGAAAAGCTGCCCTTCTCCCCACACAACTACGCCCACCTCCTTGCCGAAGCACGCCCAAACATCGCTTACTTCGCGCCGTACCTTCTCGGCATCCTCGCTGCCAACGACCGATGCGTCGACGTCCTCGCGCGCTGTACATCCGTCAGCTACATGGGTGCCGTGCTCCCCTCGCAGACAGGCACCTATCTCACCCAGCGTGGCGTGCGCCTCGCAAACGAGTACGGCGCATCGGAGCTCGTGGTGAGCATGAGCTCTGCAGGCCGACCAGCAGGGGACCCAGACTGGGAGCACGTAGAGCCCAGCGCTATACACGCGCCGCACATGGCGTTCGAGCGCTTTGATGGTAACACCGGCACAGACTCGCTCTACGAGCTCGTCGTGCTGCCCAGCCACCCGCTGCAGGACAAGCAGTGGGCGAACTCGGCCGACGGGTCCATCCGCACAGGCGACCTCTTCGTCAAGCACCCTACACTCAACCGCTGGAAGCCGGTAGGTCGCACCAACGATGTTATACGGCCGTACGTGGGGAACACCATGCTGTGCATCAATGCGGGGCCTTTCGAGGACGCCATCTGCGCCGCTGCTGGGGACGTCGTCGAGGCCGCTGTGCTCTTCGGCGACAACCGCCCAAGGCTCGGCGTCCTGGTTTTCGTGAAGGCAGGGTGCACTGCGTCGGACAGCGAGGTGCTGGGTCGTGTCTGGGAGGGCATCCAGGCGGGTGTTAATGGGGTGTTTGAGGTAGGGTTGCGCAGTGATATGGTGAGGTTGGTGCGCAGTGCGGAGGTGCCGCGGACGCCCAAGGGGAGCGTCGTCCGCGCCCAGGTGTACGCGGGGTTCGAAGATGTGATTCAGAGTATGTATTCTGGGGGTGGAGAGGGCGTGCGTATATGACTTGTGGGGGTTTGTGGCGAGGAGCTGGCCGGGTCTTTGACGACGGGGTATTGAGTTGGTGGGAGATGGTTTGGTCGACTGTTGGTCGATTTGTCTTGTCTGATATTGATTGGCTGAGACTATTGTACTTTTGTGATGGGTAGATATCGGGTGCTTGTTTGCTGGCATGGGTTGCGGGAAGACTAGATCGATGTGTCAGTCTATCCTTAGTGTTAATAGTAGTTGTGTAGTTTTACTTATAGTAGTTAAGCACTATAGTTTCCAACCGTGCTCTGAACTAGAGCATGTCTTTTCAACTGGCGACTAGCCCACTTTGACCATCCTGAGTAAGAAGCTGTAAGAATGGCTGCAGCTAGTTTCTTAGACTACTGTTTGTTAACCATATTTCAATGGTTCCATCAACTAGGACCATCGAAACACCATGAAGGCAAACAGCGACACACTTAGCCGAATTTGAGTGCCATCGATCTGAAGATAATCTCTTGAGATGGCCCTATGTACGCAGCCATTCAGTTCTTATCAGGAGTCCGGCTTTTCATGCAGCTCTAATCTAATTCGGACAAACTTTCATCGAACCAGAGCATGTCGTATCTACCAGTGACGGGCTCACTTTGAGCATTTCGAAGACACTCATTCGTAATGCTGCCCCTCTGCACACAACCAGTGAATTCCCGCCAGCAGTCCGGTCTGTGACACAGCTCCAATTCGAATCTGGTCCTTGACCAGGTGTAGGGCAGTCATATACGAGGGAGTACGCAAACTAGTTTCCAAACGCCATAGTACGCTACGTTGCGTAGTCGGAAGAGCGGTGCAAGTCGCATGCAGGGACAGGCCTCGAGAAGCAGGAAATTCGCCGACAGTTAGGACCCCCATCGACTCAGTAAGATGCTACAACAGTGTAGAACACGCCGTTCCACCCGCCTGAAGGATTTGCGTCGTAGCCGAGCACGCGACCAACCCAGCTAGGAAACCCCTCCAGACGAAGAGCATTTTCGATGGCGATGCTGATAATGAAGGTGCACCACGGCGGTACCATCTCATCCTACGCAGAATATCCCTCTGCTTAGCACAGCGTCGCAAAGACGCCTCCACTCCCTTCTTCTCTTCCTTTCACCCGTCACATAGATACTCTGTCACCATGCACGCACACCCCAAGACGACGCTGACGCCCATCGCCATCGTCGGCATGGCAGGCTGGTTCCCCGGCGAGGCGAGGCGCGCTCCCCGACAAAGCTGCGGGACATGCTAGTTGACGGACGTGATGCGTGGTCGCCCATCATAGTGTCGCGCTTCGATTAAGACGCCTGCTGCGGAATGCCGAGACGCGCGGGGGATCCCATGGAGCCGCGGCGCTCTCCGACGTCTTTTGCCGCGCAGGCGGGCCGGCCCGAGCCGTAGATTGTGGGGTCTGTCAAGACGAACATCGGGCATCTGGATGGCGCGGCTAGCATGGCGGGGCTGGTCAAGGCGATTTCTATGCTGGAGCGTTAGATCATTGTGCTGAATGCGGGTTTCCAGAAGGCGAACGAGCGCATTCCTCTACACGGCCCGTGAAGTCTAGTCTCATTGGACTACTCTCTTCACGGCTCTACTCATGTATCGTCCACGGCATAATTTGACCCAGGACAAACTAAACCGAGCCCTCTTACCGCCTTGTATTAGAGAACGACTGATCTAGCTGCTTGAACACGTACGATCAAGGGTTGTCACGTGTTTTAGCGTGGATTTTCGGTCTATTGGCTCATGAGAATCGGCCTAGCGCTAACATTCTACCTCTATCGAAACGATGACGTTACGGACATATCTCCCACCATGCTAGAGCGACACTGGCTCAGGGACACCAAGAGATGTCCTCACTTCTCGTAACTTCTCGCTAGATCGAATATCCTGCTGGCAGTTCAAGACGTTGATTGTATTATCAACCCCAATAAAGCTCTCTTCCGAGCAGCACCAGTATAGATGCTCCTTAAAGCTGCGTCGTAGCAGACCAGTGTATATGGGTTGGACATGTGAATAGAACAGGTGCGTTGATCGTGTCACTTGTCCCACCACAAACTCAGCTGCTACCCATTGGAACTCACTGTCGTTGTCCAGGAGGTAGTGTGCAATAGATTGGCAAACTATATCGCTGGGATTGTTTTGCTTTCGCAGTACAATATCGAAGAAGATCCAGTTTCCTTTGTCAGAGTGCAATAATGCTACAATCTTTTGCAGTATCTCATCCGGTAGCTTTTCCTGAACTCGTAGTATCTTCATCGCTTTTCTTCGGATATAATGCTCTGTATCCTGAAGCCGCGCTGCAACGACTGCAAGCATGTCGGGATTGAGCCTATCTTGGTTTCCCAACAAGGCAACAATTTCCGATCTGATCACCTCGTGCTTAGACCCAAGCTGTGTTGTGATGTCTTGCAACATATTATCTGTAAGGTTGCTGTGGCCTCGTAGCACATCAATTGCTGGCAATTGGATAGTCAAATTTTCTTCGTGAAGTCGTGATATCACGACCTGCAGCATGATATGCGTGAGACCGCCTTGACGTTTCAATGCCAGCATAGCTTCCATGAAGATTCTGCCATTCTTATCTACAAGTCGTGTCTCGATAGCTTTTAGTGTCTCAGGCGTAAGGGTGCCTTGGCTTTCCAATGCCTTGATCGCTTCTGTGAATACAGCGTCGCTCTCATCTTCAAGCAGCGCTACAATAGCTTTTGTCGTCACATCGGTGAGATTACCATCGCGCTGCAATGCTTCGATCGCCACCAGTCGAACAAAAGTGTTATTATGGTTAAGCTGTGCTGTAATGGCAGTGACATTACCCTGAGTTTGCCATAGATGGATAGATGCTTTTTGGACAGAACAATGTTCAACCCCAAGCCGCTCTGTAGCAACTTGTATTATCTCGTCAGTGAGATTGCCCTGCATTGTTAATTCGTCGACAGCCTTTTTAATAGAATCCGCCGTCATCGCGGGACCACGCAGCCGACCCACAACGATTCGAAATATATCATTGGTGAGATTGTCTCGGTTTCTCAAGGTCCTGATGACATCTTCGAAATCATACCGGTCTTCATCTCTAAGTCGTGTTGCAATTGCTTGGCGTATTCTGTTAGTGAAGTTTCCTTGCTTTTGTAATATCCCGATAGCTTGTTCGAAAACATGCCCATCCATATCTTCAAGCCGTGCTGCGATAGCCAGCAGTGATTTGTCGGTAAGATTGTCCTGATATTCTAGTACTCGGATAGCTGCCCGCTGAGTAAAATGGCCTTCCTCAAGCATTACTGAGATGGTATGCAGCGTATGATCAGTAAGATTTTTCTGCCCTCTCAATGCCTTTAACGCTTTCACTCGCACAAGCCAATCATTATCCTTGAGCCGCTCTACAAGATCTTGCAGAACCTCATCGGCAGGATTTTTCCGCCACTTTAGCACCTTAATTGCTGCCATTCGAACATCTGGATTTTCGTGTTTAAGCTGCCCAATAGTAGCCCGTAGCATATCGGTCGTAGAATGATGCAATATAATGTCTCTGAATTTGGAAAGCGCCCATGTCGTCATTTTGTCGCGTTTCGCAACGGCTTGCAGTATCTCAGGTAGAAATTCGCTCCGTGTACATAAGATCTCCAATGCTACTAGAATCACTTCTGAGTGTTCGTCTCGGAGCCGTTCCGCAATTATTTGCAGTATCTCATAAGCTGGATTGCACTGTCTCTGTAATAATCTGATAGCTGCTTTTCTGACAGAGCTCTCTTCATCATGAAGCCGTGCCGCAATCGTATGCAGCATCTCATTAGTGAGATTGCCGTGTTCTTGTAATATTCTAATAGTTGCTGTTCTGACAGAGCTATCTTCATCATTAAGCCGTGCCGCAATCGTATGTAGCATCTCATTAGTGAGATTGCCGTGTTCCTGTAATATTCTAATAGTTGCTTTTCTGACAGAGCTGTCTTCATCATTAAGCCGCGCGGTGATAGCTTGCAGGGTCCTATGGGTAAGATTGCTTCGGCCCCGTAGTGCTTCGATTGCTGCCTCTCGGACGTCTGTGCGATCATGGTTTAGTCGTGCTGCGATAGCTTGCTCCGTCTGGCTTGTGAGATTGGCCTGGGCTCGAAAAACGGAGGCCGCGTTTCCCCTAACATTTTCTGTGGCACTAAGCCACTCTACAACATTTTGCAGCACCGGGTCGGGTAAGACCTTTTGGAGCGCTAAAAGAAATAATACGAGACGACACAGCTCATCGGAATCCGAATCTTTAAGCAAAGAAGGTAAGCAATTAACGAATCCTGTTGGTATCACTAGCCGTAGACACAGAGCCTTTGCAAGAAGACATTTCTGGTCGTCCGAAGCTTGATTAAACGCATGGAGCAAAATTTGTTGTGAACACTCCATTGATTTCACTAATTGACAATCGCGCGTGAAGTCGCACTCGAACAGGAGCCATTGTGCTAGATGTACTTCTAGTCTTGTTTTAATTGATGTGGAAGTTGTTCCCTTTGGCTCGAATTCGTTCAGGCAATGCATGACCAGGCGCTGATGCGAAGGACCCAGAATGTCGCGTGGCTCCATTTCAATCGCTTGGAAGAAGCTTTGTGCCTCTTTTTCAGAATCAAGTAAGCCGACAACAAATCGCCAGAAAACATCGTAGCGAGGGTCGTATTTATGAGACTGGATGAAAGTAGCAGGTTCAATCTCAGTACTTTCTTTTTTGCTTAGATCCAGGCACCTAAAGCGTTTCTTGACTTTAAATTGTCGTACGAAATACCGTGCTGCAAAATACTCTTGGAAAGTTAGATGCAAGAAGTGGTATTGCCGGATGTCGTGCCTTGTAGAAGGATCTGACGTTCGCATGAACGAAAGGCTCTCAACCCGGGACTCTTCTACAGACAGGTTGAAGTGATCATAGATTTTGTTACGATGATTCGGGTCGAAATCTAACAAATCGTTGTACAGTCCGGAAAATGCGAGATCTTCCAGGAGATCAAAGTCATTCCCCATGATCTCTTTGACGCGGTTGAAATTCATTTTTTGACACTCTAACTCGGATTTTGAATGTAGCCGGCCGATATCCTTCTGCCATAGTTTCAGCGAAATGGCTTTGTAGATCTCGGTCATCGTCTCCGGCACATTGTCGGGACTGAAGTCCCTGTCCCATACGAAGCAGAGCGCATCTAACTGGATCGGAATCCGAACAAGTCCCTCGATTAGCTGATGCGCTTGGATGTATGACAGAACTTCTTCGACTTTTTGTACATTGGTGTAGCCTCTTGCTGTGTCGGTGAACGCAGCTTGAATATAATCCTTCACCTGGTCTGGGTAGAACCCAATAGTTTCCAGTTCAACGTCGGGGGCGCAGACATTCGCTGGGAGCGACACGTGCGGCCGGCATGTAATAACGACGTTAGGTTGGTTCAAAAGTTCCTCGAGAAAGTCGGACATGTAATGGCCACTGCCCCAATGTCCGACTATTTCGTCTAGACCATCGAGAATGAATAGCGTCCTCTCTTTCTTAACGTCATGTCTCAATTCTTTGGCGAGAGCTGTGCCTGTTTTCTGGTCTGTTTGACTGAAATATATGTTAAGAAAAAGTTTTTCAAGGTTGCGTGGCGGCTCTGGTTCTTCTTTCAGTCGCCGTAGAGGCAACCAAAGCACACGATCAAACAATTCGTTCCATTTGCGAAACTCATTTGTTAGCAACCCATGAACCATCTTTTTGCATAGGGTAGTCTTTCCGACTCCGGCGCGTCCCCGGATCAACACCCTTCTTGGTTGAATCTCCTGGCCGTTGGAGTCTTTACACCGGTCGAAGAGCGACGGTAACCTAACCTGGACGTTTTTGTCCGGCGTCTCAACTTTCAGCCGTGATTTGAGTGAAAATGGGGTGTTGTAAGATGAATTGAGCTCGCCTAACCCCTCGTCCGCGTGAATGGCTGTTTGTCCGGGTTTCTTGATAATGGCCAGATTGATGTAGCAATTCCTTAAAGCAAGTGTGTCGCCGGAGAGGCGTTTTATCTCAAGTCTCTCTTGGGTATAGTGCTTATAGCGAATATAGGCGTCTGCCTGTTGGAGTGGGCTATCCCTACGTATTCTTTGGAGCATCTGTGAAATTCTTCCAGACACAAGTCCAAAATCCTGACTTTCTGTGCAGCCTTCCTTACACCCTACGCACTTGCTATGGGCAAATTTGTTCATCATGACATGTGGTCGATTGAGTCGTGCGTGATGATTATTGTTGGACGACAGCTCTGCAGAATATTTGTTTACAAGCTGGCTGGCGTTAGCATAGGAAGAACAAGAGGTAGCACTTTCGACTCACCAGCTGTGGTTGACAAGACAAATATACAGGCAGCCAAAGGAGAAAGAAAACCAGCAACCAAGGTGAAGATAAGTCAAATACCCATAATAATATCGGAGTAATCAACCATGTTACCAAAGTCCCTCGTGACACTATCCAAGCTAAGTGGAATTTACGCAGAAGCACAGTATTCTGCGCTTCCCAGAAGGTCGCTGTCTCGTACTTCTGGCGATTCGATAGGTTTACAAATTCACCCGTAAGCTCGTCAAGACCAGGTGTCGCGCCCAGGGCGTAGTCGATTAGCGCAGTCACTGATCGGCCTTGCAGGTAACTCAGGATTTTAAGCAGGAAGGCAGGCATGTTCTGGAACGCAGTGCCTCGGAAAGGTGTAGCTAAAAAGACAATGCCGCGTGTCGAGTTTATGAGAGAAAGTGAATCGGTGTTATCCTTGGCGGGCTGGTCGTCCATGTCGAGAGCCTTCATCAGGATAATACCACCAAGACACGATGCAATGAAGAGGATAGGTCTTCCCCTATTCTCCTCTGCTTTTAGGTGCTGTTCAATACTGTTTCTTAGCGACTCAGCACACTCACGAAGTGTGGTCGGGACTGGTGACTGCTGAAGCAGGTTGGCTGGCCAGTCACATGTGAAGACCCGAGCCCCTGTTGCAACCTTTGGAAGCATTTCTGGATTGGATAGCCAGTTGATCTCAGTCATGAGCCCAGCCTTGCGAGTGCCGAGCATCTTCCATGTCCACGTATCCGGCGAATTTGTGTCGAGACCATGTATCGCGATTATGTCGATATCTGAATGGACTCCGCCGTTGAAGACCTCACGAAAAAGGATTTCGCGTCGCCGACTTGCTTTAGCATCTCTGCCGTGGTGTGTCGCATTCACAGGTGCAACTGTGCGATGAAAATATAGATAAGCGACCATCATCCCACCTGCCAGGACAAGGCAGAAGATGAGTTTCCAATCGGATGCAGACATCGCTTGTCCGACCTTGACTAGGTCCATTGTATCAAGAGGAAAGCAAATCCTGATGTGTATGCTAGCAATAATCGGAGGGCGTTCCGCTCTGTAACTGGATGCAAAGGTAGGTGATTTTAATGGATAAGTTGTTGAAATGATAGCCGCGGCGGATTCTTGATGTGTTGAAGCGGTAGATCAAGGGCCTTGATGTCTGATCGCAGGGCTTGATTGCTCGTCTTTTTTCAGTCAGGCTTACTACTTAGAGGCTAATTGAATATGCTCCCATCGAGAAAATGCTGGAGTGAGGCTTTAGACGGGCAGTGCTCAGCTAATTATGGTGTTACGTTGTATGAGGCTGCAGGGCCCGTTTCATTGTGGAGGTCTCGGCCCGCCCGCAATTAGCGCTCAGCTATTACACCCAGCTATAAGTAAGCTCCATCTAATTGGCTAACCCGTAATGGTCAAAGAATCGGCGCCAAAGCACGAAATTTGATTCGAGCCTTGTTCCGTACAATGACGTGCGTTGCTGCAAGACTGTGCTGGCCTCCTGTAGGTGCAAGGATGTTTTCAAGGACGCATCGCGCCGAAACGTGGCGAGAGATTACAACCTTAACACAGGCTGAACAGATTTTCCCTCAAAATGCATCATCCCAAGAACCTCCTGCAGCCTCAAATCTACAGTGGATAACACACATGATATGTGGGATGCGCCTATTGTGATACGCCCATTGCTCCAGTACGGAGGTATCCAGATATGAAGCTATGGCCGCCGTCGAGGTGAGTACCTCAGTTTAGGATTATTCCAGCATGTGCTTTGCACAACCTGACTTCTCTGACAATTGCAGCCTCCGTTCTCAATCTAAATCCTCGGCAGAAACGATCAGAGCCACACCCAAAGTCCGATTGCGCCTTTAACGCTCGACGATGATTACATTCAGTCGCTTCTACCGGCTTCCTATGGTACGGATAAAAAGAGTCCAAACGTCGCAGCGGCATCTGAAAATGTCTTGAGATGTGTCAAGGTGGAGCTGGACCTTAGTCGGCTCCACCGCATCTCAAAGCGCTTGTGGGTGGTGGGAAGACCCATGCCGCCGCGGCCTCTACATTACCAGCTACTCTTGTCGCGCGAGATATTTTTAACCGAGCAGATGGATATGCACTTGGTCTGGACAACAGGCCGCATACTCCTCAAGCCAATTCCACGTTTCCTACTAGAGCCGATGTTCTGGAGTCGGTATCTCGCATCCCCGGAGGCCTGCAGCTGCTTCAGTGGGAATTGGCAACCACAGAGAGCCACGACCAGCACCCGAGGCACTGCTCACAACAATGAGGACAACATTCTTGACGGAGAAGGGCTAGGAGAATGTAGTGGCGGATTGCGGAAGTGTGCTCTCGGATTCCTCTTCTCGTATGCTGCGCTTATCGCGCACGAGAGCGATTTTGAGCTCGCACAAGAGAAAAGATTAATCCCGAAAGAGGTTACGTGGACCATATGGATAGTGTTAGTGAGGCAGCTCCAAACCGAAGCGATATACGATCAGATCGACGAGCGGTTCAAGTATGGAGAGCTACGTCTCAGCCGTTTGAACAAGATATATCGGTTCACGCGATGGCCACTGCTCCTAGATGCGTATGTCACGCATTGGCACCAGTACGGAGGCTTACTACAAGATAACGTCACGTGGTTAGCATCGGCCACGGTGTATATTGCTATCGTCTTGACAGCGATGCAAGTGGGTTTGGCACTCGACAAATTGAACGGCAATAGTCTATTTCTAGCTACCTCATACGGATTTACTGTTTTTGCTATCGTTGGACCTCTTATAGCTGCTGGAATTATCGTGGCAGTAGTTCTTGTGCTGTTTGTGGTTAATTGGGCGACCGCGCTGAAATTTTGGGACGAGCGGTCCGCTGAGTTGTTCCCTCAGATACCTCCCACTAAGCGACCAAAGGAAACTGGAGCCAATGTACCTGTGTAATTTCTCATTATGAGAGGTATTAGTTAAGTGGCTGTTAAGAAGTTAATTTAGAGTAGCTTAATTTCCCTCTTTGCACCATTAACGTCGCCAACCCTTGTAAGTCCCCTGACGCTGGGGACAAACCGAGATTTTCTATGTCCCCCTTTCACTCAGCGTGAGACTTTGTTAGCGCTGGGTAGCGTTTACGGATATTAATAGGGTGACCACAATACACGACGATACAAGATGCAATTGTAACCCATTTTTAGAAACGATTTACACTTTAGTCAAGGATGTTATAGTCGTTCAGTTGCTACGACACAATTATACCAAGCGTAATTCCACCGGCCGTCAGTGCTGATAGAATAATTTGCATGCACCAGAGTGATTCGGTTACGCCAAACAACCATTCGTTCGGTCTTCCATTGTGGGGATCGAACGAACCCCTAGTTCAACCAAATGTTTCGCGACTTGTGGAAGGGAGGATTGACTCAGTGTCTCAATCAAACATCTGCATACCCCATTAGCCCATAGGACGAAAGAGTCCACACGAAAGATATACCGGAAAACGCCTCTTCTACCGGGTTTAGAAACACCACAGAAGATTGAGCACACATCTCAAGTGGTAGTAGTTATTGTCCAATAAACCATTAGAAGATAACTTTTAGCTTCGAACTGTGGCGGATCCGTTCCCCAAATCTCATCATCGCAAATGGGATCGGAATAAACGCCAAAGCAACGAGAGACAGGAGCGTCGTCCCCCAGCCGAGTCCAAGCCTTGCGAAGAGAGCAGGTCCAGCTAGAGGTAAGACTACACCAGCAATACATCGTAGCGTAATGATAGCTGCGATCGCTGATGCCGCGTAGATACCAAAGGCGTCAACGAGATAGCTGAAAGACGAAATCATCGTTGTTGCTACTGAAAAACCGCAGATAGCAAGACCGATGACTGGCAACATCCAATGAGATCGTACTTGTGCTGTCCAACCATACATCAAAAGACCGATAGGCACAACGACTCCGCCCGCAACCGCCGGAATCAGGCGAAGCTCTGGCTTTGCACTCAATTGGCTTTCGTGGCGTGATTTGCTTTCTTGATATTTCATAAATCTGTCCAAGGTGTAGCGGCAGCAAAACATGCCACACACCATACCAAATCCTGCACGGTTAGTAAAGGCTCCTCCTTTGACGAGGTATTTTCTTACCTATTCCGATATATACTAGGCTCGCATCCCGGGTAGAAAACCCGTAATTGCGTTCAAAGACCGGCGTAAGAGTAGTGAGAAGAATGTAGAGATATGAGAATATCAACGAGACGTATATCGCCAAGAGGATCAAGATGGGAGAAACGCAAATCATCCTCGCCGGGCGTATCATTCCTTTTTGGAAGAATGCCTCGAAGCCTTTTGGCCTTTCAACTGCAGGTCGAAGGTGCTCATTTCCCGTCTCTATGCGCAAACGGTGAGTTTTCTTCCGCAAAATTGAGACTTTATACGTTTCACGGAAGAAGGCGATGAATCCTAGCTCGATGGTCCCACTGCATATCGCGAGGAGCCAAAACATCCACCTCCATCCGATTGAATCTGATATCGCACCGCCAATAGTCGGACCGAAGACGGGACCAATCAGAGGAGCGAGCCCTAGGGTACTCTGGACAGTCCCGCGCTTCTCTACAGGAAACATGTCACCGACTACGGTGGCGTCGAGGGTGACCGATGCGACACTAAGACCAGTAAGGAAGCGGAAAGCAATGAGCATGCCCGCGTTCTGGCTTAATGCTGAAGCGACAGTCCATAACGTAAACATTACGTTTGCGGCATGGTAGACTGGCAAGCGCCCACAATACTCAGATATTGGCGCGACGAGCAGGGGTCCGCAAGCTTCACCTAGCTCCCAGATAGCTACAAGAAGCACGCTGTAGAGGTCATTGTTCTCCACACCAAAGCTTTCCAGTATGACCGGCACAGCAGGCGTGCACATGAGCGTCCCCAGATTGCTTTCAGACAGTCAATTATCGATAGTTCAACGAAGGATACAAGACTTACACCATCGTCTGCATTGCTGAGAGTAACCCCACTATAGTGTATTTATACCCATTTGACCAGTTTTGCGGGTCTTCTGGATCGCTCGTACCGTCGAAGTCTACTCGATTGGGATCATTAGGACTGGCGGGTTTGTCTGGCATGTTGATAGGTTGCTCTTTTGTAGCAGAATTTTTGATCAGCGGCGACGCTGCAGCAGGTTGCTCCACGCTGTTTAGGGAGTTCTTTTGGCGCAGTGGTGAAGGTTCCATGTCGATTGTTGAGTCGAACAATTCTGGTAAAAGAAATGATCCAGGTGCATGGTCTCACGAACGAGGTGTGTCGTGAAAGACGCAGGTGACCATAGCGGCGGTAGCCATGCGGCACAGTCCGAAATGCGATCTGTGCGACCGTTGTTGCTTAACACCCTCTCTTTTAGGGCCAAGCACTTCTCTGTTCTTTCCGGCGCGTAGTGAGTCCTTGCTTGATCGACCCCCAGGAGATCCCTGCTCCCTTCGGCGCTGACGACACCAATATTGGTAGCCTCGGCCAGCTGCACATCCCCCACAGACCAACTATAGAGGCTGTTGACTGTAACACAGACACTAGATAAGGCAAAGTTTTTCGATACTCGGTATCGGGAAGGCCGAGACACGGGGTCATGAGCTCGACGGGGAAGGTGCGCGAAGCTTGATCTGCTCTTTCTTTTAACTCCACTCGCTCGGTGAAAACCATTACAGACACACTCAAAATGCATGCTAATAATCACAGCTATCGGTACGTTTCACTAGCTACTGAAGAAGGCAGCGCGCCGAATCATTCACTTCATGTCGAACACTGCCACCGCTCGCTGTGGCGCATATGGGCGCTGCGAGGAGCATTGTACCTAGTCATTGGTGCCTCGCTACTTTTCAACATTATTCACTTTACCTCATGGCTGTATAGAGGTCAGAATTATGTCTTGGGTGACCAGTCCGTAACTGCCTACGGTATGCGATTGCCTCACCCTTTGCGATAGAGCCTAACATATAGCAGCGCAGCTGAGCTGGAATACACCTGGTCAGTTCGAGCACAATGGAATGTACGACAATGAGGATCCGAAGGTTACAGAAGAGTCTTGGAACAATCTGCGCTACGATCTGGGTTCGATCGCGCTTTCTGATGCATATGCTGAGTCAATTGGACTTCCAGAAGCGCAAAGATTTCCCTGGGATGACTCGAAAGGGCTCTACTTCTTGAACGGTTACCACGGTATACATTGCCTGGTAGGTGTTCCGCTCTATACACGTGCACCTAGTTGCTCACAGGTTATGGTAGAAGATTTTGCGCCTCACACTGAAGGAACTCTTCGAAGGAAAAAATAGTACGACCTTCCATCAAGGGCATTCGAATCACTGCTTGGAGGCATTGGTGCAGGATGTGCTTTGCTTCGCGGATGACACGCCGCGGTATACCGCAGAGCAGCATCCAGGCCGACCCGGCGACGGCCAACAGCGCGTTTGCCGCGACTGGAAGAAGCTCGAAGCATTTGCACAAGAACACACATCATGCTGGCGTGACATAAATCCGAGTGAAAACATCGATACCTTACTCCGCTATCGCTATTGCCCCCCAGGGTCGCCGTATCTGGAGCGCATTCACAAGATTTTTGGCGACTTTGAAACGGGTCAGAACGCGAGCAAAGACAACTGAATCATCATGGGGATCTACAGAGAACTTGATGTAGCTACGAAATCGAACATTTGTATAACAGGGAAGTTTGTCACTTCAACCGTGATCGTAATGAGCGACTGTATATATTTGTAATCTGCTAGCTAAACTCAATCTTCTGCCCTGAACCTATCCACACTGCATTCAACGTTGCAGCTACATTCGTTGCTCATGGTAATTGTGTTTCACAACGTTGGGAGCTGGAGATCGGGGTCGTTCAATCTCAGCATCTGCGTCTCGCCCATAATTGTGCTTGACGACGTTTGGAGCTGGGGATCGTGGGCGTTCGATCTCGGCTGCAGCTCCTATAATTATAAGTTAGAGCAATGAATATCGAATAAGTGAACTTTGATCTTGCTTACCAGCATGTGGAAAAGCAAACGCGTTGCATGCCAACGTCGCGAGACACAGGGCCACGTAATTAATGCGCATGGTGGCAGTATTCTTGTTTAGAAGTGTGTAGGAGTAGTAAGTGACAGAATGCGCGAGCAGTCGTAGAAAGGCGGTATCATACAACAAAGACGCAGACTATATGTCTTATCGGAAAGACAAGAGCCGGGAACCTCTTTGCGCTGATGGGGCAGAGGACAAGGCTACCTACTCTACGCCACACAATTGGTACAGACGTGCGCTCCGTGTAGACCATGGCTCTAGACACTGATAGCTACCATGGGAAGCGTGACGCAGGTAGTCATGCGGCGAACAGCTTCCGTCCCCTTCTGCAGTCAACCCTCTTTGCCCTTGGTCGGACTGGTTGCCTTTTTGCCTTTGTTCAGACTGGTTGCCTCTTTGGAGGAACTCATGCATCGTTCTCCTACCTGTGTAACACTATGATCGTGTCCTGAAATGACACGGGTATCACTCCGGAGAGCGGTGTTGAGGCACAGCACTGAGACTATCGAACGTCATTGTAATCATGGAGCGGTCACAGCATGGAGGACTAGAAGCAGCTCCTTCCCAATCTGACCGGTGATGCACTGCGACAACGCGCCAGATTGTCGGAATCGCAAGCGTCAGATTAATTCATTCGTTAGCCAAGCACTGCACGCATCCAAGAATGACTACATACGTGGAACAGACTTGATGCACATAGATGATTAGGGTAGGTGTGACAGTGATGACTTGGTTGCCTATCTGGTACTTCTAAGTATCCGAGCGAAAATTCACTTTTGAAAAATGGAACTAGCATCCTGCAACGTGAACCAATTTACTGGGTCCTGAATGCAACCTTGGTACGTATCGGAATTTGACCACAAGGCGCTGCCGTTCCATCAGGCTTTTGCCAATAATCCTTGAAGACGCCCGCTTACCCTAGTTCCTGTGAGTCCTTCAATGATGTGGGGCTCTTTTTGATGGCTCAGATTTGCCGTTGCACCGTTACTGTGTCGGTGAGGCGGTAGTCGGGATGGATGGGTAGGGCGCCGTAACCTTCGGTGGCCAGGCGGCGAATCCAATCGATGCCGTAGTCCCACCACAGATGGCGTTCAGGAATGAGAGCGTTGTCGTCGAGGTGTTTGCGATGTACTGATCCCAAAGTGATGTCTAACATAGAGGGAAACCCCTCGGGCATAGCAGCAGTGTATGCGATGTTCGTGCCGCACCTGCCACAGAACCAGCGCCATCGCTCATGCGATGATTCGTAGCTCTTGAGGAAGTGATCCTTGTGGGCTGTTGTTGGGTTCGGAGTGAAAACATCAGCGGCTGGGTTCCACGAGCCCCGCTGCTCCTCGGCCTGGCCTTCTCGCGCAGACGCTTGGGGTGCAAGCGTTGCCGAGCTTGCGGGCACCAGCGACACGGTGCAAAAGTCGATAGGCGCGCATAGCCAGGCGGGCAAAAGTGATGCTGTGGCCCGCCGGCAGTCGTTGCAGTGATCCAGCGCCAGGAAGGGCATTGGGACGGGCGCTTCGATGGGTGCCAGCGGGTGTAGCGGCCGCTCTGCCAATGCAGGGATAGCGACACTGTAGCGGACAGCACCGCAGTTGCAACCACCGTCCACGGTCAAGGCTTCGTCAGGCAGCGGCATGCTTGGAGAAGAGTCTTCAAAACGAGGGGGACTGTTGCGAGAAGGCCCGCTGGAAAGCGATCTGTGTAAATGCACGCCTGAAGCAAGGGCGAGGGTGTGGAGGCGAATTAAATGTTTCGTTGTGTGAAGGCAAGAGCAGCAGCAACCAGTGAAGCTATGGCCAATTCCTTGTTTCGGCCCGTCGCCATTGCAGGGATACAGGTGAACGAATAGGAGTGGATTGCCCACCTGCAGCACGAACCGGCCGATCCGTAGCACCGGATCCCGATCAAGCATGTCGAAGTATTGGCCCCATGTGGTTCCTTCGCTTGGCCGTCTTTGCGTTCGACCCGTCTATTAGGCGTAAGGTAATATTCTTTTATTCTTTTACTTGCTGGCATGGGCGTCTATGGACCTATTTGTGGTCACGGCCGACAACCTCCAAGCCTTCAAAGTGTTCTAGTCGTCACCCTACTCTCAGGTCTAGCAGTGGTTCCGACCAACGCCATCTTCCAAAATGACCTCTCGGAGCGGAGATGACTTTCCTTTCCCATACGCCTCCACAGCTGATTGTTATGCGATTGGAATCGCATTCCCATTAGTTGCGCTCTCAATTACAGGCTTACGTCTGTACACTCGCCGGATACAGCGTATACCACTTGGCTTGGACGACTGGCTCATCGTTGGCGGACTGGTGCGTTCGTGTGGCCTGGGATCCTACTACTCGCTGACTAGGCTCAACAGGTGGCCGTCGTTGCAATGGGCATCTGCTTTGCCTATGGTACGTCTGATGAAGTACACTAGATACGCCTTTTCACACGGATTGTACAGGTGCAGCAACGGGCGCAATGGGAAAGTCTACGCCAGCGCCTCCACCCAATCTAACAGACGAAGAGGCGCTGTCATACATCGACCCAGGCTACGAGCTGTTAGAGAAGGTAGGTGGTTCAGGAAAATCAGCAATCTGTATAACTAATTACTCAGATTCAATTCCCGTTCCAAATCTTCATGATGCTGGCGTACGGTTGCATTAAGATGAGCATCGTGGCTTTCTACCGTCGCCTTTTTGTCACTAGCAAATGGAGCATCTTCGGGATTGTAACTATGGTGACTCAAGTGGTTCTGGTCCTGTGGTCGCTGTCTTTCATCCTCTTGATCATCTTTCCGTGCGGCACCCATATCTGGGCCAACTGGGGCTCTAGCAGCGATCAGCTGGCATTGTGTCCTGTGGTCTTTACGAGCGAGTACGGTCTGACAGGCTCGGATCTGATCCTAGATCTCTACATCTTCCTCTTGCCGCTACCTTGTGTAAGCTACATTTTTCTCCTCACTGCCTTGACTAACTAAGCAGGTCTGGAAATTGCATATGACGTTCCAACGCAAGTTGATGGTGAGCGGCATCTTGATGCTTGGAGCGATGTAAGTTGATTATCGCCTGCTCAAGCGTCTACGCTAACTCTTCATGAGGGCCGTTGCCGCATCTGTTGCCCGGCTTGTGGTTTATGTTAAAGCCCTTGCACTTCTTACAGCACTGGCTGATGTGGACGAGAAACGTAAGACCTTCAGTGCCCATGAGCGTATGAAAGGCTCACCTTGTATAGTGGTTGTAACGCTAGGCCTCTACTGGAGTTTGCTGGAATCAGGACTAGCGCTAATCGCCGCATGCCTACCTACCTTAAGCTCGCTGCTCATTAAAAAGGGAGGACTTACTTCGATGCTTCAGTCAATCCGCTCCGTCTTTTCCTTACGCTCTACCAGCCGCTCAGTTGACAATGACGACAGCCAGCCCATCTACTTACAGCACACCTTCAAGGTCAGCGTGGAGAACAATTCCTCCGGCCATCTCGCTAAGCCTGCCGAAGCTCGAGTCCACTCTGCAGCCAACATTACGTGTGAAGAGGCTCATGTGTGATTCTGCGCCAGGGTAATATGGTACGCTGGTTTCAGCATGGTATGCCAGCTCCTAGTAGTTTTTACGGGGGAAGGTCAATATGTTTTGTCTATGATCGCCATGTCTGCGATAAGCATGAGCGCATTTCTATGTTGATCCCTCTTTACTACGGATCTGCACCGCCATCCATGAAAACTTACGCTAAGAGAGACGTACGTTGTATATTGTATAAGGTGCAAGACTGGATGTGTACCGCTTACCGGTCAGGAATTCATTATGTAAGTAGCCAGGTAAAGTAAGAACAACAACAAGGCTGTATT